>OY992886.1:79787798-79900755 GCA_963921405.1 Cepaea hortensis
GAGAAGGCTCGATTCCAGATATTGCACGGTAGTTAAAGAAAATCCTACCACAGCTGGGAATTGATCCCAGACCTCTGTCTTAGTATACAATAGCACCACAGCTACTGCCACTCCAATACAAGACCTATGTACCAAATTGTTGAATTACAACATCATATTTCAGGTGTTGTCAAAATTGTATGGTGGCTATAATCTACATCACCTAAATGCGGTCAATATCATGAAACTTAAACAGGTACTCACAATATCAACTAGGGATGCTCATATTAAAATTTAAGGAAACCATTACATCTAATGGGTAGCTATCCTACACAACGCACTCATTCATTCAGTAGCATGTCCTTTGCATAATCCTCGTTCCAATAACAACCTTCCGAAAAACTTCTTTGTCATAAGCAAGATGTTACGCATCCGATTCACCCATTTGGAGATCATCCGCCACATCCTGCGCCCATCTTCTCATTGGTCTTCCTCTTCACGGGCATATAACCCTCCAAAACATACCAACATAAATTTTACAAGCAAGCCAAGTAGCTACAACCGGTCTCACTGGCATAGGTGTTAACGTCTTTCTCCGTAATCCCGTATATTATCGTGAGTAATGTAACCTGCGTGAGAATCGGTAGCGGTTCTCACCGCTTTGGTAACTTACGTGGTATGTGAGCCGGTCGCTCAGAAAGCAATGGTAAACTACTGAGCGTAATCTTGCCAAGTGCATCAACAGCAGCTGAAAAATGCTGATGTTGACTGCAACGTCATGTAAGGGATATGCAACAAAAAAAAAAAAAAAAAAAGTAGCTACGGCGAGGTTTACCTAATACTTTGAGCATATCATGCTGTAGCATATCATGCTGTAATGTAATAATTTGCTTAGCATGCACACTTCATTTACAAAGCCTTCCTCAATCAATGGAAATTGTCACAAACCACATTTCAACAAGATACCCAAGAATTCATGCTCATTGCTGCTAGACACAACATACTGTGGCTAGGTTGCCACATTTCAGTGAGGCAATCAAGAACTAACGCTCATATACCTTCAGCTATCCAAACATATTGCGGCTAGACTAAATGCTGCTGCTGCTGCTGCTGCTGCTGCTGCTGCTGCTGCTGCTGCTGCTGCTGCTGCTTCTTCTTCTTCTTCTTCTTCTTCTTCTTCTTCTTCTTCTTCTTCTTCTTCTTCTTCTTCTTCTTCTTCTTCTTCTTCTTCTGCTTCTTCTTCTTCCCCTTCGTCTTTTTCTTCTCCTTCGTCTTCTTCTTCTTCTTCTTCTTCTTCTTCTTCTTCTTCTTCTTCTTCTTCTTCTTCTTCTTCTTCTTCTTCTTCTTCTTCTTCTTCTTCTTCTTCTTCTTCTTCTTCTTCTTCTTCTTCTTCTTCTTCTTCTTCTTCTTCTTCTTCTTCTTCTCCTCCTCCTCCTCCTCCCCTCCTCCTCCTTTCTCTCTCTCTCTCTCTCTCTCTCTCTCTCTCTCTCTCTCTCTCTCTCTCTCTCTCTCTCTCTCTCTCTCTCTCTCTGCCAATTGGTACATTACCTCCTTAATGTCCCTTGTATTTCTTTAAAATAAGCCTAAGTCGAAGACATTCTTCAACAGGTGTTTTCACTTGAGGCCTTTGAACCTGGCGAGGATTGGGTACGAATACCAACAAATGTCTGTACGTACTTTTCAGTTTGCATCCGTTGCTATGAGGTTGGAACTACGACTAACTAACTAACTAGACAGAAAACACAGACAAGCAACTTCGGCTGCTGTGGAGGCGGAAGTACAAGCGTTAATCTTCGAGAATTCGTTAGGCGGTGATACTGTTATTTACACATATGGGTCGGTCGTCCGACATGTGAGAGTTCATGGGCCTTTACGGCTCAGACCGGAGGGAGAATTGTGAAGGAGGATTCTGGTGCTTTTGCTTTGACCACATGTAGCCTGACTATGGAAGTCATGGCAGGAATTACAGCAATAACATGGCTCGAGACACAGACATTAACTGGGGCATGTTTCCTTAGCTACTCAATGAGCATGCCCAAGCAGATAGAGATGGGGTCCATCCGAAGACAGTGGTTGCTGTCTCTGGAGCGGTCTCGGCTGGCAAAGATTAGTTTAAATTTCGTGCCAGGGCATGCGGGTGTACAAGGAAATGTGCGGGCTGACAAGCTCGCAGGTAAGGCTACTATGGAAGGTGGACGCGCATGCCCAGGTCTGACTGCTTTAGGAGAAGTAAATCGTTCGCAAGAACCAAGTGATGACTGCGAATCTACAACCATGGTCAGGATGCGAGAACAGCAAATTAAAACAGGTGTGGTCAAACAAGAACACTACGCAGGAAGCCAAAGAAGATTAATAAACCAGCACAGAACTGGTGTTGTTAGCCGCTACACGCGGCGGGATTTACTGAAGAAGGGATCCGAGCACTTATGGACTGAATGGTTCGAAATGCAATGAGGATGATCTGTCGACTAATTAACTAACTAACTTCTTTGAAATAAATATCTCCTATAATAATAAATCTTCTGCGCATGCGTTTACCTAGTTGCTTAGGACATATTTAAAATATCATAACAACAGGATTGATAGTAATGCTTGATTGATCACTAAACTTATTAATAATTCCGTTCAAGCATTCTGCGGAATTAATAGATGTTTTCTTTGTTGCATATCCCTTAGGTAGCCGGCTTCGTGGCTTAGAGGTTATGACTTTTCTCCGTAATCTCGTATACTCTCGTCGGTAACGTGATGACGGTGAGAATCAGCAGTGGTTCGAATAGCATCGGTAACTTACGGGGTATGTGAGCCGGCCGCACAGAAAGCAATGGCAAACTACTGAGCGTAATCTTGCCAAGAAATCAACATACAGCTGAAAGATGCTGGTGTTGACAGCGATGTCCTGTAAAGGATATGTAATAAAAAAAAAATCCCTTAGAGGACGTTGCAGTCAACACCAGCATTTTACTGTCGTTGTTGATGTCTTTGCAAGTACTTACGTTCAGTAGTTTGCCATTGCTTTCCGAACGACCGGCTCTAATACCAAAACGTTAAAACTAGCGCGACACTGTCAACAATTAGCAGATATCTAAATTTAAAACATGTACGTAAGCAAGAGTAGGGAACATAATCATATAATATTATTACAAGGGAGACTACTAATATTTTAAAGACAAAATCATTTCCTAGCTATAATATTATCATTTAACTATAAACTCTCAAAAGTGTATTTAGGAAATAACGGATTTGGTTAGCTAAGTTAGATATTTCAATCTCATGAAAAATAATTTTCGAATTTTTATAGAATATTTTGTGAATCTTTCTTTACTTACATTTTATAACGAACTTTTGATTTCTACATTTATTTTTAAAATTGTTTCATAGTATACACTCTACTAAAGTCAATAATAGGAAATGGTAATCCCCCCTTGTGGGGGAGGACGTATTTTTTTACTGGCCTACTAGGGCCACATAAAATTTAAAGAAAATTAACCACACCTATACCAAACTTTACCGTTCTGCCTAACCTAGGCGTTAACGTCTTTCTCAGTATTCCCGTATATCCACGTGAGGAACGTAACCTGCGCGAGAATCGGTAGCGGTGAGCCTGTCGCTCAGAAAGCAATGGCAAACTACTGAGCGTAATCTTGCCAAGAAATCAACAGTCAGCTGAAATATGCTGATGTTGACAGCGATGTCCTGTAAAGGATATAGGGGGAAAACACTTTGATAACAACAAAGAAATGAAAAGACTGAATATTATAGCATGTTAGGTATACGTGAGATCAAGACAAATGCCTTCCCGTACGACAACACTGGTCAAGACGCCATAAGCAAGATCAGAAGAAGAAAACTATCTTCCCCCAGCAGGAGACAAGAAAGATGGTTGCAGCCACCATCGTGGAATTGAGAGGTCGAGAAGGCATAGCTGGGAAAGAGGCAGGCTGTCAAAGACTGGCAAAAACACCAAATAATTAGTACACTCTTACATATCTTCTCTGAAACTGTTCATGTTTTCCTCCAGTCACCGACTCTGACGTGTGAAGTTAAGGCCTTCACATATCCCAGGCCACAGCATCATGAAGTTGGGTGGCCAGTTTGCATCGTCATCACCTTCCCAGTCCATGTCAGAGAATTCTGAATCCAGGACCAATTTCTTTGAGAAGGCTCGATTCCAGATATTGCACGGTAGTTAAAGAAAATCCTACCACAGCTGGGAATTGATCCCAGACCTCTGCCTTAGTATACAATAGCACCACAGCTACTGCCACTCCAATACAAGACCTATGTACCAAATTGTTGAATTACAACATCATATTTCAGGTGTTGTCAGAATTGTATGGTGGCTATAATCTACATCACCTAAATGCGGTCAATATCATGAAACTTAAACAGGTACTCACAATATCAACTAGGGATGCTCATATTAAAATTTAAGGAAACCATTACATCTAATGGGTAGCTATCCTACACAACGCACTCATTCATTCAGTAGCATGTCCTTTGCATAATCCTCGTTCCAATAACAACCTTCCGAAAAACTTCTTTGTCATAAGCAAGATGTTACGCATCCGATTCACCCATTTGGAGATCATCCGCCATATCCTGCGCTCATCTTCTCATTGGTCTTCATCTTCACGGGCATATAACCCTCCAAAACATACCAACATAAATTTTACAAGCAAGCCAAGTAGCTACAGCCGGTCTCACTGGCATAGGTGTTAACGTCTTTCTCCGTAATCCCGTATATTCTCGTGAGTAATGTAACCTGCGTGAGAATCGGTAGCGGTTCTCACCGCTTTGGTAACTTACGTGGTATGTGAGCCGGTCGCTCAGAAAGCAATGGTAAACTACTGAGCGTAATCTTGCCAAGTGCATCAACAGCAGCTGAAAAATGCTGATGTTGACTGCAACGTCATGTAAGGGATATGCAACAACACAAAAAAAAAAAGTAGCTACGGCGAGGTTTACCTAATACTTTGAGCATATCATGCTGTAGCATATCATGCTGTAATGTAATAATTTGCTTAGCCTGCACACCTCATTTACAAAGCCTTCCTCAATCAATGGAAATTGTCACAAACCACATTTCAAAAAGCCACCCAAGAATTCATGCTCATTGCTGCTAGACACAACATACTGTGGCTAGGTTGCCACATCTCAGTGAGGCAATCAAGAACTAATGCGCATATACCTACTGATAGTCGCATATACTGGGGCTAGACTGGCCGTTTCTCAGTGAGACACCCAAAAACTAATGCTCGTATACCTACTGCTAGTAACAACATTTAACTGGGCTTCGTTAGCCACATTTCAGTGTGGCAATCAAGAACTAAGGCTCATATACCTTCAGCTATCCAAACATATTGCGGCTAGACTAAATGCTGCTGCTGCTGCTGCTGCTGCTTCTCTTCTTCTTCTTCTTCTCTCTTCTTCTTCTTCTCTTCTTCTTCTTCTTCTTCTTCTTCTTCTTCTTCTTCTTCTTCTTCTTCTTCTTCTTCTTCTTCTTCTTCTTCTTCTTCTTCTCTTCTTCTTCTTTCTTCTTCTTCTTCTTCTTCTTCTTTCTTCTTCTTCTTCTTCTTCTTCTTCTTCTTCTTCTTCTTCTTCTTCTCTTCTCTTCTTCTTCTTCTTCTTCTTCTTCTTCTTCTTCTTCTTCTTCTTCTTCTTCTTCTTCTTCTTCTTCTTCTTCTTCTTCGTCTTCTTCTTCTTCTTCTTCGTCTTCTTCTTCTTCTCTTCTTCTTCTTCTTCTTCTTCTTCTTCTTCTTCTTCTTCTTCTCTTCTTCTTCTTCTTCTTCTTCTTCTTCTTCTCTTCTTCTTCGTTCTTCTTCTTCTTCTTCTGCTTCTTCTTCTGCTTCTTCTTCTCTTCTTCTTCTTCTTCTTCTTCTTCTTCTTCTTCTTCTTCTTCTTCTTCTTCTTTCTTCTCTTCTTCTCTCTTCTTCTTCTTCTTCTCTTCTTCTTCTTCTTCTTCTCCTCCTCCTCCTCTCCCATCCTCCTCCTTTCTCTCTCTCTGTATGTCTTTCCTCTCTCTCTCTCTCTCTCTCTCTCTCTCTCTCTCTCTCTCTCTCTCTCTCTCTCTCTCTCTCTCTGCCAATGGTACATTACCTCCTGACTATCCCTTGTATTTCTTTAAAATAAACCTAAGTCGAAGACATTCTTCAACAGGTGTTTTCACTTGAGGCCTTTGAACCTGGCGAGGAGTGGGTACGAATACCAACAAATGTCTGTACGTACTTTTCAGTTTGCATCCGTTGCTATGACGGTTGGAACTACGGACTAACTAACTAACTAGACAGAAAACACAGACAAGCAACTTCGGCTGCTGTGGAGGCGGAAGTACAAGCGTTAATCTTCGAGAATTCGTTAGGCGGTGATACTGTTATTTACACATATGGGTCGGTCGTCCGACATGTGAGAAGTTCATGGGCCTTTACGGCTCAGACCGGAGGGAGAATTGTGAAGGAGGAATCTGGTGCTTTTGCTTTGACCACATGTAGCCTGACTATGGAAGTCATGACAGGAATTACAGCAATAACATGGCTCGAGACACAGACATTAACTGGGGCATGTTTCCTTAGCTACTCAATGAGCATGCCCAAGCAGATAGAGATGGGGTCCATCCGAAGACAGTGGTTGCTGTCTCTGGAGCGGTCTCGGCTGGCAAAGATTAGTTTAAATTTCGTGCCAGGGCATGCGGCGTGTACAAGGAAATGTGCGGGCTGACAAGCTCGCAGGTAAGGCTACTATGGAAGGTGGACGCGCATGCCCAGGTCTGACTGCTTTAGGAGAAGTAAATCGTTCGCAAGAACCAAGTGATGACTGTGAATCTACAACCATGGTCAGGATGCGAGAACAGCAAATTAAAACAGGTGTGGTCAAACAAGAACACTACGCAGGAAGCCAAAGAAGATTAATAAACCAACACACAACTGGTGTTGTTAGCCGCTACACGCGGCGGGATTTACTGAAGAAGGGATCCGAGCACTTATGGACTGAATGGTTCGAAATGCAATGAGGATGATCTGTCGACTAATTAACTAACTAACTTCTTTGAAATAAATATCTCCTATAATAATAAATCTTCTGCGCATGCGTTTACCTAGTTGCTTAGGACATATTTAAAATATCATAACAACAGGATTGATAGTAATGCTTGATTGATCACTAAACTTATTAATAATTCCGTTCAAGCATTCTGCGGAATTAATAGATGTTTTCTTTGTTGCATATCCCTTAGGTAGCCGGCTTCGTGGCTTAGAGGTTATGACTTTTCTCCGTAATCTCGTATACTCTCGTCGGTAACGTGATGACGGTGAGAATCAGCAGTGGTTCGAATAGCATCGGTAACTTACGGGGTATGTGAGCCGGCCGCACAGAAAGCAATGGCAAACTACTGAGCGTAATCTTGCCAAGAAATCAACATACAGCTGAAAGATGCTGGTGTTGACAGCGATGTCCTGTAAAGGATATGTAATAAAAAGAAATATCCCTTAGAGGACGTTGCAGTCAACACCAGCATTTTACTGTCGTTGTTGATGTCTTTGCAAGTACTTACGTTCAGTAGTTTGCCATTGCTTTCCGAACGACCGGCTCTAATACCAAAACGTTAAAACTAGCGCGACACTGTCAACAATTAGCAGATATCTAAATTTAAAACATGTACGTAAGCAAGAGTAGGGGACATAATCATATAATATTATTACAAGGGAGACTACTAATATTTTAAAGACAAAATCATTTCCTAGCTATAATATTATCATTTAACTATAAACTCTCAAAACTTTATTTAGGAAATAACGGATTTGATTAGCTAAGTTAGATATTTCAATCTCATGAAAAATAATTTTCGAATTTTTATAGAATATTTTGTGAATCTTTCTTTACTTACATTTTATAACGAACTTTTGATTTCTACATTTATTTTTAAAATTGTTTCATAGTATACACTCTACTAAAGTCAATAATAGGAAATGGTAATCCCCCCTTGTGGGGGAGGACGTATTTTTTTACTGTCCTACTAGGGCCACATAAAATTTAAAGAAAATTAACCACACCTATACCAAACTTTACCGTTCTGCCTAACCTAGGCGTTAACGTCTTTCTCAGTATTCCCGTATATCCACGTGAGGAACGTAACCTGCGCGAGAATCGGTAGCGGTGAGCCTGTCGCTCAGAAAGCAATGGCAAACTACTGAGCGTAATCTTGCCAAGAAATCAACAGTCAGCTGAAATATGCTGATGTTGACAGCGATGTCCTGTAAAGGATATAGGGGGAAAACACTTTGATAACAACAAAGAAATGAAAAGACTGAATATTATAGCATGTTAGGTATACGTGAGATCAAGACAAATGCCTTCCCGTACGACAACACTGGTCAAGACGCCATAAGCAAGATCAGAAGAAGAAAACTATCTTCCCCCAGCAGGAGACAAGAAAGATGGTTGCAGCCACCATCGTGGAATTGAGAGGTCGAGAAGGCATAGCTGGGAAAGAGGCAGGCTGTCAAAGACTGGCAAAAACACCAAATAATTAGTACACTCTTACATATCTTCTCTGAAACTGTTCATGTTTTCCTCCAGTCACCGACTCTGACGTGTGAAGTTAAGGCCTTCACATATCCCAGGCCACAGCATCATGAAGTTGGGTGGCCAGTTTGCATCGTCATCACCTTCCCAGTCCATGTCAGAGAATTCTGAATCCAGGACCAATTTCTTTGAGAAGGCTCGATTCCAGATATTGCACGGTAGTTAAAGAAAATCCTACCACAGCTGGGAATTGATCCCAGACCTCTGCCTTAGTATACAATAGCACCACAGCTACTGCCACTCCAATACAAGACCTATGTACCAAATTGTTGAATTACAACATCATATTTCAGGTGTTGTCAGAATTGTATGGTGGCTATAATCTACATCACCTAAATGCGGTCAATATCATGAAACTTAAACATGTACTCACAATATCAACTAGGGATGCTCATATTAAAATTTAAGGAAACCATTACATCTAATGGGTAGCTATCCTACACAACGCACTCATTCATTCAGTAGCATGTCCTTTGCATAATCCTCGTTCCAATAACAACCTTCCGAAAAACTTCTTTGTCATAAGCAAGATGTTACGCATCCGATTCACCCATTTGGAGATCATCCGCCATATCCTGCGCTCATCTTCTCATTGGTCTTCATCTTCACGGGCATATAACCCTCCAAAACATACCAACATAAATTTTACAAGCAAGCCAAGTAGCTACAGCCGGTCTCACTGGCATAGGTGTTAACGTCTTTCTCCGTAATCCCGTATATTCTCGTGAGTAATGTAACCTGCGTGAGAATCGGTAGCGGTTCTCACCGCTTTGGTAACTTACGTGGTATGTGAGCCGGTCGCTCAGAAAGCAATGGTAAACTACTGAGCGTAATCTTGCCAAGTGCATCAACAGCAGCTGAAAAATGCTGATGTTGACTGCAACGTCATGTAAGGGATATGCAACAACACAAAAAAAAAAGTAGCTACGGCGAGGTTTACCTAATACTTTGAGCATATCATGCTGTAGCATATCATGCTGTAATGTAATAATTTGCTTAGCCTGCACACCTCATTTACAAAGCCTTCCTCAATCAATGGAAATTGTCACAAACCACATTTCAAAAAGCCACCCAAGAATTCATGCTCATTGCTGCTAGACACAACATACTGTGGCTAGGTTGCCACATCTCAGTGAGGCAATCAAGAACTAATGCGCATATACCTACTGATAGTCACATATACTGGGGCTAGACTGGCCGTTTCTCAGTGAGACACCCAAAAACTAATGCTCGTATACCTACTGCTAGTAACAACATTTAACTGGGCTTCGTTAGCCACATTTCAGTGTGGCAATCAAGAACTAAGGCTCATATACCTTCAGCTATCCAAACATATTGCGGCTAGACTAAATGCTGCTGCTGCTGCTGCTGCTTCTTCTTCTTCTTCTTCTTCTTCTTCTTCTTCTTCTTCTTCTTCTTCTTCTTCTTCTTCTTCTTCTTCTTCTTCTTCTTCTCCTCCTCCTCCTCCTCCCATCCTCCTCCTTTCTCTCTCTCTCTGTATGTCTTTCTCTCTCTCTCTCTCTCTCTCTCTCTCTCTCTCTCTCTCTCTCTCTCTCTGCCAATTGGTACATTACCTCCTGACTATTCCTTGTATTTCTTTAAAATAAACCTAAGTCGAAGACATTCTTCAACAGGTGTTTTCACTTGAGGCCTTTGAACCTGGCGAGGAGTGGGTACGAATACCAACAAATGTCTGTACGTACTTTTCAGTTTGCATCCGTTGCTATGAGGTTGGAACTACGACTAACTAACTAACTAGACAGAAAACACAGACAAGCAACTTCGGCTGCTGTGGAGGCGGAAGTACAAGCGTTAATCTTCGAGAATTCGTTAGGCGGTGATACTGTTATTTACACATATGGGTCGGTCGTCCGACATGTGAGAAGTTCATGGGCCTTTACGGCTCAGACCGGAGGGAGAATTGTGAAGGAGGAATCTGGTGCTTTTGCTTTGACCACATGTAGCCTGACTATGGAAGTCATGACAGGAATTACAGCAATAACATGGCTCGAGACACAGACATTAACTGGGGCATGTTTCCTTAGCTACTCAATGAGCATGCCCAAGCAGATAGAGATGGGGTCCATCCGAAGACAGTGGTTGCTGTCTCTGGAGCGGTCTCGGCTGGCAAAGATTAGTTTAAATTTCGTGCCAGGGCATGCGGGTGTACAAGGAAATGTGCGGGCTGACAAGCTCGCAGGTAAGGCTACTATGGAAGGTGGACGTGCATGCCCAGGTCTGACTGCTTTAGGAGAAGTAAATCGTTCGCAAGAACCAAGTGATGACTGTGAATCTACAACCATGGTCAGGATGCGAGAACAGCAAATTAAAACAGGTGTGGTCAAACAAGAACACTACGCAGGAAGCCAAAGAAGATTAATAAACCAACACACAACTGGTGTTGTTAGCCGCTACACGCGGCGGGATTTACTGAAGAAGGGATCCGAGCACTTATGGACTGAATGGTTCGAAATGCAATGAGGATGATCTGTCGACTAATTAACTAACTAACTTCTTTGAAATAAATATCTCCTATAATAATAAATCTTCTGCGCATGCGTTTACCTAGTTGCTTAGGACATATTTAAAATATCATAACAACATGATTGATAGTAATGCTTGATTGATCACTAAACTTATTAATAATTCCGTTCAAGCATTCTGCGGAATTAATAGATGTTTTCTTTGTTGCATATCCCTTAGGTAGCCGGCTTCGTGGCTTAGAGGTTATGACTTTTCTCCGTAATCTCGTATACTCTCGTCGGTAACGTGATGACGGTGAGAATCAGCAGTGGTTCGAATAGCATCGGTGACTTACGGGGTATGTGAGCCGGCCGCACAGAAAGCAATGGCAAACTACTGAGCGTAATCTTGCCAAGAAATCAACATAAAGCTGAAAGATGCTGGTGTTGACAGCGATGTCCTGTAAAGGATATGTAATAAAAAAAAAAATCCCTTAGAGGACGTTGCAGTCAACACCAGCATTTTACTGTCGTTGTTGATGTCTTTGCAAGTTTTTACGTTCAGTAGTTTGCCATTGCTTTCCGAACGACCGGCTCTAATACCAAAACGTTAAAACTAGCGCGACACTGTCAACAATTAGCAGATATCTAAATTTAAAACATGTACGTAAGCAAGAGTAGGGGACATAATCATATAATATTATTACAAGGGAGACTACTAATATTTTAAAGACAAAATCATTTCCTAGCTATAATATTATCATTTAACTATAAACTCTCAAAAGTGTATTTAGGAAATAACGGATTTGGTTAGCTAAGTTAGATATTTCAATCTCATGAAAAATAATTTTCGAATTTTTATAGAATATTTTGTGAATCTTTCTTTACTTACATTTTATAACGAACTTTTGATTTCTACATTTATTTTTAAAATTGTTTCATAGTATACACTCTACTAAAGTCAATAATAGGAAATGGTAATCCCCCCTTGTGGGGGAGGACGTATTTTTTTACTGGCCTACTAGGGCCACATAAAATTTAAAGAAAATTAACCACACCTATACCAAACTTTACCGTTCTGCCTAACCTAGGCGTTAACGTCTTTCTCAGTATTCCCGTATATCCACGTGAGGAACGTAACCTGCGCGAGAATCGGTAGCGGTGAGCCTGTCGCTCAGAAAGCAATGGCAAACTACTGAGCGTAATCTTGCCAAGAAATCAACAGTCAGCTGAAATATGCTGATGTTGACAGCGATGTCCTGTAAAGGATATAGGGGGAAAACACTTTGATAACAACAAAGAAATGAAAAGACTGAATATTATAGCATGTTAGGTATACGTGAGATCAAGACAAATGCCTTCCCGTACGACAACACTGGTCAAGACGCCATAAGCAAGATCAGAAGAAGAAAACTATCTTCCCCCAGCAGGAGACAAGAAAGATGGTTGCAGCCACCATCGTGGAATTGAGAGGTCGAGAAGGCATAGCTGGGAAAGAGGCAGGCTGTCAAAGACTGGCAAAAACACCAAATAATTAGTACACTCTTACATATCTTATCTTAAACTGTTCATGTTTTCCTCCAGTCACTGACTCTGACGTGTGAAGTTAAGGCCTTTACATATCCCAGGCCACAGCATCATGAAGTTGGGTGGCCAGTTTGCATCGTCATCACCTTCCCAGTCCATGTCACAGAATTCTGAATCCAGGACCAATTTCTTTGAGAAGGCTCGATTCCAGATATTGCACGGTAGTTAAAGAAAATCCTACCACAGCTGGGAATTGATCCCAGACCTCTGCCTTAGTATACAATAGCACCACAGCTACTGCCACTCCAATACAAGACCTATGTACCAAATTGTTGAATTACAACATCATATTTCAGGTGTTGTCAGAATTGTATGGTGGCTATAATCTACATCACCTAAATGCGGTCAATATCATGAAACTTAAACATGTACTCACAATATCAAATAGGGATGCTCATATTAAAATTTAAGGAAACCATTACATCTAATGGGTAGCTATCCTACACAACGCACTCATTCATTCAGTAACATGTCCTTTGCATAATCCTCGTTCCAATAACAACCTTCCGAAAAACTTCTTTGTCATAAGCAAGATGTTACGCATCCGATTCACCCATTTGGAGATCATCCGCCACATCCTGCGCCCATCTTCTCATTGGTCTTCCTCTTCACGGGCATATAACCCTCCAAAACATACCAACATAAATTTTACAAGCAAGCCAAGTAGCTACAACCGGTCTCACTGGCATAGGTGTTAACGTCTTTCTCCGTAATCCCGTATATTCTCGTGAGTAATGTAACCTGCGTGAGAATCAGTAGCGGTTCTCACCGCTTTGGTAACTTACGTGGTATGTGAGCCGGTCGCTCAGAAAGCAATGGTAAACTACTGAGCGTAATCTTGCCAAGTGCATCAACAGCAGCTGAAAAATGCTGATGTTGACTGCAACGTCATGTAAGGGATATGCAACAACACACAAAAAAAAAAGTAGCTACGGCGAGGTTTACCTAATACTTTGAGCATATCATGCTGTAGCATATCATGCTGTAATGTAATAATTTGCTTAGCCTGCACACCTCATTTACAAAGCCTTCCTCAATCAATGGAAATTGTCACAAACCACATTTCAAAAAGCCACCCAAGAATTCATGCTCATTGCTGCTAGACACAACATACTGTGGCTAGGTTGCCACATCTCAGTGAGGCAATCAAGAACTAATGCGCATATACCTACTGATAGTCACATATACTGGGGCTAGACTGGCCGTTTCTCAGTGAGACACCCAAAAACTAATGCTCGTATACCTACTGCTAGTAACAACATTTAACTGGGCTTCGTTAGCCACATTTCAGTGTGGCAATCAAGAACTAAGGCTCATATACCTTCAGCTATCCAAACATATTGCGGCTAGACTAAATGCTGCTGCTGCTGCTGCTGCTGCTTCTTCTTCTTCTTCTTCTTCTTCTTCTTCTTCTTCTTCTTCTTCTTCTTCTTCTTCTTCTTCTTCTTCTTCTTCTTCTTCTTCTTCTTCTTCTTCTTCTTCTTCTTCTTCTTCTTCTACTTCTTCTTCTGCTTCTTCTTCTGCTTCTTCTTCTTCTCCTTCGACTTTTTCTTCTTCTTCTTCTTCTTCTTCTTCTTCTTCTTCTTCTTCTTCTTCTTCTGCTTCTTCTTCTTCTTCTTCTTCTTCTTCTTCTTCTTCTTCTTCTTCTTCTTCTTCTTCTTCTTCTTCTTCTTCTTCTTCTTCTTCTTCTTCTTCTTCTTCTTCTTCTTCTTCTTCTTCTTCTTCTTCTTCTTCTTCTTCTTCTTCTTCTTCTTCTTCTCCTCCTCCTCCTCCTCCTCCCATCCTCCTCCTTTCTCTCTCTCTCTGTATGTCTTTCTCTCTCTCTCTCTCTCTCTCTCTCTCTCTCTCTCTCTCTCTCTCTCTCTCTCTCTCTCTGCCAATTGGTACATTACCTCCTGACTATCCCTTGTATTTCTTTAAAATAAGCCTAAGTCGAAGACATTCTTCAACAGGTGTTTTCACTTGAGGCCTTTGAACCTGGCGAGGAGTGGGTACGAATACCAACAAATGTCTGTACGTACTTTTCAGTTTGCATCCGTTGCTATGAGGTTGGAACTACGACTAACTAACTAACTAGACAGAAAACACAGACAAGCAACTTCGGCTGCTGTGGAGGCGGAAGTACAAGCGTTAATCTTCGAGAATTCGTTAGGCGGTGATACTGTTATTTACACATATGGGTCGGTCGTCCGACATGTGAGAAGTTCATGGGCCTTTACGGCTCAGACCGGAGGGAGAATTGTGTAGGAGGATTCTGGTGCTTTTGCTTTGACCACATGTAGCCTGACTATAGAAGTCATGGCAGGAATTACATCAATAACATGGCTCGAGACACAGACATTAACTGGGGCATGTTTCCTTAGCGACTCAATGAGCATGCCCAAGCAGATAGAGATGGGGTCCATCCGAAGACAGTGGTTGCTGTCTCTGGAGCGGTCTCGGCTGGCAAAGATTAGTTTAAATTTCGTGCCAGGGCATGCGGGTGGACAAGGAAATGAGCGGACTGACAAGCTCGCAGGTAAGGCTACTATGGAAGGTGGACGCGCATGGCCCAGGTCTGACTGCTTTAGGAGAAGTAAATCGTTCGCAAGAACCAAGTGATGACTGTGAATCTACAACCATGGTCAGGATGCGAGAACAGCAAATTAAAACAGGTGTGGTCAAACAAGAACACTACGCAGGAAGCCAAAGAAGATTAATAAACCAACACACAACTGGTGTTGTTAGCCGCTACACGCGGCGGGATTTACTGAAGAAGGGATCCGAGCACTTATGGACTGAATGGTTCGCAATGCAATGAGGATGATCTGTCGACTAATTAACTAACTAACTTCTTTGAAATAAATATCTCCTATAATAATAAATCTTCTGCGCATGCGTTTACCTAGTTGCTTAGGACATATTTAAAATATCATAACAACATGATTGATAGTAATGCTTGATTGATAACTAAACTTATTAATAATTCCGTTCAAGCATTCTGCGGAATTAATAGATGTTTTCTTTGTTGCATATCCCTTAGGTAGCCGGCTTCGTGGCTTAGAGGTTATGATTTTTCTCCGTAATCTCGTATACTCTCGTCGGTAACGTGATGACGGTGAGAATCAGCAGTGGTTCGAATAGCATCGGTGACTAACGGGGTATGTGAGCCGGCCGCACAGAAAGCAATGGCAAACTACTGAGCGTAATCTTGCCAAGAAATGAACATACAGCTGAAAGATGCTGGTGTTGACAGCGATGTCCTGTAAAGGATATGCAATAAAAAAAAAAATTCCTTAGAGGACGTTGCAGTCAACACCAGCATTTTACTGTCGTTGTTGATGTCTTTGCAAGTTTTTACGTTCAGTAGTTTGCCATTGCTTTCCGAACGACCGGCTCTAATACCAAAACGTTAAAACTAGCGAGACACTGTCAACAATTAGCAGATATCTAAATTTAAAACATGTACGTAACCAAGAGTAGGGGATATAATAATATAATATTATTACAAGGGAGACTACTATTATTTTAAAGACAAAATCATTTCCTAGCTATAATATTATCATTTAACTATAAACTCTCAAAGGTTTGTATAGGAAATAACTGAGTTGGTTTGATAAGTTAGAAATTTCAATCTCATGAAAAATAATTTTCGAATTTTTATAGAATAATTTGTGAATCTTTCTTTACTTACATTTTATAACGAACTTTTGATTTCTACATTTATTTTAAAAATTGTTTCATAGAATACTCTCTACTAAAGTCAATAATAGGAAATGGTAATCCCCCCTTGTGGGGGAGGACGTATTTTTTTACTGGCCTACTAGGGCCACATAAGATTTAAAGAAAATTAACCACACCTATACCAAACTTTACCGTTCTGCCTGACCTAGGCGTTAACGTCTTTCTAAGTATTCCAGTATATCCACGTGAGGAACGTAACCTGCGCGAGAATTGGTAGCGGTGAGCCTGTCGCTCAGAAAGAAATGGCAAACTACTGAGCGTAATCTTGCCAAGAAATCAACAGTCAGCTGAAATATGCTGATGTTGCCAGCGATGTCCTGTAAATGATATAGGGGGAAAACCCTTTGATAACAACAAAGAAATGAAAAGACTGAATATTATAGCATGTTAGGTATACGTGAGATCAAGACAAATGCCTTCCCGCACGACAACACTGGTCAAGACGCCATAAGCAAGATCAGAAGAAGAAAACTATCTTCCCCCCGCAGGAGACAAGAAAGATGGTGGCAGCCACCATAGTGGAATTGAGAGGTCGAGAAGGCATAGCTGGGAAAGAGGCAGGCTGTCAAAGACTGGCAAAAACACCAAATAATTAGTACACTCTTACATATCTTATCTGAAACTGTTCATGTTTTCCTCCAGTCACTGACTCTGACGTGTGAAGTTAAGGCCTTCACATATCCCAGGCCACAGCATCATGAAGTTGGGTGGCCAGTTTGCATCGTCATCACCTTCCCAGTCCATGTCAGAGAATTCTGAATCCAGGACCAATTTCTTTGAGAAGGCTCGATTCCAGATATTGCACGGTAGTTAAAGAAAATCCTACCACAGCTGGGAATTGATCCCAGACCTCTGCCTTAGTATACAATAGCACCACAGCTACTGCCACTCCAATACAAGACCTATGTACCAAATTGTTGAATTACAACATCATATTTCAGGTGTTGTCAGAATTGTATGGTGGCTATAATCTACATCACCTAAATGCGGTCAATATCATGAAACTTAAACATGTACTCACAATATCAACTAGGGATGCTCATATTAAAATTTAAGGAAACCATTACATCTAATGGGTAGCTATCCTACACAACGCACTCATTCATTCAGTAGCATGTCCTTTGCATAATCCTCGTTACAATAACAACCTTCCGAAAAACTTCTTTGTCATAAGCAAGATGTTACGCATCCGATTCACCCATTTGGAGATCATCCGCCACATCCTGCGCCCATCTTCTCATTGGTCTTCCTCTTCACGGGCATATAACCCTCCAAAACATACCAACATAAATTTTACAAGCAAGCCAAGTAGCTACAGTCGGTCTCACTGGCATAGGTGTTAACGTCTTTCTCCGTAATCCCGTATATTCTCGTGAGTAATGTAACCTGCGTGAGAATCGGTAGCGGTTCTCACCGCTTTGGTAACTTACGTGGTATGTGAGCCGGTCGCTCAGAAAGCAATGGTAAACTACTGAGCGTAATCTTGCAAAGTGCATCAACAGCAGCTGAAAAATGCTGATGTTGACTGCAACGTCATGTAAGGGATATGCAACAACACAAAAAAAAAAAGTAGCTACGGCGAGGTTTACCTAATACTTTGAGCATATCATGCTGTAGCATATCATGCTGTAATGTAATAATTTGCTTAGCCTGCACACCTCATTTACAAAGCCTTCCTCAATCAATGGAAATTGTCACAAACCACATTTCAACAAGACACCCAAGAATTCATGCTCATTGCTGCTAGACACAACATACTGTGGCTAGGTTGCCACATTTCAGTGAGGCAATAGAGAACTAATGCGCATATACCTACTGATAGTCACATATACTGGGGCTAGACTGGCCGTTTCTCAGTGAGACACCCAAAAACTAATGCTCGTATACCTACTGCTAGTAACAACATTTAACTGGACTTCGTTAGCCACATTTCAGTGTGGCAATCAAGAACTAAGGCTCATATACCTTCAGCTATCCAAACATATTGCGGCTAGACTAAATGCTGCTGCTGCTGCTGCTGCTGCTGCTGCTGCTGCTGCTGCTGCTTCTTCTTCTTCTTCTTCTTCTTCTTCTTCTTCTTCTTCTTCTTCTTCTTCTTCTTCTTCTTCTTCTTCTTCTTCTTCTTCTTCTTCTTCTTCTTCTTCTTCTCCTTCTTCTCCTCCTCCTCCTTCTCTCTCTCTCTCTCTCTCTCTCTCTCTCTCTCTCTCTCTCTCTGTATGTCTTTCTCTCTCTCTCTCTTTCTCTCTCTCTTTCTCTCTCTCTCTCTCTCTCTTTCTCTCTCTCTCTCTCTCTCTCTCTCTCTCTCTCTCTCTCTCTCTCTCTCTCTCTCTCTGCCAATTGGTGCATTACCTCCTGACTATCCCTTGTATTTCTTTAAAATAACCCTAAGTCGAAGACATTCTTCAAGAGGTGTTTTCACTTGAGGCCTTTGAACCTGGCGAGGAGTGGGTACGAATACCAACAAATGTCTGTACGTACTTTTCAGTTTGCATCCGTTGCTATGAGGTTGGAACTACGACTAACTAACTAACTAACTAGACAGTTTTCTATTTGAAATAAGGATACTGGTACTCTAAGTTAGATGTTTTAATTTCATGAAAAATACTGTTAGAATTTCTTTAGACAATTTTGTGAATCTTTATTTACTTACATTTTATAATGCACTTTTGATTTCTACATTTACTTTAAAAATAGTGACTAGTACACTTTCAATGTCATCCCTATTGTTCTATCATCATATCTACCCTCCTTTTGGGGGGCCCTTGTGCCCCCCTTTGCTTATGTTTTGTTGCCTTTGCTACTACCCCCACCGGTTTGGTTCAAACACTTCATCCTGCCTGTACCATCAGTAAGAGTGGTCATGAGGGTATTGGTGAAGTGAGACAAATTGGTGGGTGGTGGCAAAGTAAACAAAAATGTAAAGTTTTCCCTTTCTCTTTGTCACCCCCTTTGAATCATGTGAGTGAGTGTTGAACAAATGAATACAAAATCACATATGGTTACCAAACCAATGATACTGTAAAAATTTTTTAAAATACAAATGCTTGGGGAAATGAGGACAAAAATCAACTTCCTTTTACTCCAATTATTATTAAAAACCGCAGTTTGCCTTTGTATGTACCTGCTATGCTATGTGAACACCATTCCAAAGAAAATCATCATAGCAAATGGAATCACAATTTTGTAAAATGGTTATCATTTTCAAACTATTATTACCATTGCTGGTTTTTATACTGGCTGTTATTACCCTCAGTATGTCTCTTCTTGTCTTTATTATTATTGTCATCATTAGTAATAAAACAAAAACCTTTTTCCCATGTGCCCCCCTCCCCTCGCTCATGGTTGTTGTTGCCTTTGCTGATACCCACACCGGTTTGGTTCAAATATTTATCCTGCCTTTACCATCATTGCCCAGATAGTGGTGATAAGGGCATTGGTGGAGTGAAACAAATTGGTGAGAAGATGGCAAGGGAAACAAAAATGTAAAAATTGTAAAAATTTTGTGCTAATACTGATGCTTGTTTACTTTTTACAAAAAGTAAAAAAAAAAAAATAAATAAAAGAGGAAGGGAAAAAATGAATGAACCCTTACAAAAAAAGACCAAAAAAAAAAAATAAAAATAAATAAATAAGCAAGGAGAAAACGAAAACCAACGCCTCTTACTTCTACTATTATTGAACATTGCATGTTGCAAGTATATGTATAAAAAAAATATATAAATAAATAAATTTAAAAAAAAAAAATAATCAAGGAGAAAAAAAGATAACCAACTCCTTTTTACACCTACTATATTATTGAACAGTGCAGGATGCAATTGTTATTGTATGTACCTGCCATATTATAACACCATTTCTAAGAAAATCATTTTATCAAATGGAATCACATGTTTGGAAAATGTGATCATTATCATAACTAATTTTATCATTGTGTTTATTAGCATTGCTGTTATCACCGTTAGTAGTTTTATTCTTTGTCATTATTATTATAAGATGCATTTCACGTAAACACCATTCCTAAGAAAAATCATTTTAGCAAATGGAATCACAGATTTTAACTATTATTATCATTGCTGTTATTATCATTGCTGTTAAATGTCCACTGTTTATCACCCTTAGCAGTTTTTTTTTAATTCTTTGTCATTATTATTATTTATGTATTTGGGTGTTTATTTGCATTATTATCATTGTAATCATTATTAATATATATGGCTTTGTAAACCCGTAAACTGTCACATCCCCATTTCCCACCTTTGATACTGTGATTGTTGTTTTTTTTGCTGCCGCCCTCACCAGTTGGTTCTACACCGCCATGTTCATCATCACGGAGGGGTGGTGATGGTATTTGGTAGGAGTTTTGGAGCTGACAGAAGAGCGGGGCGGCAGGGGAAATAACAACGACGCGCTACCATCACGCAATTGTTTTAAAATATTTCCCTTACAACAATGTCAATGAAGGAATGTTTTCGATACTGTTGGTTTTAATGCTGCTGCTGCCTTCACCGGTTGGTTCCAACAAGTTTTACTGCCATTTTCCTCATTACCAAGTGGTGATGATGGTATTGGTGGGGTTGGAGCTGACAGGAGAGAAGGTGGCAGAGGGAGAAAAAAAAAGGTATACTATCGTCTTGTTGTTGTTTGTACTCGTTTTTCGTTACCCCCCCCCCCCCCCATTTCAAATGTAAAAAAGTTTGAAACAAATGTAAAAATTTGCGCATATGTCACCTACACTTCCACATGCAACGCTATGTAACAACACGAACAATACAAATGCAAATGTTTCTTAACACTCAATAAAGGTTTAAAAAATAAAAAAAATTGGGGGGGGGGGGGGTCGGGGTGGGGGGGGGGGGGGGTCATACTTTTAGGGATCATTTCTAAAGGTTGTCTTGCGGAGTAAATCTTGTGTTTCATTTGCATTCATTGTGTTTATTCCGGATTTCATCAATACTTTCCAAGAATGGCACCAGTGGACAAAATGGATTCCATTGACATTGATCATTTCCTGGAGGGAAGACCACTGCATAACAAAGGTACGTTGATAATTACATTTACAGGCCCTGGCGCTGCGGCCAAGGCCACACCTTCGTTAATCTACAGCACGCTGCTGGGCCCATGTGGAGTACCACATGGCGGTATTACAGACGTATACCGGTATGAAGTACCTACTCGGTGGTACGTCAACCTAACACAGGCGGCCCATGTGGCAGTGTACAAAGGCCTTCATGACAAAACAGTTAAGCTGCCGGTGGAGGGACTGGAGCTATCAATAGAGCACCTGGAACGAGAAAGGGAACGAGTTACGATTCATTGGCTTCCCAACACTATTTCTCCACAGGGAGTTAAGTTCATAGTCGAAAAGACAATTGGAGACGAAAACGCGGAAGTCTTCAGAATCCAGTACTTTGGCGGCAAGTGGGGCGTGCTGTGAACCCCCACAAAACCGGTGCCGCACTACGCAAAGATCACGGCGCCAGGGAAAATAACAGGCGACCACCGCATAATGTTCTCTATGCCCGGTCGCCGGACCCAATGTCCATTTTGCAGCCTAGACGATCACTGGTCTAACAAATGCCCGACAAGGCGGCAGAAGAAAGACAATAATAAGAAAACCTCTGAACTAGCACAAGAGGAATTCCCGGCAATCATGGGGAAGGCCCACACACAGAAAAACAACGATGTCCAAGATGTCGTCGAAGTAACTGGCAGACCGGTGACCACGGAGCCAGCCGTAGAAAATCCAACAAAAACAACTTCACAGGAAACCAACGACGACGGTTTCCAAATCGTCAACTACGGCAGAAAAAGACAGTGGGCAGAGAGAAGAAATTCCTCAAGAGAAGAGGAGGGAAGATCTTCCCCTTCCCCTTCCAAACCATGCAAGAAAGCTGCTACAAAACAGAATGAAAACAGCGACAATGAAGGACCACTTTATATCAACACCGACGAAGACCACGAGGAGAACGAAAACCACAAAAATATCACCACACCCGAAGACACAGCCCAGATTTGAAGTATTTTGTACAAAGGTATTCACGTAAATTCAACCACCATGTTGTTTATTCTATTTTTAAAATGGCTGTCAATCTATGTATAATTAGCGTAAATATTCGTGGTATGAAAACGAAATTACAATACATAATCACACTCATACACAAACACAAACCAGATTTCATCTTATTACAAGAAACTAACATCAAAACAGACTTTGAAGCAGCAGAAATAGTAACACGGTTATGATTAAAGAATTCATCTTTCAGTTTAGCGAAACAAAACAATGGGTCAGGGACAGCCATACTGCAAACATCCGACACGTGGGACATTGTTAGATCGCACAGAGACGAACACGGTAGAGTTAGCACGGTTCAACTAAAGAACGACACACACGCCTACACAATAGTTAACATACATGCACCACCTAATTACCAATACCAACCCTTATTTTATGAACAGTTAGACGATTTATTAACACAGACATACAGGGGACAAAATATCGTTCTTGCCGGCGATTACAACTGCGTGCTTGAAGAAATAGTTGTGTTAGGGGGAGAAGTAAGAACACAGCTGAGGAGGGCCTGCGGGGACGGCATACATGAACTAGATACACTACGGAACATCATCGATACTCACAACCTCACAGACGCATTCAGGCATACACATCCCGACAGTAGAGAAACGACATACACAAACAAAACACACAACAGATCATCTAGATTAGATAGGATTTACACACCCACAACACACCACATCATACAAACCAAACATCTACGGGAAACATTAGATTACACAGACCACAAAGGCTACTAGTACATATCAGCACAAACAGCACAGACACGCAGACATACAGACGGTCACCTCACTGGAAATACAATAATTCATTATTTAAACACACAGAATATGTTAAATATATGACACAGCTCATACACACGTATACAGACAATATACCGACTGAGAACATCACACAATACTGGGACTTGCTAAAAAGCACCATACGAAGCAGAACACAACACTTAGCAACCATGATTCACAAAGACAGACTAAGACAGGAACGTATCATACAGACAGCCATACGGCTAACAAAACAGACAGACAGAAATGCATCACACTTACACATACTAGAAACACAACTAGAAGAACACCAACAACACAGATATCTGGGTGCTCTTCTCAGAACAAAGCTCGACACAATCACACAAGAGACGCCTACGAGACAATATTTAGCAATGGAGCAGAGTGTACAACGTAACAGACAAATAAGCAAAATATCAGACATGCAAGGAAACATGCAGACAGAAACACCACACATAGAGACTGCTTTCCAGCAACACTATACACAACTATTCACAGCAGAGACAGTCGACACACAGATACAAGACAACTTCTTACGGTATACAAAGAAATTATCTGACACAGACAGAGACACAAAACTGACACTGAAAGACATAACACAGGCACTGAACACAATGAACAAAGACAAAACCCCAGGACCAGACGGTTTGACAGCAGAATTCTACCAACACATCTTTCCTATCCTAGGCAATCTTCTCCTCAAAGTCTATCAGGAAGCCTTTGACAAAAAAACCAAAAAAAAAAAAACACTTCCAGATAGCTGCAACATGTCCTACATTACACTCATATGCAAAGACAAAACTGACAAGACACAACTGAAGAACTACAGACCAATCTCTTTACTCAACACAGACTACAAGATACTTACCAAAACACTCACCAACAAACTTAATCCTTTCATGCAAACACTAATACTTCCTGACCAACAGTGCAGTATCAAAGAAAGAAATATACATAACCACACCCACCTCATTAGAGACATAATCACCTACACACACGGGAAAGACTGTCCATCCTCCATCTTGTCCCTGGATCAGGAAAAGGCATTCGACAGAATTTCCCACACATACCTGCATAGGACACTAGAACACTGTGATATAGGACAGTATTACAGGCAGTGGATACAGATCTTGTGCAAAAATCCTGAAAGCAAAGTGTTGGTGAACCATTCACTGACAGCCAGCTTCAGGCTCACGAGATCTGTAAGGCAGGGATGTCCGCTATCACCACTACTGTATTTGCTCACCCTAGAGCCTTTATTAGAGAAGATAAGACAAGACACTAGTATTAAAGGCACCTTCCTGCATGGGATAGGAGAGCAGAAGCTCATCGCTTATGCAGATGACACTGCTTTCTTTCCCACTAGCAACACATCAATAAGGAACATACTCCACACCTTTACCCATTTTGGAAAATGCAGTTGAGCCAAAGTAAATGTACATAAATTATATATAATGGGTCTGGGAAAGTGAAAACAAAAGTCTGATTTCCTTCCAGATCTGAGACACACAGACACCATGAAACTGTATGGGATCACATTTCCATGTGATCCCACAGAAACACACACACAGACATGGCACGCACTGACCCAAAAGATCACAGACATGTTACGTTACATAGGTATAGGTATAAAACATCCACAATATTTGGTAGAAGCACAGTAGTCAACACATTCATAATACCCAAAATAATATACTTAGCGACAGTACTGGACCCTCCCAAACAGACCATCACAAACATAAACAAACAAATCAGATGCTTTATCTTCACCAACATAATACACAGCATTAAACACAAAACTCTCATGCAAGACAGGAAACAGGGGGGTATTGCACTACAGGACATCCACACAAAAATACTGTCACTTAGAATTAGTTACATAGGTAAAATCATCAGACACCCAGAACAGCACAGACTAGCACTATACTACATAGCCCACAACATCAAACACCTCACACCACTTAACAATGCAATTGCACACTATCAGGGAACACTGCCAACATTCTATCAGACATGCATACAGGCAATACAAGGACATGAACAGTTAATACAGCAAACAACACACACAATACACAAACAGTTAGTTAGAGAGCAAGCACCACCACTCACACTTAGGATCAAAAGAGGATACAAATACTTCATGTCTGACTTCACATGCACCTTCTCAAACCTACACAACTGTGGCAGGTTGGCCCACCTCTCAGATCGTTTTGTTATAAGATGGAGATAGCCCTCAGTAAACCCCTCTATGCATCCTGTATTATTTTTTATTTTTATCTATATTTTCAAATATTAGATAAAATCGTCTTTGGTTAGTGTATTTATATACATAAAACTATAGAGAGAGTTAAATACGATTTCTTCTAATAGTTAGAAGTAGATGTAGGGTAGAGTTCGTTTACAAGCCAAGAAATCAAGTAAAGCTGAATTTTATATTCAGGTTTGGCTGTGAATAATAATTTGGCCACAGGAAGGGAACTCTCCTGGATGAGAAGTTACCTTCCGGTAGCACCCTAACCTCTGCCATTTTCTGACAGCAGGCTGAAGGGAGCAGGAGCTAACTATCACGTCAATTGGCTAAAATTGAACACCTGTCTGTGTTTAAACATATTTTATTGCTGGCTCTTGTTAAGCCGAACAACCCTCTAAAACATAGAAAAGCCTATGATAGTATCCACTCCCGATAGGCCAGTCAAAATCTAGTTGCAGGGTGAGTTAATAATAATTTTGTTAAATATTTTTCTGTGTCAATCTACCGGCAAAATCTAAAGGCCATGCCGATCGATAATATATCCATTAGCACCTTGCCGTCTTGACAGACGATAGTTTGTGCTTTAAAAAGGCATAATAACTTTTAACTATGGCCGTAGCGAGTGTGACTGATAAGGCCAATTTGCGCTGTAAATGTCCGTTCACAGTGGGTGCATCTGAACACGTGGTCATTTCCACCATCATGCACCATCTTACGTCTCAAACGCTTAGTGTGTGACTTTTCTGCAATAATTTTCTCCTTTGACTTTATTCCATTTCTGATATTTGCCCTCCATGCAACACGTTCAGCGGCGACTTGCTCCCAATGTGCATTATCAATGCCTGTATCAATCATGTCCCGCTTACACACATCTTTGTATCGTAGTAGAGGCCGACCCTGAGATCTCTTACCCATCTGTAATTCACCAAAAAAGATATCCTTTGGTATTCTACCATCATCCATCCTCCTAAGATGTCCTATCCATCTAAGTCTACGAAGACTGAGCATGGAATAAACTGTCACACAACCTGATCTTTCCAATACTTCAGTATTTGTGATTTTGTCTTGCCACTTAATACCAAGAATTCTTCGCAAACACCGCATATGAAAGCTGTTTAAATTGTTCTCTTGGTGTGAGTAAGTTGTCCAGGTTTCACTGCCATATAGAAGAGTACTAAGGACACAGGCTTGATAGACAAGGACTTTTGTTTTGGCAGTAAGCTTCCTGTTCTCCCAGACTCTTTTTCTTAACCTGTTCATTATTGTTGCTGCCTTACCAATCCGGATGTTGATTTCCTGATCTAGAGATAATTTGCTATTAACCACTGATCCTAGATATGTAAAATGGTCTACTATCTCTAGTTCAGCGTCGTCAATAAAGATTGATGGTACCCCATGTGCACCTTGTGACATAATCTGTGTCTTCTTTTTGCTAATTGTTAAACCAAATTCAGAACAAGCATTGGAGAATGCAGATAGTAGACATTGCAATTCTTCCTCAGAGTGGGTCGTAACTGCAGCATCATCTGCAAAAAGCAACTCTCTGATCAGTACCCTCCTAATTTTGGTCTTAGCCTTCAATCTCTGATCATTGTAGAAGCCGCCATCTGAGCGTGAGTGAATGTATATACCACCATCCTGATCACGAAATGCATATTTCAGTAGAAGTGAAAAGTATATTCCAAAGAGGGTGGGAGCTAGTACACAACCTTGCTTAACTCCACTCTTGATTTCAAATTCTTCAGAAGTTGCACCATCAAACTTGATTATACCCTTCATGCCTGTGTGGAACGATTCCACAATGGACAGAAGAGTTGGTGGGCAGCCAATCTTCTTTAGTGCCTTGAACAGACCCTCACGACTGACCAAATCAAATGCCTTTGTGAGGTCGATGAAGGCAATAAACAGTGGTTGATTCTGTTCACGGCATTTTTCTTGCATTTGTCGCAATGAGAATATCATATCAGTGGTAGACCGGTTCTGTCGAAAGCCACACTGTGATTCGGGGTAGACTTGATCTCCTAGGACTTGAAGTCTGCGCAGAACAATTCTGGCAAATACGTTTCCAACAATACACAAAAGTGAGATACCCCTATAGTTGTTGCAGTCGCTCCGATCGCCCTTGTTCTTGTACAGTGTTATGATGCTTGAATCTTTGAAATCCTGTGGGACTTGTCCTTCACGCCAGCATAGCTCTATTAGCTGGTGGATCTGTATAGTGAGTGTGTCTTGCCCACTCCTGATAACCTCTATTGGAATCCCATCCTTACCTGGAGCCTTGCCAGATGCAAGTTCATTTATAGCACACTTAACTTCTGTTATGGTGGGAAGTGTGTCCAGGTGGTCAAGAGTTGGTAGAGCCTCTATGGCGTTGAGGGCATCATCCGCTAGTTTGGTCTCACTTGAGTAAAGCTCCAAATAGTGCTCTACCCATCTGTCCATCTGCCGTTTCTTGTCAGTGATGATTTCTCCAGTCAAGGTTTTCAATGGTGCACTTCTTTTGATCACTGGACCACAGGCTTTCTTTATTCCTTCATACATGCTTCTTATGTCTCCCTTTTCACTTGCGATTTGAATTGACTCACATAACTTGATCCAATAATCATTTGCACACTGCCTGGCAGCCTTTTGCAAATCCTTCCTAGCTTGCCTTAGCTCACTCAGAGGAACGGAGCAATATGGGTACGACCTGTTGCCGTGAAGTTGGAACCGTGACTAACTAACTAACTAACTAACTCAGAGTGTTACGCGTTGGTCTTTCCTTGTTTCTTAAGAGAGCTTTCTTCTTCTTATCAATCAAGGGCTGCAGAGTCTCGCTGTTGGCCGCAAACCAGTCCTGCCTCTTATGATCCACAGTGCCGTAAACCCCTACGGCAGTTTTATAAAGAGTTTCCTTAATTTGACCCCACTTTTCATTTACTGTACAATTTTCTGGTGTATCAGTGAAAGCGTCTTCAAGTTGCTGTTGAAACTGAAAGCACTTTTCAGGATCATGAGTGTTAATAATATTAATCCTGGGGCTAGATTTGTGTTTAGCTGTGTAGATTCTCTTTGGTCTCAGTCTAACCCTTGCAACAACCAAAGAATGATCCGTATCACAGTCAGCACTGTGGTAACTACGAGTCAATGATATATGGTTCAGATGTTGTCTCCGTGTGATGATGAAGTCCAGCTGGTGCCAATGGCCGGATCTTGGATGTTTCCATGTGACCTTATGCATATCTTTTGTTTTAAAAAAAGAGTTTGTAATACATAGGTCATTACTGGTGCAATGCTCCAGCAGCCTTTGCCCATTTTCATTCATGCGACCGATGTTGTATTTTCCAAGGCACACTGGCCATGAGCTCGAGTCCTTGCCCACACGAGCATTGAAATCACCGAGCATATAAATGTAGTCGGATTTTGAAACTGCCTTGATCACGGAGTCTAACTCTTCATAGAACAAATCCTTCACATCATCAGAGGAATCGAGTGTCGGTGCATATGCAGTAATAATGGTGGCAAACCCACAAGAGGTTGCCAAGCGCAGGGACAATAGTCTTTCATTTCCTCCTGCTGGAATTTCAATCATTCCCAGTAGCGAATTCTTCACTGCAAAGCCCACACCGTGTTGCATTTTTTCTGCCTGCCCTCTACCCTTCCAGAAAAAGGTGTAGTTGTTTTCCCTGAGTGACCCTTCCTCCGCGAGGCGAGTCTCCTGCAGGCCAGCAATATCAATGTTAAGACGATTGAGTTCGGCATCAATCACAGCCGTTTTTCTCACATCGTCAATATTGGTCAAGTCAGTGGAAAATCCTGGACACATGGTTCTCACGTTCCAGGTTGCAAGCCGTAGCTTGAGGTTTCTATTTTTATTTTTGTTTGTACCTGGTGCATTGGTTTTACAGCCTGCGATTCAGATTTTGTCCTAGCCCCAAGCACCCATTGAAGCAGGCAGGCTGTGGCGGATCAGCACCCAATTGGCTGGGGGCTGCCCAGCTTGAGGCGGGCGGTAGCTGATCAGTGACACCTATAGGTGTCTCCCACCGTCAGAGGCAACGCGTGGCGCCCCATGTCTACGCCAACTGACAAGGACTTATAACCCGTAACAGTTGCCTCTCGCTTTGATTCCGAGACCAGTTAAGACCAGGGATGGAGTTATTGCCTCTCCATAGCACAAAGCCTGGGCTAAAATATAGAGATCATGTGTTGCCCATGCAGCATGATCCCTCTCTCGGCCTGCCTAGTTCACTCCAGAGGAAAGGTAACACCCCTACATCTGGAACAAGACAAGCTGCAGAAGCTGCCGGATCAGCAAAGCAATGCTCTAACTGTCCGCCTGTCGGAGCTTCGATCCTAGACCAGTCGCCAACCAAGGCTTAGGGTCTGGTCTGCCCTGCCATGACAATTGTGTCTTTAGCTTGCATTTCCTCGCACCAGGGTAAGGCTTGTACCCTCCCAATTGCGCTCTTCCGCCCGAAGCCGTTGGCACAATGTGGGGTGTCGGGTTTGGTAAGCGCCGCCCAACGTTCGGCGCTAACAGAAACCAGGTAGTACCGTCTACTGTTATACGGTAGCTCAGTCATATCTGACTAAGACCTGACTGGTCGATAATAGATACTATTAATTAAAACTAGTGTTAGTTAACTAATATTAGAATTAGGACCATGTTTGTGCCATGTGGCTTGCCGACAAGGGTAAAACGCAAAGCTCGTCACATGTGGCATTAAAAACATGGATAAATTACATTACGTGATTCTCGAAATTAGGTATCCGCCTGCGGAAGGACACCTGAGTTAGTCAGTAGACGATTAGAGTTAAGATAATTTAATTATGTGCTTAAACTTCGGAGCTAGCGTATTTCTCTAGATAATATACTTATTAGTGGAAGGAATTAGTTCAGAGAGTGAATAAGTTACAATTAATTATTCTTTATTAATCTCTATCTTGCCCATAGTCAGATTACAACCATGTGGTCCAATATGGCCCACTTAACAAAGTTCAAACCTTGGGGGAATTCTCCAACCCTAATATTGTTCTTGTGTATAGTGAAAGTAATCTTAAATCTAGCTAAGAAATCTTCTAGATAATTAATTATGTTTTAATTAATATAAGGAAGACTTGCTAGTAGTACAACTCATAACTCTTTAAGTGAACTTGTGGTGTTTCATGGATTTAATGGTTCACTCGTGTACATCGTGACGTTATAGTTGTTGTGTGTGATCTCATTGCCTTCGATGTACTTAATCAAATATGTGATGTTAATTCATCGTGTTGAGTGTAGTTTGTGTGTTTCCATACTTGGAAAACGACGTGAGGTGTTTCATCGATTTAATGGTTTGTTAATGTATATGTGACGTCGGAGTTGTGGCGTCTGAGTTTCATTCCATTGAAGTCATCCTATATGTACTGTTAATTCATTATGTGAATTGTGGTTCATGTTTCCATGATTAATCATGACTTAGAATATATATTTGGAATGTGGTCTTTGAAGTAGAGCATTGTGATTGTACATGTTTGATCTAAATATCAGCAGAGAGAATAGGAAATCATTTGTGTGCTGTTTCCATTAGATCAGTGTGCTGTTGTAGATTTCAGATAAGGAATCAAAATATGTAAATTGAGATAATACATGCTATTGAAAATTATGAGACAAGCATGCCATGCAGGACAATGACATGGCCAAAAGAATTTACAATTCTGTCTTGAAGGATTATTCACCTCTTCTCACTGTCATTCACAGAGCCTGCACCCTGATCATCTGTAGCCGTAGTCACGACCGGTGATTGAGCTACGAACCACTCACTTGATGCAGCAGAGAGTGGAGTCCATACCACGATCCAGTCAACACTTTCAGCTTACCATCCAGGAATATCAGATGAGTGGCTACCCACCCGTTTGCACAGCAATCACAATTTGTCCGCTATCGGCTAGGAGTCTATGATTACATCCTCTAGCTGAACATAATCTTGTAGAAATTTCAGGGATCTGCGTATCTCTTATGTGTCAGTGAGTTCCCAGTGGGGCTCACATAGTGTTATTTAGAATTAAACAAGCTATGTTATATTTGTAATTTTAACAAACTGCGTCTGTCATTATATCATTAGATTATAGCATCATCAGATTGTGTGACGAGTGAAAGGACTATATCTATACGTATAAATCTGTCTTATCTCCTGTTGTGTGAGAATACATTAGGCAGTGGGGGTTCATTTTTCATCCAGGCACGTTAGCAGGAATCACTTGACATGCTGTCTTCGTTTGTTAGTACAGTTCGTCGTCATAACTTTCCGCCTGGCACTGTTTAGAAGTAGTGATCCATTCTGGGACTTTGATAATCATTCTTCTAGAATTGCGAGCCATTTGATCGCTTCTCCAGCAGTGGTTAGATTCTCTATTCATAGAAGTCTATTTAGTATCTACTTTGATTCAATTCCATCCTAGTAGTATACGTTACGCGACAACAACAAACACATAACACCAACAGCTAGAGAAATCACATATAGGTTATTATACAGCATGACCCCAACAACACAGGGACAATACATAGACAAACAATGCCAACTATGTAGAAACAACACACAAGAAACAGAGGAACACATCTATTTTACATGTCCAACAATTACTGCCACATGCGCAACACTCCAACACCTCATACAAACACACATAGGCAAACAAACCGACATATATAAAGCAATATTCCTCAACACTATACCAAAGTCAGCATAAGACATACACACAAAACTACTTATAGCTCTTTCTTACTATAGACATCTCATATGGACATGCAGAAACTCAGCCAGACACAAGCATTACACATATAACACACACTTAATATCATTTATGTACATGCACAAAATATCACAACTATTTCCAGAGTAAACCACATATATTCTTCTTTATTGCATTATAAATTTGGTATACATGAGTGCAAGAAAGAAAGAAGAAACTGTGAGTGAATGATTATAAAATATCACATATGGTTACAAAGACCAATGGGAATTCCCTTATGCAAGGATTTGTGGAGTAAAGAAAATCAACTCCTTCCATTCCAATGTATTAATTATTGGACGTTTGCTTTAAAAGCACTTGCTATGCTATACTACCACCACTACTAAGATTATCACTTTAGTAAATAGAATCACATAACTATTATTATTATTATTATTATTATTATTATTATTATTATTATTATTATTATTATTATTATTATTGTTATTATTATCATCATTATTATTATGACTATCATTATTCTACCTTTACTATCCTTAGTATCATTAATGTTATAAGTATTATATATTTCATCGTTATTATTTTGCAATCTCATCTCCCCTGTGCCCCCCCCCCCCTTTGCTTACGGTTTGTTGCCTTTGCTATTACCCCCACTGGTTGGTTCAAACATTTATCCTGCCTGTGCCATCATTACCAGGGTGGTCATGAGAGCATTGGTGGATTGGAACAATTGGTAGGAGGGTAGCGCGGGAAACAAAAATGTAAAGATTTCTCTTTCTCTTTGTTCGCCCCCTTTGAATCAATGTGAGTGTTGAATGAATGAATACAAAATCACATATGGTTACTAAACCAATGATACTGTAAAAACTTGTGTTAATACAAATGCTTGGTTAATTTTTATTTAAAACAAGAAAGAGAGAGCAAAGGGTAAAAAATGAATGAACCCTTACAGTTAGGGAAAACAAATACAAGGAGGGAAAAATAACCAACTCCTTTACTCCAACTATTATTAAAAACTGCAGTTTGCTTTTGTATGTACTTGCTATGCTATGTTAACACCATTCCAAAGAAAATCATCCTAGCAAATGGAATCACATGTTGTTAAAATGTTATCATTTTCATAACTAAAATTACCATTGCTGGTTTTTATATTTGCTGTTATTAACCTCAGTATGTTTCTTACTTGTCATTATTATTATTGCCATCATAAGAAGGGGGAAAAAACAACCATTTCCCATGTGCCCCCCCCCCCCAACTCATGGTTGTTGTTGCCTTTGCTGATACACACACCTGTTTGGTTCAAATATTTATCCTGCCTTTACCATCATTGCCCAGTGAGTTGTGATGAGGGCATTGGTGGGTTTGAACCAATTGGTGAGAGGGTGGCAAGGGAAACAAAAATGTAAAGACTCCCCATTATTTTGTTAACCCCCATTGACATGTAAATGTGTTCAAGGAATGGAATATGCTAATGGATAAATTCTCTATGTTGTAAACACAAAATATCACAGACATCTCCAGAGTAAACACAAGTACTCTTCTTTATGAGTTTAAAATTTAGTATACATGAGTGTGAGAAAGAAACAAGAAAATGTGAGTGAATGTTGAATGAATGAATACAAAATCACAGATGGTTACCAAACCAATGATACTGTAAAAATTTGTGTAAATACAAATGCTTGGGGAAATGATGGGGAAAAAAACAAAACAACTCCCTTTACTCCAGCTATTATTAAAAACTGCAGTTTGCATTTGTAGATACCTGCTATGCTATGTTAACACCATTCCAAAGAAAATCATCCTAGCAAATGGAATCACAAATTGTAAAAAGGTTATCATTTCATAACTATTATTACCATTGCTGGTTTTTATATTGGCTGTTTATTACCCTCAGTATGTCTTCTTCTTGTCATTATTATCATTGTCATCATTAGTAACAAAATAAAAACCCTTTTCCCATGTGCCCCCCTACCCTCGCTCATGGTTGTTGTTGCATTTGCTGATACCCACACCGGTTTGGTTCAAATATTTATCCTGCCTTTACCATAATTGCCCAGATATTGATGATGAAGGCATTGGTGGAGTAGAACAAATTGGTGAGAGGATGGCAAGGGAAACAAAAATGTACATATTTCCCCCTTTCCTTGTCTAACCCTCATTCACATGTAAATGTGTTCAAGGAATGGAATATGCTAATGGATAAATTTCCTATGTTGTAAACACAAAATATCACAGATATCTCCAGAGTAAACACGAGTACTCTTCTTTCTGATTTTAAAATTTAGTACACATGAGTGCGAGGAAGAAACAAGAAGATGTGAGTGAATAATGAATGAATGAATACAAAACCACATATGTTTACCAAACCAATGGGATTGTAAAATTTGTGCCAATACAGATGCTTGTTTTACTTATTACAAAAAAAAAAAAAAAAAAAAAAAAAAAACATAAGCAAGGAGAAAAAGATAACCAACTCCGTTTACTTCTACCATTTATTAAACATTGCATGTTGCAACTATATGTACCTGCTATGCTGTGCTAACACCATTTCTAGGAAAATCATTCTAGCAAATGGAATCACAGTCTTGGAAAGTGGGATCATTATCAAACTATTATTATCATTGCTGATACTATCAGTGATCAGTACTGTTATCACCCTTAGTAGGTTAATGTTTGTCACCATTATTATTGATGTATTGGGATTTATTTGCATTATTATTATAATTACCTTTATGAATATATAACCTCATCTCCCATGTGACCCCCCCCCCCCCCCTTTCCCTTGCTCATGGTTTGTTTGTTTGCCTCTGCTGATAAAATCACCTTTTAGTTCCAAAAAGTACCATGCCCTTACCATCATTACCAGAGAGTGGTGATGAGGCCATTAGAGTAGTGGGTCCAAATGGATGAGAGTGGGACAATGGAAACATAAAATGGAAAGTTTGTATCCTTCTCCCTATCTACTACCCTTCACATGTAAATATGCCCAATGAATAAAATATGCACACGTCACATACACGCCCACATGCAACGCTCTGTAAACACACCTACATAAATACTAAATACACAGAACGCATGTAACAACACAAACATTATAAATGCAACCACTACCCTTTCTGCCTTGTAAATCCCGATACACCTCCCTTTCCCACCATCTTGATACTGTTTGTTTGTTGATGCTGCTGCCAAACCTCTCCGATTGTCTCAAACTTTTTATACTGCCAGTTTCATCACATCGTTTGGGTTCCAAATGTTGCTGTATGTAGCCGAGGCGCGGTGTTGGGGTGAGCGCCCAACATTGCTCAAATACCTCAATGGCTCGTGAATACATAACCTATGCAGCAAAAGTCCAACTCCTGGCCTTCACGTGGCGGACCTGTTTAAACTAACAGGAGAAGGGGCGACGGCGAGTCTCTGGCGCCGGAAAATAACCAGTATGCTATAGATGTGTATGCACGTACATGCATGCGCAGACAGGTGTGTGCGCGCGTACACATCTACACTCGAGTGAGACCACAGTCTGCTCTAGCAAAGAAAGGTGCTGAAGACGGAGGCAACCAGCCAAGAGGCGCACCACAGAAATCAGGATGCCACGCAATCACGCAAAATGGAATATGTCGACTACTGCTAATCGTTATGGTGCTCGCCCTGCTTTGGACCCCCAGGCAGGTGCAGTGCCGGGCCCTATGTCTCGAAAGGGTCCAACCCCAACTACTGGAGGTCCTTCTCAGATGTCCTGTGGAGCCAGGGGACATGAGAATAGGACGACTGGCCATACTAAACGAAGACTTAAAATAATGCACTGGAATGCGGAGGGAGTCAGCAACAAAAAAATAGAATTAGAAAAAATCTTGGACCAAGAAAAAGTAAGCATATGTTGCTTGCAAGAAACTCACCTCAATGAAAATATAGCCTTCAAAATCAGAGGCTACCAGTGTTACCGATCTGACCGAAAGAACAGGCGAAAAAGTGGGATACTGACCCTTGTAAGAAATAACATCATGGCTTCCCAAATCAAAGTCTACATGGAAGGGGCTGAGTATCAGACACTTAAACTTAAGACAGGTAATACAGATCTACATCTGATCAATTACTACTGTCCAAGTGACCGCCCACAGGCACTGGACACTCTACCACTAAAAGAAAAAATGATTGTGTGTGGCGATTTCAACAGCCACTCGCAGAGCTGGGGCTATGATCACATGGACCAGAGAGGAGAGAGACTGGAAGACTGGCAGGATGAGAATAGATTCATGTTGATTAACAAGCCGTCCGACCCACATACTTTCTACTCGAGATCATGGCACTCTACAACTACACCTGACCTGGCTTTTCATTCACCAGACCTGGAGTGGAACATTACACGAACTGTTGGGAAACAACTTGGTGGCAGTGACCATCGGCCAGTCTTTCTAACCGTAGAAAATGAGCTTGTAAGTGAAAGCAGCACCCTCTCGAGGTGGAACTACAAGAAAGCAGACAGGGCAATGTACAAGCATCGCACCAGCATACTGGTTAGAAACCTGAACACTGAGAAAGACATAAATAAAGCAGTTGAAGAGTTTGGGAAATGCATACTACAGGCAGCGCGAGAAACAGTACCAAGAGGAGCCCGTAAACAATATAAACCCTACTGGAGTAGTGAACTGGAACAGTTGCATAATGATGTTGAAGTGTGTAGAAAGCAAGCAGAGGCCACACCCAGCCAAGAGCACCACAATAAATTCCAGCATGCAAAAGCCAAATTTCAAAGGGCCAAGCTGCAGGCTAGACGGAAAAGCTGGCAGGAGAAAACGGAGTCTCTGAACTTTGAAAGAGACACAAGGAAATTGTGGAAGCTAATAAAACAGCTTAATGACGAGGGCACAGGGAGAAACTCAAAAATTGCACTACATAAAGACGGAAAAATCTTAACAAGAAAGCAAGCAGCTGACCATTTTGCGGACTCGTTCGCACAAGATAGCAATATCAAAATTAGTCCAGAGAAACAACAAGAGATTCGAGAGAAACGACAACATACAGGACAGAAGGAAATAGTACATGAGGTTCTGGAGGCACCCATCACAATCAGCGAACTGGAGCTAGCCATATCAAAACTGAAAATGAGAAAGTCACCAGGAGCTGATGGTATCTCCAATGAAATGATCAGGAACCTAGGAACAGAGGCCAAAACAAAGCTGTTGCAGATCTTCAATAACAGCTGGACCTTAGGCAGTGTTCCACAAGCCTGGAGAGAAGCAATCATGATACCCCTCCTAAAATCAGGGAAAGATGGTTCCATTGCCTCTAGCTACAGACCAATTAGCCTCACCAGCTGTCTCTGCAAAACACTGGAGCGCATCATCAATCACAGACTGCAGTGGTACATTGAAAGTAAAAACATCCTTGTGCCACAGCAGGCTGGCTTTAGGCAGTGCTACTCTACGGAAGATCAGACAACCTACCTCTCTCAAGAAATTGAGGATGCATTCCAAGAGAAGAAGCTGGTGCTTGCGGCATGGATAGATCTGAAGAAAGCCTTTGACAAAGTCTGGAAAGAAGGTCTGATGAAGAAACTGAGAAACTGCAAAGTCAATGGAAGAATGTACAAATGGGTGAAAGCATACTTGCACAACAGAAGAGCCCGAGTACAGATAGACGGACTCAAGAGCAAGAAAGTACTACTGCGTCACGGTGTCCCCCAGGGCGGAGTCTTGTCCCCCACACTTTTCCTAATCTTCATCAATGATCTTGTTGCTCACCTACCGCATGGAATTAAAGCGGCAATGTACGCCGATGACCTGGTTCTATGGAGCACAAATGAATATGCATCAGTGGCCACCAGATTGCTACAAAGAGCTGTAGATACATTTGCTGCATGGGCAAATAGATGGTGTGTCAGCATAAACACTGACAAGTGCAGCACCACCCTATTTACCCTCTCTCCAAAACAAAAGGCAGGGATCATCCAGATAAATGGAACACCCCTAAGAGAAGATAAAGAACCAACATACCTTGGAGTAACATTTGATGGCAAGCTGACATGGAGAAAGCACATCAACAAAGCAGTAGCAAAAGCCAGAAGGAAAATGGCCATCCTGAGAAAGCTAAGTGGAACCACATGGGGAGCCAGTACGAAAATACTTAGCAAAGTTTACCAACAGAGCATACGACCACACCTGGAATATGGGTCAACTGCGTGGTGTTCAGCATCAAATACCACACTACAAGAGCTGGACAAGGTGCAAAATCAAGCACTTAGAGTCACCACAGGAGGGATGAGATCAACCCCTATAGTGGAAATGGAGAAGATGGGGAGGACACAGGCACTGAGTGAGCGCAGAGAGACGAAAACGCTAATACAAGCTTGCCAGGCCACCCTATGAAGAACAGATTTGAAAACCTAGCTATGGGGCGGTTGAAAAGAAGTAGTTTTATCCACCAGGCCAAACGACTCTGCAGAGAAACCACTGATCTGCCCACAGTTGGTATCCCCCTAACAATTATTCCAGAGCGAACTCCATGGAAAGATGAGCATAGACTATCGTTACAAATCCAGACAAAAGTGAGAGGAATATTTGACAAGGAAGTACAGAACAGTGTGCAGCGCAGAACAGCCACTCTCAGCTTCCTTGATGAAGAATACCCACAGGACCTCTGGATCCGAGTCTACACAGATGGGTCAGCACAAAATGCTGTTCGAAATGGAGGAGCGGGAGTGTACATAGAATACCCAAATAATACCAGGGACACAGCCAGAGTACCGACAGGAAAGTACTGCCATAACTATGATGCCGAAATTGAGGCAATCAAGATAGCAACAGAGAAATTACTAAATAACAGCAATGGTACACAACCTGTGGTGCTACTAACAGATGCAAAATCAGTACTCGAGGCGCTCCTCTCTGGGAAATTGCCAGTACTAAGGACACTACTTTCTGAACTTAGCAGTCAGCATAAAGTCACCATACAGTGGATACCATCCCACTGTGGAGTACCCGGAAACGACAGAGCTGATCAATTGGCTAAGGAAGGAGCCAAAGAGGAACAGTCTGATGTGCCCGTTACATACCACCAAAAGAAAAGAATGATCAAATCAGTCAGAAAGCCACCAAAACCTGCTCAAGATGACTACCACATTATGGACAGACCAGAACAAGTCATTATTCTGCGCCTCAGAACAGGACACAATAGATTACGCAACCACATGTATACAAAATTCAAGATTGGTGAAACAGCCATGTGCACATGTGGATTGGCGTCGCAGACAGCAGAGCACATACTCCAAGACTGCCCAAAATATAACATATCTAGGCAAACCTTCTGGCCTAGAGAGACGACAGTGGAAGATAAACTCTATGGACCACTATGTGAACTGAAAAAAACAGTTCAATTCATGCAAGAGACGACATTGCAGATATAGACATATTTCAAGCGAACGAAAGAAGAAGAATCACATCGTTTCACCGAGTGGTGGTGATGAGATTGGAGGTTTTAGAGCCTACAGGAGAGGGAGGCGGCAGGGGAAATAATATCGGTAGCACTATCATATAATCATCATGCTGTTGTTTCTGTAAGGTTTTACCCTACAACAAATTCAATGTAGAAATGTTTAAAATGTATAAAATATTTGTAATTATGCGCATATGTCACCTACACGCCCACATGCAACGCTCTGTAAAAACACGAACAATACAATTCGCAACGATTCTAACACTCAATAAAAGTTTAAAAAAAAAAAAAAAAAGGATCGGCTTGCTCTCTCCCCAGTAGTGCGCCTGGTCTGGTCGGGTCCGGGATGATCAAATAAAAACCCATCACATATCTTCACCTTAGATGTGGGCCTGGTGGACCACTGTGGGCAATAGCTCACAGTGAGACTAAGGGTCCACACAAAAAAGAGGGTGGCGGTGGAACCAGCTTGTCAGGTGTAACCGCCAACACCCCCCCCCCCCCCAAAAAAAAAAATTTCACCCAACACACCTGACACACAGCTCTGTCCCCTCTGGGAACCGTGAGCCCTTCTAAATAAAAATTCAAGTTTCTTTGGTGAACTTTTCAATTTTTGAATATTAAAAAATAGGCATATGTTGGGGGGGGGGGGGAAGAATTTTTGAAAGGCTTAGGTGGGGCATAGCACAAAAATGGTTGGGAAACACTGGTCTAAATGATAGTGTGTGTGTTATTGTGTGTGTGTGTTTGTGTGTGTGCGCACGCATGTGCACTGTCTTTATATATATATATATATATATATATATATATATATATATATATATATATATATATATATATATATATATATATATATATATATGTGGGGGGGGGGAATGTCCTCCGCACACACAAGATGCACGCAATAATGTTCAAACCAATATTTCATAACTGTTTTTCTGTACTCTGTTATTCAAGCACGCAGATGAATTTTCATGAGACTATGAATGTTTACACCAAAATGCCAGTACAATGATAACTGAATAAGGTTTCTGGATTCCCCAATACATAATTTATACTTGTATGTTTGTCACACCAAATCATTAGTCCAGTCTTACATAACTTATCTGAAACTGTTCGTGTTTTCCTCCAGTCACTGACTCTGACGTGTGAAGTTAAGGGCTTCACATATCCCCAGGCCACAACATCATGAAGTTGGGTGGCCAGTTTGTTTCCTCACCATCTTCCCAGTCCATGTAAGAGAATTCTGAATACATTACCAATTTCTATGAGAAGGCTCCATTCCAAAATTGTACAGTAGGTAAATATAATAATACCACAGCTGGGAATTGATCCCAGACCCCCGGGAAGGTTAACCCGGTCAACAAATGCCCGCAGAAGTCGGATGTGTCGGCCTAACGACGCAAGAAGGCACAACGCAGTCACGTCCGAAAAAAATAAATCCGGATGAACGCAGAAGAAGAAGAAGATCCCAGACCTCTGCCTTAGTATACAATAGCACTACAGCTCCTGCCACCCCGCTACAAGACCTATGTACTAAATTGTTGAATTACAACATCATATTTCAGGTGTTGTCAGAATTGTATGGTGGTTATAATCTACATCACCTAAATGCAGTCAACATCACAAAACTTAAACATGTACTCACAATATCAACTAAGGATGCTCAAATTAAAATTAAGAAAACCATTACGTCTAATTGTAGCTATCCTACACAACGCACTCATTCATTCAGTAGCATGTCCTTTGCATAATCTTCGCTCCCATAACAACCTTCCGGAAAACTTCTTTGTCGTAAGCAAGATGTCCAGCGTCCGATTTACCCATTTGGAGATCATCCGCCACATCCTGCACCCATCTTCTCATTGGTCTTCCTCTTCACGGGCATATAACCCTCCAAAACATACCAACATAAATTTTACAAGCCAACTAAGTAGCTACAGCCTGTCTCCCTGGCATAGGTGTTAACGTCTTTCTCCGTCATCCCGTATATTCTCGTGAGTAACGTAACCTGTGCGAGAATCGGTAGCGGTTCTCATCGCGTTGGTAACTTGGGGGTATGTGAGCCGGTCGGTCAGAAAGCAATGACAAACTACTGAGCGTAATCTTGCCAAGTACATCAACAGCAGCTGAAAAATGCTGATGTTGCCTGAAAAATCCTGTAAGGGATATGCAACAACAACAACAACAACAACAACAACAACAACAACAACAACAACAACAACAAAGCTACAGCGAGGTTTACCTTATACTTTGAGCATATCATGCTGTAGCATATCATGCTGTAATGTAATAGTTTGCTCAACCTGCACACCTCATTTACAAAGCCTTCCTCAAACATTGGAGATTGCCACAAACCACATTTCAACAAGACAACCAAGAATTCATGCTCATTGACCTACTGGTTAGACAAAACATACTGTGGCTAGGATGCCGCATGTAAGTGAGGCAATCGAGAACTAATGCGCATATATCTACTGCGATTCGCATATACTGGGGCTAGAATGACCGTTTCTCAATGAGACACCCAACAACTAATGCTCGTATACCCACTGCTAGATACAACATCTAACTGGGCTTGGTTGCCACATTTCAGTGAAGCAATAAAGAACTAATGCTCATACCTACTGCTAGACACAATATATAACTAGGTTTGGTTGCCACATTTCAGTGAGGCAATCAAGAACTAATGCACATATACCTAATGCTAGACACACATACTGGGGCTAGACTGGCCATTTCTCAGTGAGACCACCAATAACTAATGCTCACATACCTACTGCTAGACACAACATATAACGAGGTTTGGTTGCCACATTTCAGTGAGGCAGTCAAGAACTAAGGCTCATATATCTGCTAGACACACATACTGGGGCTAGACTGGCCATTTCTCAGTGAGACCACCAATAACTAATGCTCACATACCTACTGCTAGACAATGAATGAATCACTGAAAAACGAGAAGTAGGTTGAAAGCTTTACCAAAGACAATCACAAAAAACAATGAACGTTGCGGCCAAAGCCTTCGTCAGTGTCGCGTAATGTTGACTATTTTGACAGACAAGGATCAGAAATAGCAACCAATAGACTTTCAGGATTCCGAAAGACTAATCACTGTCGAACAAGAAACCGAAATGGCTCGAACTAGGAAGTACGATTCGGAACTGTCCCAGGAATGACCAGGTCTTCAGACAGTGTTCAGGCACAGATAGGTAAAGCGAACAACCGTACTAGGAATAATTCTAGACAGTAGGCTTAATGAATCTGGCGACGAATGCCTGCAAAAATTAAAGAGCCCCCTTTAACTGATCCATTCTCACAACATGGAGAAAGAGTACAAATATAAAGTTACAACTTGCATTCCTTCTCGCTCTCTCAGTATCCTAATATTAAATTAGAGTATAACAGCAACAGACTAAGTATGTTTCTGGTATCACATATAACTATTAATTTAATGAAAAGTGTGGCATGTAAAAGTCTGTTGCCTTAGTGTATAGGCAATCAAATCCTAGACTAAGTTGGCAGGCTAAAGGTGTCAGCCGAGGAGGTTGGCCACTCAGCTCAAGATTTGGGTCCGGCTTGTCAACTCGGGTGATGTGCCAGTTCAGGTTGCGGATTCACTCTCCGGCAATAGACATGGTGCTCACGACCGGCAAGTATGCGTTGCTGCAAGTTGCTGGCTCATGGTACCACCAAAGAAGGTGCAGAACTTCCAAAGTGTGGTGATTAAACCTCTCCACGGGGGAACAGTGCCACTAGCAGTGTAAATATTACTTTTTGGTATCAATTTGGCTAGCAATTTGCTATTCCCAAATATCGGCTAACTAGAGCCTGGATTATTTTGTTGCAATATGTCTTTTTACAGCTAGTATCGGCGCCTGTGTCCTACCGTTTCGAGTTAGTCGACCAAATGGACGATCTGCCGGCTGACGACAACTGGCCAGGCAGATTCTCATGTTGCCACCCGGGTCGCAGGCTAAAACTGAATATGTTATTCAGCCAAACTTGCGCTGGGGCAGAAGGCATGCATAACTAATAGTTCTATAATATACTGTATAATATATATTTTAAAAACACTAGAATATTCACTAGGTTTACAGGAGATTAAATATATTAAATTCTCGCCAATAATACAGGCATATTTATAGATATCTACAAACATAGAAAAATAGGGAAAAGATCGTTTTCCTAGATATATTTATAATGAAAAATATGATCTGCACTGTAATTTAAGCAAAAATAAAGGGGGAGACTGTCTATTACGTCACAGATGCTCCCCGTTGAAAGAAAAGTTTGAGAAAACAAACTTTTCTCCCAGCAGGATTCCCCTTTAGTTTTGTTAGCACTCACTCTAACATTTTTGGGTCATCTGGACTAGTCTCACCCTCTTAAGTAGAACCCTGTCTACTCAACCATGTTTCTTCATTCTTAAGACTTCTTCTAAGAGCCCTTCTCCCCTGATGTTGGTTCCAGAGAGATCTACACTGTGGATGCTGTCTTCTAAAGCCATCCGCCCCTAAATTATACTTTCTAGGAATATAATCTATTCTAGAAGCATAAGGGTTCTCGGTTCGCGTACGAACAGGATAATGCTTTTGTGGAGCTGAGTCCTTAGTGTTAACATTCATATCGACCTGGACAATATTAGTCTTACCAGGCTTATCTGTACGCATTGGTGCATGAGACACTGGAATTCGTCTACTCTTCTCTGACTCAGACGTCTCCGCGTCAGGGTTGAGGAAGACATCATTCCTGGTCTCCTGAGGTTTTAGGGGATACTCCACTAACGAGTCATCTCCACCTTTGACCTCAGTTACCACCGAGAATGCCATCAGATGCACCGGTGACTCTTCTACTCCAACCTGCTTCTTTAGCAAGTGGATATGAAAAACTGTGGGTTTACCCCTAAAATAAATTTTATACTTAGTCTGGGACACCTTCTCTAGTATAGGAAAAGGACCCTGCCAACCAAGTTCTAATCTATTATCCCTCTTTGGTAATAATACAAATACTCTGTCTCTTAAAGTAAGTTGAGTTTCCCTATGTTTGGGTGGGAATTGGTGACACTCCTTACATGACCTGACATATTGTTTAATATCCCTGGTCATTCCCGGCCAGAAATAGGAGAAAGCAAGCCTTCGGATTGTAGCTTTTATCCCCATATGCCCACTGTCCGAGAGTGAATGTCCCATTTCTAATATAGGTGCACGATACTCTTTGGGTATGACCAGCTGTTCATGGAAGTTCCCCATAGTTCTTGCCCTATGGAATAGCAACTCGTCTTGTATATAGAAATCACCAACTCTGGGTGGATTCCTAGATTTTGGCAGGTTGCCAAAGCAAGATTGTAAGGTTGGACATGCTGCTTGGGCAGCCCTAATTTCCCCCGATAGTGGGTTGATAGATAAGTCAGGGTCACTCAAAACGGTTCCCTTATTATGGGTCTGCATTGCCATTATTATAGGTGATGAGGGTTCCCCTAAATATACATGTTTACATCCGAGGATAAATGGATATACGGGATCTTCAATCACAGCAGCTGGAATAGTTCCAGTGACATAGTTAGATGTCACATGCACCTTAGCTATCTGAGCATAAATGGTTTGGGAGCCCCTAGTAGCACCCTTTACTGCAACTCTTTGCTTAGTCAACTGGGATGGTTTCACTAAGTGTCTACTTATGATTGCCTCACAGGTCAATCCCGTGTCATAGAGACATTGCACTGGGCTACCATTTACCAAAATAGTCTCGACTGTGGGTGGTTTACCGTTAGTTCCAGAATCTAAGTTCTGTCGGGTACTTGCCCCCGTCGTCATACACGCAACATACTGGGTAGGGGGTTTATTCCTGCAAGAACTAGTGTGGTGATCATTAGTTTTGCAGTTTTTACAATAAGGCTTCCCCCATCCACTATTCCTTGCTGGTGTGTTTTGAGCTATAGGTTTCTGAAATCCCGGGTTTTGGCGTTGACCGCCAGGGTGCCCCCTAGTGTCATTACCTAAGGAGTTATTTTGTTGATAACTCTGATTTTGTTCTGGAAGATTCTGTTGAGCATTAGTATGAGTGGTTTTAGTGGTACCTCCCTCACCATGGGCAGTTAAGTACCTTTCAGTTAAAGAGATAATTTCCTGAAGCCTATTCCCACCATTTTCAGCAATAAAAGTTTGAAGTGGTTTTTGGAGTGTATCTTTAAACTGTTCTGTAAGAACCATTTCCTCAAGACCATCATAAGTAGCATCGAAATCGCTCAGTTCGACCCACTTAGAAAAATAAGTGTGTAATCGCGAGGCAAACTGAGCGAACGATTCTCCCTGTGATCGCTTGGCCGAACGGAACTTCAGTCTGTAAGCCCCTGATGTCAATTCAAATCTTTTAAGCAAAGCGGATTTTAGAGTAAGAAAATCCCTCTCGAGACCTGGAGGAAGTTTAGCAAACACGTCGAAAGCTGCGCCTCTTAACCCTTGGGAGAGCTTAAGATTGTATTTTTCGCTGGGAAGATTGTAGGCTTCACACATTAAAACAAATTTGTCAAGATAATTATCCATCTGATCTTCTTTTGGGTCGAAGGGGAGCAGTGGAAAACTCATTGATCCATTGGAGATGTGTGGTCCGGCAGAAATGTCACTAGAGTGGGTTGGAGAACTAGCACTACTGAATCTTGAAGCATCCGGGTGTTGCAATTCCAGTCTTCTTAATTCTATCTCATGCTGTCTCGCCTGTTCTGCTAGTTTCAATTCCTTGTCCTTCTCCAGTTCTGCCTGTTTAATCTGTTTCTCGGATTCTATTTCCGCCATCCGGATTCTTTCTTCCCTTTGTTCTTGCCTCCATTCTCTTTCCGCCTCTCTAATATATTTGCTCAATTCTGCACCTTCATATCCTAATGTAACAATGCGAACTCAGTGAAGACGAACTGACTCAATTGGTTCTTTATAAATAGTTTATTTCTTCTTGATGACACCTGGACCTAATATGGCGTCCTCCCAGTTCTGTCTCTAGATGTAAACTCCCTCCTATCAACCAACTACGTCACGACTTGAGCATCCCTCCTCTCATTCCATCTCGATGCTCAATCGTGCTGTAGTCTTTTCCCACCTAACACCAATTACCCAACTACTGTTACACCTCCCTATGTTTTTCTAAAGAATTTTTCCTGTAAAGGAAAAATTCTTTACTCCCAATTCCCTTACTCTATTCCCTCTTTTTCCTTACCTCCCACATTTCCTCTAATCTTCCCCAAACTAACTCAAATTTGAGTAAATATTATATCCTTTAACCCCTCTCCCTGTCATATTGTCATCTAGTAACCCACTATAAACTTCTTCTTCGTTTCTGCCTCTATAAATCTCAACTTTATACAATACATCATACCACATATGGTTACTCTTTTAACTAAACACTCATTCTTCCCTTTCTTTAGTCCTCACAGTTCTCCTAATCTCTCCAAACCACTTTATTTTAAGTAAACCAATCTATTTCACCAAACCATATAGTAATCCACTATATATATTTCTGGCTCTTTCTTGGCTCCTCAAGTTCTTGTATCAAATATGCATATCATAAGAATAATAGCTCGTATAATCGTTATTGTACACATGGTATTATAAAATCCCTCACTCTTTCACAACACAGGACAAACAGAAATAACGTAGAAACAACGTATTTAGAAAAAGTAAAGAAGGGGTGCGCACCCAGTGAAAAGCATAAAGGATGAAAAGTCAACATTATCACATTTACATAAAGTAATGCATAGTCCACACAATCACATTTACCTCCCTTGCCAATAAAAAAATTTTGTACAACAATTTTTTTAAAATACATCTTATGAAATAGATCTTTGTTCTCTATAAATCAAGTTGACATAAGTTTTCTCAACATTTATATATTCAACATTTATATTGCCATCCACAATCTTGTCTATATTTCCGTTACCTCATCCTTTACCACAAGCCAATGTTCATATTCCATGAACATTTTTAATTCAATAAACGCTGGTATTTCCCAGCTCCTATTTCTTGCCCCCTCACATCCCATAATATTTATATAAACACTCCCGTTTATATGCTGCCATTCACAGTCTCCCCCTCCTTTTTCTTCCTATAATGCTGACTTTAATGCAGCTCCTATTTTCTAATACTTCATATCCATAAGAACCTCTTCATGCCGACTATCTACATGTCTCTCTATCAGCCCTCAGTATGTGTCTCTCTATTAGCCCTCATATTATTCCTTATTCCAGCCAACACCATAAAAAATTAAATTTACTTAATTAAATATATAACGAGGTATTCTAATACACAAAACCACTTAATTAAACAAAATCAAAACCAAATATTATACCCCCCCCCCCAACTCAATCAAAGAAAAACACATTTTAAAACAATATAACATGTATCTTATTAACTAAAAAGGAAATATTCTAGTCTACCTAACACCACTGGTCTCTTTTATGGACCAATAGTTTGTATTTTATGAACACAACAACCCTAAAATTCCAAAATCAAATTATAACAATCATTTCAAAGGATTAAATCAAGCACACAAAAAAAACATATTATATATGAGGCATTACAAACTCAGACTCAATAAAACAAGTGTCTTCTCGCTAAAGAGAAGTTCTTCAAAAAAATTATAATTCACATAGAATTAGCTACTTAAAGTAACCAAGCAAAATTTTCCTCCTATACGAATCAACGTAAGTCATATCTATTCACTCAAGTCACTCCATTGTTTTTATAAGCAAGAAACTGAAACAATTCACCGCCAGGTCTATATATATATCTATATCTGTTATTTACAGACCAAATTCTAACTTAAAACAATATCTGTTCTTTTCATACAAGTCTTTAACTAACAATGGCCGTATTATCTACACCCCAATTGCTTCTCGTGGACATATTCCTATAACTACTTAATCATTACCATACACCACGGTATTCCTAGCACCAATAAAAACTTGTCTATTTACTATATAGTACATCTACCTGCTGTACCATTGACTAACTTATCCATCCAATAAGAAACCAAAACATAATATCAACCAGCAATTCCGTCACTGAGAGAAAAAATATATATATACCTCAGTCGAACCTACATCCATTGCTTGACTACTCCAGATCATTTATAAAAAGTATCAACAGAAGCCTTTTCCATTTCCACCGTCTCACACACTTCATCAAGTATCTCTTTCCTTAAAGCCTGAAACTTACATCTTGCTATCTGCAATATTCTCTATCAATTTATCTCTTACGTTTCCACTTCTTCAACAACTCCAAGTTTCTCTGTATCAATGCTATCTCTACATCAATATCCTCCTCCCCGTATAATCTATCATCTTCCTCCATACTACTAATTGACTCTGACTTCTAATCCATTTCTTCTTCTGTATGTCTCTCGTTAGCAGCCGCTAATCTCTTCCGTTCAATATCCCATCTAATTTGTCTATCATTATTTCTTAAGGACCTTTCCAGTAAAGGCATATCTTCACCGCTTGTTGAATACTCTCTAATTCTCCTCTGTCTTTTCACTTCTCTTTCTCTTTGTTTATCCATTCTTCTTTTTGTTGCTTGTCTAGTATTCTTAAATGGAGCACCTATTTCCTCTTCCATAGATTCTATACTATCACAATGACTCTCATTCAACTTTTCTCCTACTATCGTTTTCGGTATTGTTTGTTCTTGAGTATCATCGTAACCTGGAGCCGTTTTTAACTGACTGTGTGTCGGATATTTTCTAAAAGCTGGGGTTATTGTAGTCCTCCTGACGACTCGTTCATCTATGTATCCGGTGTCTGAATAATAATTATTATTATAATTATCATTTTCCTTCTCATCATCATCTCTTCTTAAGTGTTCCACGTGTGCCCTTGCTACATGCCCCGTCACCTGGTTCTTGATACTATACGACACATTTCCTAGCCTTTCTATAACATAATAACCTGGGATCCAACGATCATCAAACTTAGAGTTCCTTCTATGCTTTTTGTAATAAACTCTATCTCCTACTTTAAACTCCTGTAACTTTGTATTCAGGTTTTTGTACTTTTTCTGTCTTTCTCTAGCTTTCACTATATTATTCTTCAACCTCATGTGTGCTTTATGCATTTCTTGTATAATGGTCTCCTGAAAGTCTTCTCCCATATATTTCCGTCTTGGTTTTAACAGATTATCTATTGGTAGTATTGGTTCTCTCCTGTGTATTAAATAGAATGGTGAAAAGCCTGTGCTCTCATTTTGATTTGTGCGTATGGCGCTAAGTGCTGGTCCTAAAAATAAATCCCAGTCTTTTTCATGTTCATCCACAATCTTTGCTATAATATCATATAATGTCCGATGTTGTCGTTCGTTTTTAGCATTTGAAGAAGGTCTATAGTATGAGGTCTTTACATGTTTTATATTTAAATCCTTCAACAATTTTTCAAATTTCTTATTCACAAATTCTCTACCATTATCCGTGAGTATAACCTGTGGACAACTAAATCTTGGTACGAACTCCTGTAAAAAAAATATTAATGACAGTATCAGCGCTCTTATCTGGGATTGCATAAACTTCCGGCCAAAGGCTGTAGACGTCTACTATATGAATTAAATACACGTTCCCTGACAATGTTCTAGGGTGAGGACCTGATATATCTAAACTAATTTTCTGCATAGGAAACTGAGGAATATCTGTATCTTGTAAAGGACACTTAATTGTTTTCATATTCCTTAACCTGCATCTTTCACACGTATCCACATATTTGCAAGCAGATCTAAATAAATTCGGCCAATAATATTTACTCGTAAGTGCTTTCACCAATTTATCACGACCGAGATGACCATTCTCATCATGATATGCTTTTAAAACTTCACTTTCCAAATGTTTTGGAATATATTTCCTTAGCTGTTCATTCCTTTCACACATGTAATATAACTGCTCGTCCTCTTGTAACACTAAATAATTTTTCTTATATTTGTTCTCTTCTGTTTCTTTTAACTTCTGTTTTATTTGTAAGACTTTTGGATCTAATTCCTGTTCTTCTTTCATACTAAATTGTGCTAAATGTGGGTCTTCTTCCACTCTATGTTCAGCCTCATGATCCGATGGTAAACTCTCAAATTCTTCTCTATTTATTATGGCAGAATCTAAAATATTTACTTGCCAGTTTCGGTCGTCGATCTCTGGTTCTCCTTCATCTTCTGTGTCACCTGACGACTGTGGGTAGGGGATCCTAGATAATAAGTCATCACACGTGTTAATCATACCTGGAATATATTCCACTCTGGCATTGTACACCTGTAGATTCAACGCCCAGGTCTGTATTTTCCTGTTCTGCACTGGAGCTTCTAAAAGAGACTTTAAAGGCATATGGTCAGTTCTAATAACAAAATTTGCATTATGTAAGTAATAATCTAGTTTCTGAAGAGCGCAGTGTATTGCATAAGCCTCCTTCTCAATAGTAGTCCATTTTCGTTGTGACCTGCTAAGCTTATGAGACAAGAAATAAATTGGCCTTTCATTTTTAACCCCTGGTATTCCAGACTCTTTTCCTTCATATGGCTGAACCAAACACGCTCCTATAGCATTATCAGAAGCATCTGTATATAGTATTAACTGTTTATTCAAATCTGGATGCGTCAATAGCGGTACCACTGTTAAACTGTTTTTTAAAAAATCGAATGCTTTTTGACACTCATCATCCCACTTAAATCTAGCGTATTTGCCCGTTAAATTAGTAATTGGTTCTGCTATCTTTGAAAACGCTGGAATGAAACGCCTATAAAACCCACAAGTTCCTATAAACGCACGCACTTCTTTCACGTTAGTTGGAGGAGGTAATTCTTTAATAACCTTTATCTTGTCTTGGTCTGGTTTAATTCCGTCTCTATTTATAATATATCCCAAATATTTTGTTTCTGTTTTTAAAAACTCACATTTACTAAGCTTTAATTTAACATCATGTACTCTTAATCTGTCAAAAACTAACCTTACATGTTTTAAGTGATCTTGCACATCGCCTGCCGTAAAGATAAGAATATCGTCTATGTATGCTAGGGCAAACTTTTGCATACCCTCTAGTACTTCATTTATTAACAGCATGTAGTGAGATGGAGCCGTCCGAACCCCGAATGGCATTCGTAAAAATTCATAAGAACCCATATGAGTACAGAAAGCACTCTTCTTTTGCGCGTCTGCCGACATCGGGATACACCAGAACTCTGATCTTGCGTCTAGTGTTGTAAAAAAATGTAGAGCCATTAAGCAACCCTAAAATGTCATCAATCACCGGCAGTGGGTACGCTACATTCTTGGTGATTTTGTTCAACGCCCGATAGTCGCAGCAGAACCGACTTGAACAATCAGGTTTGGCCACAATTACAATCGGAGATGACCACTCTAACTTTGATCTTGTGATTATTCCTGCTTTCAACATATCTTCTATTGCTTTTTCGACAATTTCTCTATTTCTTAAGGGAGTTCTATATGGTTTTAAACTAATTGGCGGATGGTCTCCCGTATCTATTTCCATTGTAACTGTTTTTGTCCTTCCCAATTCTAAATCATTAATTGCAAATACATCTTGATTTTCTTTTATAAGTTGTTCCAATACTTTTTTATTTTCTGGTGGAGCCTTTAACTGTGCCAACAATTCTTGTTCCCTTGTCTTTTTATCTAGTGAATGTATTTGGGCTGTATTTCTTCTGAATGGATGGATCAATTCATCCATTTGTGCGTTTCCTCTACTTCCGCGTCCGCGTCTGTTATTAACTCTTTCACTAGAAGTTTGTGAATAGTTTGCTCCCGGCATTTCTACTCTATCAGTTGCCAATATATCACTAATGTTATGTTCCAGTTTAGCTACTACACATCCTCTGTATAATTTAATTTCTCTACCTGTGTTATTAATAACCATCACTGGAAAAGTTAAATGTTTATCTAACTCTATTATTCCATCCGGAACTTCCAAACCAGGCTCATCAATTACTTCCTCTTGCAACTCAGTGATTCTGACTGTGTTTCCTGCCACATAATATGGGTTTCTCTTCACCTTTGCCTGTATCAAATTAACCGACTGTGGTTTTAACGTCGTGGACATCTTAACTCTAACTAGTGCTGATATATGCATGTCTTCTTCCATATCCACATAGACGTCCTTGAATTTTAATTTATGTAAATCAAAGAAAAGTCTTACTCCATTTTTTATTAAAAAATCTCTTCCTATCAGCATGTTTCTATTTAAATCCTTCACTACATGAAAAAGATGTCTTACGTTGACCCCTCCTAACTTAAAATTTATCATTGTTTGTCCAATTACTTGTAAATTCTGTCCTGTAACAGAGTGAAGATTATTATGACTCTTAAATACTCTACAATTTCTCACTATTTTGTATAGAAAACTTTCTTTTACCACACTAACCTGAGCTCCCGAATCAATTAATGTACGAATTCTATACTTTCCTATTTCTATTATACAAGAGCTATAATCTGTTTTATTTTCTATAAATTGTTTGACTTCATCTAGTTGAAAATATTCTCTGTTCGTCGTACTGTGCCTGTTATTAACATGTTCTTTAAACCTTGGGACCTTATTATTTTCCCTCCTACTACAGGTCCTATTTAATAGGTAGGGCGCCCGTTTCCCTGCGTTCCTGTGCCTGTAAAATTTCTGTGTCAATCTTCAACATTCCTATTTAACCTGTTATTGCCATTTCTACTTGGTGTATTCGACTGGACACGCCTGTTACCACAAAAGCGAAACCCGTGTCCGCGTTGACCACAAAACCAACAGACTATTATTTGTGTTTCCTACTGTATCACTGGTAGGATACCTCATTTGTCTCCTTTCATCATAAGCATTTCTATTACTACCTTGTAACGTCTGTACACCTCCTCTCCTATTCCATCCGAACCTTGTTTGTCCTATCTCCATAGGCTCCTCAATTCTATCTTCTCGACTAGTTCCTATTTCTCGTCCTGTTCTCAATCTAAATCTACGTCTCAAATTTTCTTCTTGTACTGCAATATCTACAGCTTGTGACAACCTCTCGGGGTTTTCTCTCATCAACTTAAACTTCAGTCCATCGGATTTTATGCCATCTACAAAAATCCCGACTAACATCCTCTCCACCTCTTCTCCTTGTACGTTCTGTCCCAAGAATGCCTCTTCAGCCAGGTTAATCAACCTATCGCTGAACAACTGCACTGTCTCTCCACTATTTTGTTTAGACTGTCTCAATACCGAAAACGCATGTTGTGGATCCGTTATTTCCGCGTATTTGTGTGCCAGGTCGTCTTTAAACTGCTCCCATGTCTCATCTACTCTAGCCTCTAATTTTCTTCTAATATGCTGTGAAACCGGTTCTGTTGCTGCCTGATATGCAAGTCTCATTTTCTCTTCATCTGATGCAGATACCAAATACGCATATTTTTCCATGGAAGTTATCCATTTCTTAAACTCTCTGGCCTGTCCACTAAACTTAACAATTTCAGTTGCCATTCCTTGTTGTTTCATGACCGTATTAAGTCTATCTATCACTGTCCCCACTCCCGTCAACACTTGTGCTAATGAACCCTGTTCCGTCATGCTGAAATATTATTATATAGACCAACCAATCACAATTTCAAATAATTTCACACTTATAATCAACCAACACAAGAAATATTACCTTCTACAGCAAGTTCACCTGGTTAATAGGTTTACTGGTTACCCTATTCTCTGCTATTCTCTGTTCTCGAGCCAAAAAAAAACGTATTCCCGTATTCCTCTATGTTCGCTGTCAAGTAGAATTCACACGCTAGGAGTCTGCGTTAGCTTAAATCAATCGCGCAGTTCAGGTAGTCTCTTCTTCCAAGGAATCCCGTTTCTTCAGGTAGTTACTCTTCTTAGGATGCCTCCATATCTTCAACCCCTGGTTGGGTCCCTACCAGATTTCTGGCTTCTGACTTCGCCCCCGGTGGGGTACATCATCGACGTTTTGAGAAGGACTCAGAGGTAACAGAGCCCAAAAGGATCAGCTAGCGGCCTAGAGATATTCTGACTGCGTCAAACAAAACATGGGCCAATCAATGAAAGAATGAGCCACTTAGCTGCTGTCCTGATTGTTAATGGTCTTTTCCATTATTTTGTTTTGATGACATAAGTTGTCCGAACTCAACATGGAAAAATCTTGAATTGTAGTCACGTAAGTCCTTAAGTTTTTGTTTCTTTTGAGTAACCTCTGAAATTTTGGTTGGAGGCGAGTATTCAACTTGATAAAGTTATTAGAAACTTCTTGCTCACCTAAAACAATGCTCAGACTGGATTAACCTTCAGTAGCATGATGACCCGGAATCGATCTTCAGCAGAATTCTTGTTCGTTCGACAATACGACCAAACTGGATCGACTTTCAGCAGGATGATGACACTCGCAGGCACCGCACTCCGTTATAGCAAACTGGTTTTCATGCTTTTCTTGACAAGTACCGCCTGTACAGCTGAAAATTTTGATATCAGGTCCGTACAGCGAAGATCTTAATAACTAATTACAGTCAACCACCCCTAGCCGGGCTTTTGGCTGCTGTAATTCTCGCAAACCATATTGGCCATCTTTCTTAACTTCTTTAGTTTACGTTCAACTTGCGTGTAGAATCGTGCTGAAATACCTCTTTCTCCGGACAATTGGTTTGAGCAGAACAAGGACTTTTTACATTTTGAAGCTGGCTCTTCGAGTTTCTTCTAATTGTCGACGTAAATAGTGGTTTGTGACTCCCGCCGCGTCAATCTCCAACTAAGCATCCTGGTTCTTTGGCAACATTTCGCCTTATGTAACAATGCGAACTCAGTGAAGACGAACTGACTCAATTGGTTCTTTATAAATAGTTTATTTCTTCTTGATGACACCTGGACCTAATATGGCGTCCTCCCAGTTCTGTCTCTAGATGTAAACTCCCTCCTATCAACCAACTACGTCACGACTTGAGCATCCCTCCTCTCATTCCATCTCGATGCTCAATCGTGCTGTAGTCTTTTCCCACCTAACACCAATTACCCAACTACTGTTACACTAACAATGCCCCTTTCTCTTTAAACTCCTGAGTTGTGGGTTGATTTTCAACAGACATGATGTGTAAGCGCTAGATAGATCTTAGTTGAAGTACCTGAAGTATACTTACTTACCAATAAGATATTTGTCCTGAAAATTCATAATCAATATTTTACAGAACTTATGTAAGTTAACGCAATGCAACGATACAACACAAAACTCACCCGTCTGACACCTGGTTTATCTTAACTGTTAGTCCTAACTTATAGGTACCAATGTTACTGTGCTTGTATAAGTGGTTAATATACTGATTATAATTTATTACTATACTAGTCTATTGTAAGGCCACACTTTTACTAACAGGATACTCTAGTGAGAAGAATCTAAAAGTTGAACTTGTAATACGAGGTTGGATACTCGGCTGGAATCAGTAATAAATGATAATTCTCTCCCGGACGCGGCCACCAATTGTCGCGTAATGTTGACTATTTTGACAGACAAGGATCAGAAATAGCAACCAATAGACTTTCAGGATTCCGAAAGACTAATCACTGTCGAAGAAGAGGCCGAAATGGCTCGAACTAGGAAGTACGATTCGGAACTGTCCCAGGAATGACCAGGTCTTCAGACAGTGTTCAGGCACAGATAGGTAAAGCGAACAACCGTACTAGGAATAATTCTAGACAGTAGGCTTAATGAATCTGGCGACGAATGCCTGCAAAAATTAAAGAGCCCCCTTTAACTGATCCATTCTCACAACATGGAGGAAGAGTACAAATATAAAGTTACAACTTGCATTCCTTCTCGCTCTCTCAGTATCCTAATATTAAATTAGAGTATAACAGCAACAGACTAAGTATGTTTCTGGTATCACATATACTATTAATTTAATGAAAAGTGTGGCATGTAAAAGTCTATTGCCTTAGTGTGTAGGCAATCAAATCCTAGACTAAGTTGGCAGGCTAAAGGTGTCAGCCGAGGAGGTTGGCCACTCAGCTCAAGATTTGGGTCCGGCTTGTCAACTCGGGTGATGTGCCAGTTCAGGTTGCGGATTCACTCTCCGGCAATAGACATGGTGCTCACGACCGGTAAGTATGCGTTGCTGCAAGTTGCTGGCTCATGGTACCACCAAAGAAGGTGCAGAACTTCCAAAGTGTGGTGATTAAACCTCTCCACGGGGGAACAGTGCCACTAGCAGTGTAAATATTACTTTTTGGTATCAATTTGGCTAGCAATTTGCTATTCCCAAATATCGGCTAACTAGAGCCTGGATTATTTTGTTGCAATATGTCTTTTTACAGCTAGTATCGGCGCCTGTGTCCTACCGCTTCGAGTTAGTCGACCAAATGGACGATCTGCCGGCTGACGACAACTGGCCAGGCAGATTCTCATGTTGCCACCCAGGTCGCAGGCTAAAACTGAATATGTTATTCAGCCAAACTTGCGCTGGGGCAGAAGGCATGCATAACTAATAGTTCTATAATATACTGTATAATATATATTTTAAAAACACTAGAATATTCACTAGGTTTACAGGAGATTAAATATATTAAATTCTCGCCAATAATACAGGCATATTTATAGATATCTACAAACATAGGAAAATAGGGAAAAGATCGTTTTCCTAGATATATTTATAATGAAAAATATGATCTGCACTGTAATTTAAGCAAAAATAAAGGGGGAGACTGTCTATTACGTCACAGTCAGCACAGAACAAACAAACAAAAATCGATTAAACTAATACACGATCAACACTACATGAATGTCTAAATATCAACTCATCTGTGTCCAAGCTTTAGACGGCTATCCATGGCTGGAATGGAACGGATGTTGTGTTAAAGGGGTCAACTGCCTAAAGGTCAGTACAGCCAGAAACTCGGTGATTGGTTAATTCAACCGGTGAGGGAACCCGCGTTAGGGGGATCGGGGTGCGCCCAGGAGAGCGAATGGAAAAATATGGATGTGTCACTCTGAGGCGATGTAACGGATGCAGTACGCAATTCCACCAAGTTCGAAACGCTGCTGTGGGCAATATATGTGCAGGCCAGCAAGCGTTTGCTATCAAAAGGTAGCACAAGTGACGGTAGTTCAGAACGCAATGAGAAACGACCCCATGCAAACCAACCAAGAAGTCACAGAAAGCAGAGATACTGCTGGTGGTGACTCCCACGTCCTGCGAAGGACTTACAACTGGCTATGAAGTTGACTATAAGGTAGCGGAGATGGAGGCGGGGGGTTGTGGATAAGGGGCGTGGGGGATTTAAATAAAACTGTGTTGGACATTGAGGCCGTGAGGGGAAAGTGAACCCAATTGGAAGATAAGACGGTTTTCCAATGTCTTACGATCGTGTTCGTGAGATGTGCACGATTTTATCGCCGTAACACGTATGTCGGCAACCCCACAGTGGTCGGAACTGTTGAAGTATAGGGGTACCGGTTTCTTGGCACCACTGTCGATATCGGATAAATGTTGTCTAAATCTGTCCGCAAGACGAAGACCCGTCTCTCCAAGATACCTCATGTCGCAACGTGTGCAGATGATCGCATAGATGACGTTGCGACTCGTACATGAGAAACTCTCCCGGATGTGGAAAGTAGTCTTAGGGAAAGTGAGACTTGTGGTTTGAAGGACATATGGACAAGTTTTACAACGAGATCGAAGACATGCAGTTGTGTCAGGAAGAGACTGATGGGATTGTGATAGAGTTCTATGAACCAGCACATCCCTCAGGTTACGATCACGCCTGTATGCCACAAGTGGGGCTTCTGAGAAGACACCGCGAGTGGTCGGGTCTGCCTTGAGGATGGGTAGATGCCTCATGAGAATATTCTTGGTAGCAATAATATGAGGATGGTAGGTAAGTGAGAGAATAGGTCTACTATTGCGTGGTTTCGGCCGGGAAGAGAGAGCCTCGGCACGACTAATAGACTGGCAGCGGTGAAGAGCTGTAGACAGAACATTCTCCGGGTAGCCTCGAAGGCGGAAGAAATCCAACATTTCGTGGGCTTTTTGACGGAAGTCGTTGTTATCATGACAAAGCCGTCGGAGACGTAGCAGTTGTGAGAAAGGAATGGAATCCTTGCAAGAGGGAGGATGGGAGGAGGTGTAGAGCAGGAATGCATGTGAGGCAGTCGGTTTATAGTAAACCGTCGTGCATAGGCCAGCAGAACCTAAGGAAACTGTTATGTCTAGGAAATTAACAGCCGACGAGGAAATAGTGGAGGTGAGTCTGATGCTAGGATGAAAGTTAGAGAAAAAAGGCAATAAAGTCCTGGAGGTCAGACAATGGCATGTCTGAAACACCAAAACAGTCATCGATATACCTCCTATAGAGCTCCGGGAGCCTACCAGTGTATTGACTCCATACCTGGTGTTCAAGATAGCCCATGAAAAGACAGGCATAACTCGGACCCATCTTAGTACCCATGGCAACCCCGCTGATCTGGTCAAAATAGTCCCCATTGAACTCAAATGAATTGAGGTTATGGACTAACTCTGCCAGACGCAAAAATGGTCCGGTGGCTATGGTGGGGCCGCGTCTTTTGTCTAAGAAAAATTCCAAGGCTTTAAGGCCGTCAGAGTGAGGAATAGATGTGTAGAGTGAAGTCACATCTAAAGTAAAGATGTGGTGCTGAGAAGGGGTGGTGAAGCTGATGGAATCGAAGATGGAGATAGCATGGTTGGTGTCTTTGATATATGAGGGGAGGCTAGCAACCAACGGCTGAAATATGCTGTCAAGGAACTCTGAAATCCGTTCAGTAGGACAAGAGCAGGCCGAGACGATGGGTCTACCTGGGTTCCCTAGCTTGTGGGTCTTGGGCAGCATGTACAAGGTGGGTTTGCCCAAGCAACTATCATGAATTATCAGCGACGTGGCAGAGCTAGGCAGGAGGCCTTGTCTGATGATGGCATTCGTCACACTCTTGACTTCGGTGTTGTTAATGACCGTCCCGTCTTCTGTACGTGGTCTGTAAGAAGTGGCATCCCCAAGCTGTTTGTTACCTTCCTGTATATACAAGTCCTTACTCTAAACCACTATCGCTCCTCCCTTGTCGGCAGGCTTGATAACAAAATCATCACGGCGTTTCAAATGTGTGAGCGCCTGTTGTTCCTCCGCTGTAAGGTTCGAGTGCCTTAGTGGTTTGAATTTCAATTGTTCTATGTCGAAGAGCGTCTTCTCGATGTAGAGATCTAAAGCTTTGGATGCTCCTGCAGGAGGGACCCACGTGGATCTGCGTTTAGAGAGGTGGGAGAAGTGATCGGTGGGATCCGAGGAGTTATCCTTAGTAGGTTGATTACTGAAGTGATATTGCAACCTGAGAGTGCGATGGAAACGATGGACGTCCTGCAGTAATGCATATCTGTCGCAAGAGGGACGCAGAGGTATGAAACGGAGGCCTTTTCTAAGGACCGACTTCTCCGGTGCTGATAGGGGGGGATCAAGGGGTATGCACACAACTAAATTGTCGGAAACGATGGTGGGGTGAGCCGGGTGAGAAGAGGCGGAAGGAGTAGGGATAGAGGCACGAAGTTTGGTTAACTTAGTTTTTTTAGCCGTGGAAAGACATTTATATAAGTGGTGATTAGTACTATTGATGATACAGCGTATCACACAATACAAGAAATAATTATCTGAGGTAAGATGTTTAAGGAAATGTGCAACACATGGAAAGAATATTTTATTGAATTACTAAATTGTGAAGCTCCAAGTAACATTTTCTCACAGGAAGAGGTTCTAACATGCGAACCACAAATTGAAGAACCTACATTTGAAGAAATCCTATATGTAATCACACGACTTAAAAACAATAAGGCAACTGGGACTGATGGAATTGCTGCTGAATTTATAAAGGCAGGTGGCCATGCATTACATCTAAAGCTATACGAACTAATAATAAAAATCTGGAGGACAGAAGAATTACCCCATGACTGGAAAGAGTCATTATTGATACCTATCTTTAAGAAAGGAGACAAGTTCCAATGTGGAAATTATAGAGGAATATCACTACTGTCCACAAGCTATAAGATACTATCCGCAGTATTACTAAATAGACTAAAACCATATTCAGAAGACATATTAGGTGACTACCAGGCGGGTTTTAGACAAAACAGATCAACAATAGATCAGATATTTATCTTACGACAAATAGCCGAGAAACATTGGGAATATAAAAGAGATCTCCATAACATTTTTGTTGATTTTAAAAAGGCTTATGATAGTGTCCATAGGAATAGTCTATGGAATGCTATGCAGGAATTTGGAATACCAAGGAAGTTAATCAACATGACCAGACTATGCATGGAAGATACTTATAATATAGTAACATATAAAGGCAGGAAATCAGACCCCTTCCAAATAACATCTGGCTTGAAACAGGGTGATGCACTATCGCCGCTACTCTTCAATCTGGCTCTAGAGAAAGTTGTAAGGAAGGTAAAGGAGGAATGTGATATTGGAGGAACATCCAAGCTGCTTGGTTATGCAGATGATATAGATATTATAGGGCAAAGTGAACAAAAGACATTGGAAATATTGACTCACTTAAAGGAAAAAGCCCAACAGATGGGGCTGGTTATCAACAAAGATAAGACAGAATATATGGTAATTTCAAGAGACGGAATGGCTAGAAACTCTGGCCACATACAAATAGATAATATGACCATTAAAAGAACGGAAACATACAAATACCTGGGTACGATCTTCAACTGCTCCAACATCATAAGGGAAGAAATACAAACTAGAATCAACTCTGGAAATAAGATATACTATGCACTACAACATCTACTAAAATCAAAGGCGCTATCTCGTAACACCAAAATCACAATATATAAAACACTGATCAGACCAGTTGTGCTGTATGGCTCTGAAACCTGGAGTACAACGAAAGGAGACGAAGCCTTGTTACAAACCTTTGAGAACAAAATTTTAAGACGCATCTTTGGACCCATTAGGGATACACAAAGTGGAGAGTGGAAAAGAAGAAGTAACAAAGACATTTATGATCTGTTTAAGTCCCCGCTAATCACTGGTATCATGAAGGCTAATAGACTACAATGGCTGGGGCATATAGAAAGAATGGAAGATAATAGGGAAACAAAACTCGCTTACACTCAGGAAATAAATGACCGTAGACCCCGAGGTAGACCAAGAAGGCGGTGGAGAGATAATACATGTACAGACCTACAAGCACTTGGAATCAATGACTGGCAAGAGAAGGTCCACCAGAGAGACGAATGGAGACGGATTGTATTTGCAGCAAAGAACCTCAGTGGCTCGGAACGCTGAAGAAGAAGAAGAAGAAGATGTTTAAGATGCCGATCAACGGTGGAAATACAAGAGCTAATGTCAGACAAATGGCGCGCATGGTTGTCAGCAATACAACGCATGCGAAGGGTAGCACATTTAAGCTCAATTTTAGATAAACGTCTACTACAGCTGTCGTGAAGAGAACCCGCCGATGGGTTAAATCTAGAAGTGAACCCACGTGGGGTGAGATGAAGTCGTAGGCAGTTCTGCAGGAAGTTAAAATGACATGTAATACGAGTCTTTTTGTAGATGTTAAGAGCCAAGTCGGTGGCTGTGATTTTAATATCCGTTGGTAGAAGAGAAAAGCAGACGATGATGTATGATCTCAACTGTTGGAATAACTGAGGTGAGTCGGTTGAAGGCATAGCGGCAAATGGTAAAGAAAATATTGAGACGAGACCGATGTAAAGGCTTAGTCATGAAATGGGGTCACCGGGTGTACAACTACAAGCGTGTGCACAAAGGAAATGGGCGGTAAAATTGATAGAATAGCCAGTGGGAAGGGCAGTAATGGGGCAGCGTGGCAGACGGTGGACGTGTAAACACAAATACTAAGCACACAACACACACTGAATGGACTGTACAAACCAACAAAAACTAAACAGACTATGAGGACGGAACGTGAAACATATAGTAGCAGTTGGTGGGAATGAAGCGTGGTTATCGAGAATAAGGTGAACTGCGGTAAAACTTGAAAAGCAATGAATGAACCACTGAAAAACGAGAAAGCTTTACCAAAGACAACTACAAAAAACAATGAAAGTTGCGGCCAAAGCCTTCGTCAGCACAGAACAAACAAACAAAAATCGATTAAACTAATACACGATCAACACTACATGAATGTCTAAATATCAACTCATCTGTGTCCAAGCTTTAGACGGCTATCCATGGCTGGAATGGAACGGATGTTGTGTTAAAGGGGTCAACTGCCTAAAGGTCAGTACAGCCAGAAACTCGGTGATTGGTTAATTCAACCGGTGAGGGAACCCGCGTTAGGGGGATCGGGGTGCGCCCAGGAGAGCGAATGGAAAAATATGGATGTGTCACTCTGAGGCGATGTAACGGATGCAGTACGCAATTCCACCAAGTTCGAAACGCTGCTGTGGGCAATATATGTGCAGGCCAGCAATCGTTTGCTATCAAAAGGTAGCACAAGTGACGGTAGTTCAGAACGCAATGAGAAACGCTGCTGTGGGCAATATATGTGCAGGCCAGCAATCGTTTGCTATCAAAAGGTAGCACAAGTGACGGTAGTTCAGAACGAAATGAGAAACGCTGCTGTGGGCAATATATGTGCAGGCCAGCAATCGTTTGCTATCAAAAGGTAGCACAAGTGACGGTAGTTCAGAACGCAATGAGAAACGACCCCATGCAAACCAACCAAGAAGTCACAGAAAGCAGAGATACTGCTGGTGGTGACTCCCACGTCCTGCGAAGGACTTACAACTGGCTATGAAGTTGACTATAAGGTAGCGGAGATGGAGGGGGGGGGGTTGTGGATAAGGGGCGTAGGGGATTTAAATAAAACTGTGTTGGACACAACATTTAACTGGGCTTAGTTGTCACATTTCAGTGAGGCAGTCAAGAACTAAGGCTCATATACCTTCAGCTATACAAACATATTGGAGCTAGACTAACTGCTGCTGCTGCTGCTGATGCAGTTGCTTCTTCTTCTTCTTCTTCTTCTTCTTCTTCTTCTTCTTCTTCTTCTTCTTCTTCTTCTTCTTCTTCTTCTTCTTCTTCTTCTTCTTCTTGTTCTTCTTCTTCTTCTTCTTCTTCTTCTTCTTCTTCTTCTTCTTCTTCTTCTTCTTCTTCTTCTTCTTCTTCTTCTTCTTCTTCTTCTTCTTCTTCTTCTTCTTCTTCTTCTTCTTCTTCTTCTTCTTCTTCTTCTTCTTCTTCTTCTTCTTCTTCTTCTTCTTCTTCTTCTTCTTCTTCTTCTTCTTCTTCTTCTTCTTCTTCTTCTCTCCCCCCCCTCTCTCTCTCTCTCTCTCTCTCTCTCTCTCTCTCTCTCTCTCTCTCTCTCTCTCTCTCTCTCTCTCTCTCTCTGTATGTTTCTTTCTCGATCTCTCTCTGCCAAATGGTGCATTACCTCCTGACCATCCCTTCTATTTCTTTCAAATAAGGCGAAGTCGGTCGAAGACATTCTTCAACAGGTGTGTTCACTTGAATGCTTAGAACCTGGCGAGGAGTGGGTACGAATACCTACAAATGTCTGTACGTTATTTTCAGTTTGTATCCAACTTGACAGAAAACACAGACAAGAAACTTCGGCTGTGGAGGCAGAAGTACAAGCGTTAATCTTCGAGAATTCGTTAGGCGGTGATGCTGTTATTTACACAGATGGGTCGGTCGTCCGACATGTGAGAAGTTCATGGGCCTTTACGGCTCAGACCGGAGGGAGAATTGTGAAGGAGGATTCTGGTGGTTTTGCTTTGACCACATGTAGCCTGACTATGGAATTCATGGCTGTAATTACACCAAAAACATGGCTAGAGACACAGACATTCACTGGGACATGTTTCTTTAGCGACTCAATGAGCATGCTCAAGCAGATAGAGATAGGGTGAATCCGAAGAGAGTGGTTGCTGTCTCTGGAGGGGTCTCGGCTGGCAAAGATGATTAGTTTAACTTTCGTGCCAGGGCATGCGGGTGTACAAGGAAATGAGCGGGCTGTCAAGCTCGCAGGTAAGGCTACTGTGGAAGGTTGACGCGCCATGGACCAGGCTGACATTCTGATTGCTTTATGAGAAGTAAATCGTTCGCAAAAACCAAGTGATGACTGTGAATCTGCAACCATGGTCAGACTGCGAGAACAGCAAATTAAAAGGGGTGTGGCCAATCAAGAACAATACGCAGGAAGCCAAAGAAGATTAATAAACCAACACAGAACTTTTGTCGTTAGCCGCTACACGCTGCAGGATTTACTGAAGTAGGGATCTGAGCACTTATGGACTGAATGGTTCGATATGCAGTGAGGATGATCTGTCGACTAATTAACTAACTTCTTTAAAATAAATACCTCCTATAATAATAAATCTTCTGCGCATGCGTTTACCTAGTTGCTTAGGACATATTTAAAATATCATAATAACATGATTGATAGTAATGCCTTGATTGATCACAACACTTATTAATAATTTTGTTCAAGCATTCTGCCGAATTAGTATAGATCTTTTTTTAAAAGTTGCATATCCCTTACAGGACAGTATTTTACTGCCGTTGTTGATGTCTTGGCAAGTTTTTACGTTCAGTAGTTTGCCATTGCTTTCTGAACGACAGGCTCTAATACAAAATCGTTACAACTAGCGCGTCACGGTCAACAATTAGCAGATAGCTAAATTAAAGACATGTAAATAAGCAATAAGTAGGGGACATAATCATCTAATAATATAGCAAGGGAGATTACTAGCATTTTATAGAAAAATATTTTACTAGTTATAATAGTACTATTTAAATAAAACCTCTCGTTCTTTTCTACTGTGAATAAGGAAATGAATTTCTTTAGTTAGATGTTTTAATCTCTTAAAAAATTATTTTAGAATTTCTTTAGAAAATTTTGTGAAACTTTATTTACTTACATTTTATAATGGACTTTTGTTTTCTACATTTTCTTTACAAATCGTTAATAGTACAATTATATCTACTTCATGTGAGACTCCACATGGTCAATAGACGGATGTTAATCAATCGCTCTTCTACCAAACACTGGAAAATTTATTATTACGCTCATATCGGGGTCACAACATCATTCTAGGGGGTGATTTTAATTGCGTACTTTCGGCGCACGACCTTATAAATGGAGATGTAAGAATGCAAATTAGAAACACAACGGGGGAGGAGGAACATCAATTAGACACATTGCAAACAATTTTAGATATCCATGGGCTAACAGACGCATACAGGCAGATGCACCCCCATGAAACAGATACAACACACACAAACAATGCGCATAACAGAGCAGCGCGATTAGATAGAATTTATGCGCCCATAACACATCATATAACACAAGTCAAGCATTTACAGGAGACACTGAACTTCACAGATCATAAGGCGGTAGTTGCAACAATAAACATAGTAAAAGCAACACCACATCTTAGAAGATCTCCCCATTGGAAACTGAACTGCACACTTTTACAAAATCAGGACTATGTAGATTGCATAACAAAACTGATCCTCACATACACAAGCGATATACCGGGGGGTAAAGCGCGAGAACTCTGGGAAACACTTAAACAAACTATACGAGAGAGAACACAAACACTAGCAGTAGTAATACACAAGCAAAAACTACAACAAGAAAAAGTATTGGAAAATGCAATTAAGCTCTTACTACAGACAGACAAAAATTCACCACACATCATAGCATTACAGGAAGAATTAGATCTCCACAGACATCATCGATTTCAGGGGGCTTTACTGCGAACAAAGTTACAAACTATAACACAAGAGATACCGAGTAAACAATACCTAGCTTTAGAACAAAATATACAGCGCAGCAGACAAATAGGCCAGATAATTGACAGGGAAGGAAATATACAAGTCGAGCCACAACAAATAGCCATAGCCTTTGAAGATTATTACAGGAACCTTTATACAGAGGAAAACACACAGGCGCACGTGCAAGAACACTTTATGAAATTCACAAAAGAACTCACAGAGGAACAGAAACTAACACTAGATACTGAATTAACACTAACAGATATAACACAAGCGGTTCATGGAATGCAGAAGGGCAAATCGCCTGGCCCTGACGGTATTACGGCTGAATTCTATCAGTTTTTCTTTCCTCTTCTAGGTCCCCTTTTACTAGCAGTATTCTCTGAATCTTTCCACAAGCATGAACTCCCATCCAGTTTCAACACGTCTTACATCACTCTTATTCCGAAGGAGAACACTGACAAGACACTTTTAAAGAGTTACAGACCTATCTCGCTTTTAAATGTAGACTACAAGATTTTAACAAAGACTTTGAAACCATAAATTGAAACCAGTAATGGCATCTCTCATTCATGAAGACCAGCAATGTAGCGTGCAACACCGGAATATCCAGCAACACACACACTTCATAAGGGACATCATCAACTACACGCAGCTGAAAAACTGTCAGTCCTCAATTCTCTCTTTAGATCAAGAAAAAGCATTCGACAGAATATCTCATACCTCCACAAAACTCTCTCACACTGCAACGTGGGAAATTATTTTCGGACATGGGTCAAAATTTTATATTTGAAACCGGAAAGTCGGATTCTATTAAACCATACCCTAACCAATTCTTTCAGGCTGACTAGGTCAGTGAGACAGGGATGTCCCTTGTCCCCTTTACTGTACGTTGTCGCTCTAGAGCCACTTCTAGAAAAGATACGACAGGACGACAATGTCAGGGGTACGTTCATACCAGGGAAGGGTTAACAAAAGCTGCGTGCTTATGCGGACGATACCATTTTATTTCCGACCACTGAAAAATCTGTACGGATCATTTTGGAGACGTTCTCGTTTTTCGGCAAAGGGAGTGGGGCAAAATTAAACGTCCAAAAATCTACTAAAATGGGCTTAGGCAAATGGAAAAATAAGGCGGATTTTCCATTTGACTTAACATCAAACAATCTTATAAAAGTGTACGGAATAGTCTTCCCATGTCAACCAAATCAGACACACAAAGACACTTGGCAAAATCTAGAGAAGAAAATAACAGATATGTTACAGAGATACAAATACAAAACAACTACCATATTTGGTAGAAGTACCATTGTTAATACATATATAATTCCAAAAATACTATAGCTGTGCACAGTCCTAGATCCCCCACGTCAAACTGTCACAAACATAAACAAAGAGATTAGACGCTTTGTGTTTGGCAGCACCATCTACAGTATCAAACATACTACACTCATGCAAGACAAAAAAGATGGAGGTATCGCCCTCCAAGACATAACAACCAAAATGCAAGCACTTAGGATCAAACACGTAGGTGAAATCCTACAACACCCAGAAAAACACCCTTTAGCACACTATTACATTGGAATTAGGCTATCTTCTTTAAAACCTATTAGGAATACATCCTCACATTACTTTGGCACTCTCCCAACGTTCTACAAAACATGTATTTCAGCCATTAAAGGACATGAAAAATTACTAAACAAGAAAACACATACAATCTACAGGCATTTAGTTAAATTACAAGCAACTCCGGTACATCTCAGAATTAAAAGAGGACATAGATATTTCATAAAAGATTATACCGAAATTTTCTCTAATATTCACAACAAGCAGATTACTCCAAAAGCAAGGGAAATTACATATAGGCTTGTTTACAGCATGACCCCAACAACAGGGAGAACAGCAAAAATAACTAAACAAATACTACAGTGTCAGCTTTGTAGACGGAACGTCCAAGAATCAGAAGAGCACATCTATTACGAATGCAACACAATCATGCCAACAAGAAATCTCCTACAAAACATCCTAAACACTCATTTGAAACAAAGAACAGATGTTTACAAAGCAATAATGATAAATTCCATTCCATACTCCACACAAGACACCCACACAAAGTTACTTGTTCTATTGGCAGAGTACAGAAATCTTATATGGACATTAAGAAACAAAGCACTATACAATTACAGAACAATCAACAAAGAAATTGTCCAACAACTTTACCAACAAAAAGTCGCAAACATTCTAATCTTAGCCCCACAAGCGCAAATCTAGTAAAATATTTGGCTGAAGACAGCACCTATTACAGAAGAAGCAAATAACTTGTTTTAAATAAAGGATACTACAACTGTAAATGTATTTATTGATGGCATTAATAATCTTACAATTATATTATTATTATTATTATTATTATTATTATTATTATTATTATTATTATTATTATTATTCTTCTTCAGCGTTCCGAGCCATTGAGGTTCTTTGCTGCAAATACAATCCGTCTCCATTCGTCTCTCTGGTGGACCTTCTCTTGCCAGTCGTTGATTCCAAGTGCTTGTAGGTCTGTACATGTATTATCTCTCCACCGCCTTCTTGGTCTACCTCGGGGTCTACGGTCATTTATTTCCTGAGTGTAAGCGAGTTTTGTTTCCCTATTATCTTCCATTCTTTCTATATGCCCCAGCCATTGTAGTCTATTAGCCTTCATGATACCAGTGATTAGCGGGGACTTAAACAGATCATAAATGTCTTTGTTACTTCTTCTTTTCCACTCTCCACTTTGTGTATCCCTAATGGGTCCAAAGATGCGTCTTAAAATTTTGTTCTCAAAGGTTTGTAACAAGGCTTCATCTCCTTTCGTTGTACTCCAGGTTTCAGAGCCATACAGCACAACTGGTCTGATCAGTGTTTTGTATATTGTGATTTTGGTGTTACGAGATAGCGCCTTTGATTTTAGTAGATGTTGTAGTGCATAGTATATCTTATTTCCAGAGTTGATTCTAGTTTGTATTTCTTCCCTTATGATGTTGGAGCAGTTGAAGATTGTACCCAGGTATTTGTATGTTTCCGTTCTTTTAATGGTCATATTATCTATTTGTATGTGGCCAGAGTTTCTAGCCATTCCGTCTCTTGAAATTACCATATATTCTGTCTTATCTTGGTTGATAACCAGCCCCATCTGTTGGGCTTTTCCCTTTAAGTGAGTCAATATTTCCAATGTCTTTTGTTCACTTTGCCCTATAATATCTATATCATCTGCATAACCAAGCAGCTTGGATGTTCCTCCAATATCACATTCCTCCTTTACCTTCCTTACAACTTTCTCTAGAGCCAGATTGAAGAGTAGCGGCGATAGTGCATCACCCTGTTTCAAGCCAGATGTTATTTGGAAGGGGTCTGATTTCCTGCCTTTATATGTTACTATATTATAAGTATCTTCCATGCATAGTCTGGTCATGTTGATTAACTTCCTTGGTATTCCAAATTCCTGCATAGCATTCCATAGACTATTCCTATGGACACTATCATAAGCCTTTTTAAAATCCACAAAAATGTTATGGAGATCTCTTTTATATTCCCAATGTTTCTCGGCTATTTGTCGTAAGATAAATATCTGATCTATTGTTGATCTGTTTTGTCTAAAACCCGCCTGGTAGTCACCTAATATGTCTTCTGAATATGGTTTTAGTCTATTTAGTAATACTGCGGATAGTATCTTATAGCTTGTGGACAGTAGTGATATTCCTCTATAATTTCCACATTGAAACTTGTCTCCTTTCTTAAAGATAGGTATCAATAATGACTCTTTCCAGTCATGGGGTAATTCTTCTGTCCTCCAGATTTTTATTATTAGTTCGTATAGCTTTAGATGTAATGCATGGCCACCTGCCTTTATAAATTCAGCAGCAATTCCATCAGTCCCAGTTGCCTTATTGTTTTTAATTCGTGTGATTACATATAGGATTTCTTCAAATGTAGGTTCTTCAATTTGTGGTTCGCATGTTAGAACCTCTTCCTGTGGGAAAATGTTACTTGGAGCTTCACAATTTAGTAATTCAATAAAATATTCTTTCCAAGTGTTGCACATTTCCTCATTGGTATTTATCATATTCCCATTTTTGTCTTTTAAGCCATATGTGTTTTGTTGGTGCCCTCGTTTCATTGACTTCAGTTCTTTAAAAAATTTTCTGGATTCATTTTTCTGGTGATTAGTTTCCATATCTTTGATTATATTACTCATATATTCTCGCTTCTGCTGTCTGACTATTTTTGTAGCCTCTTTACATTCATTTCTATAATGCTCTTCCTTTTGGATGTTATTGATGTCATTTAACCATACATGTCTGGCATTCTTCTTCCTAATGACTGCTTCTTCACATTTTTGATTGAACCATCTGTTCTTTCTATGCGTGGTTAACACACCGAGACATTCTTCTGCGGTAGACTGAATTGTATTCTTGATGTTCAACCAAGTTTGGTCAACGCTTTCCTCCAAAGGGTTTTGCAGAGTTTCAAGTTTACATTTTATTTCATCTGTAAATTTCTCTTTGACTGTAATGTCTTGCAGTTTTTCTCTGTTATATGTTGGGTGTAATCTTTGTAATTTAGTATAGAACGCTCTCTTAAGTTTTATTTTAAATTTTGCTCCAACGAGGAAGTGGTCACTGTGGCACTCAGCTCCTCTATAACTTCTGACTTGCTGTATGTTTGATGCATTTCTGTTGTTAATTAAAATGTGATCTATTTGATTATAGGTTCTCTTGTCACATGATTTCCAAGTTTGTTTGTGTATATCCTTTCTTTGTAGTCTAGTACTGCTAATCTGCAGTCCTTTGGCTTCTGCCAGGTTGATGACTCTCCATCCATTATTATTTGAAGTTGTATGTAGGCTTTCCATACCGGCCACTTTTTTATTAGTTTGCTCTCTACCTATTTTTGCATTGAAGTCTCCCAGCACAATCAGGATGTCCTGTTTGGGGGTTTCTTCTATGACATCTTCCAGATCATTATAAAAGTCTTCTTTAATATCATCTTCTTTCTCTTCAGTAGGTGCATGTACATTAATCATCGTTATATTTTTCCATTTACCTTTTATTCGTAATTTACTAATCCTGTCATTAAAAGCTTTAAAGTTTAAAACGTTTCCCCATACCTATTTTTTGATGACAAATCCTGTTCCTAATTCATGTTTATTTTGGGTGTTTCCTCCATATATTATAATCATTCCATTTAGCTCTAAAGTACCCTCTCCTGGCCACCTTATTTCTTGAATTGCTGTTATATCCATTTGATATTCACACAGCTCCCGGGTTAGTTCTTCGGCCGCTCCAGCTCGATATAGTGTCCGTACATTCCATGTTCCAAATCTCAAAAGTCCTTTAACGTTCCAAGGTCGTTGTCCAGATAAGTCAGTCCGATATCGAGGCTCATGTATTTGTTTTATTATTAATACTATTATTATTACTGCTACTATTATTATTAATTTTCCCATTATTATATTTGAATGTGCAACATGAAATATATTGTGGATGGGTGTCTGTGCCATTGGCAGTAACATATGTATGCGTCTGTGTGTGGATGCAGGTGTGTGTGCGGGTGTGGTGCATGAATTTGCACGCGCATGTGTACGAGTGCGTGCGTGCGTGTAGCAGTCTTTAAACCAAGTCGGTATCTTAAGTATTAAAATGATGCTATACGGTAATGATATGTTTCAAAAGAAAAATATGCACCACCATGTATAAACAAATTCGATGAGCCCTTTAAGTACCCAGTAAGCTAAGGTGGCTTTTAGTGGCCAGGTTTTAAGTCTTTCCCATTGTATATAAAACCCAGACACCATCACAATTTTGGACCAATTATCTCCCTTGGGACAGACCATGGACCCTAATTGCTAGTAGTAAATCCCTGATTCTTGTCCCCCAAACAAAAGACATCATGGACTAGAGCGTCACCCTGAAATTTGTCACCAGGCAACAACACCAACGGCCTTCGCCTCGGGAGCTTAGTGACCCAGAAATTACAAGGAAGCCACATTTTAATGGAAATGATAGTTTAAAGTTTATTGTCAAAGCGTGGGGCATTTAAATGTACTGCGGTTTCCAGAAAGCATGAGATTGTGTGTGCGTGTGTGTTTGTGTGTATGTGAGAGAGAGAGAGAGAGAGAGAGAGAGAGAGAGAGAGAGAGAGAGAGAGAGAGAGAGGAGAGGGAGAGATGGACAGGTGATTCATGCATTCCGCTTGAGGGAAATGGAAGTGAAGCATATGCAAGGAATGTGTATCTACATGCACTATGCTACAAATGTCATATTAACATAACTGTATATATGTATGTATATGTTTTATTCACAATGTCACACTTAACACTAACAAACGGCAACGCTCTGTAATATACACAAACAAAAGAAACACACACAACTTGTAAATACACATTGCTTTGTATGAAATAAAAGTTGGAAAAAAAAAAAAAAAAAAAAAAGGTAGTACACCCCTTCGGGGGGAGACGCATTTTTTAACTGGCCTACTACGGCCACACATAATTAAAAGAAATTAACGACACCTATACTAAACTTTGCCGCTCTCCCTGGCCTAGGCGTTAACGTCTTTCTCAGTATTCCCGTATATCCACGTGAGAAACGTAACCTGCGCGAGAATTGGTAGCAGTGTGCCCGTCGCTCTGAAAGCAATGGCAAACTTCTGCGCGTAAACTTGCCAAGAAATCAACAATCAGCTGAAATATGCTGATTTTGACAGAGATGTCCTGTAAAGGATATTGACTGGTTGATTGATTGATTGATTGATTGATTGATTGATTTAGGAACCGACATCACAGCATTCGGGGCATTCCCATAAGCGCTCAGTCCTTATCCTCAGCAGCCACTGTAAAGGATATGCGGGGAAAAAAACTTTGTTAACATTAACAAAGAAATGAGAAGACTGAATATTATAGCATGTTAGGTATATGTGAGATCAGAGGGCAGTATTATAGAAAACAGAAATATCACTATAAAGACAATGTTTCCCCTAATGAAAATGTATGTGTATTTTGTTCTTGAAGATGGATGTTCAGAATGCTCTTAACCATATGAAAACTGGCAAGACCCTGGGTACAGATAACATCACAATAGAAATGATCAATGACTTAGAAGAATATGGAATGGGCCAAGTCACCAGACTGCTGAACGCAGTATATGATACTTCTGAATTATGTAATTCTATATTTATTGCAATCCCGAAGAAATCAGGAGCCTTTGAATATGATCAACATCGATCAATTAGTATAATGAGCTACATCATGAAGATTTTGTTGAGAATTATCATGCAAAGAGTTAGGAAGAAAATACAACCCGAAATAGGAGAAGAACAATGTGGATTTATAGAAGGCCAGGGTACGGTAAATGCTGTGTATATACTGAGAACAGTAATTGAACGTTCTATAGAAGTAAACAAAGTTCTGTATCTTTGCTTTATTGACTACACAAAGGCTTTCGATAATGTGAGACATGTCGACATGATAAGGATGCTTGAAGATCTAAAAATGGTTCCAAATGTTGCTGCACGTAGCCGGGGCCGGGGTTGGGGTGAGCGCCTAACCTTGCATAAATACCCTAATGGCTCGTGCATTTACACACTTAAACTCGAGTAAGACCACAGTCTGCTCTAGCAAAGGAAAGGTGCTGAAGATGGAGACAACCAGCCAGGAGGAGCACCACAGAAATCAGGATGCCACGCAATCATGCGTAATGAAAAATGTCGACTACTGCTAAATGTTATGGTGCTCGCCCTGCTTTGGACCCCCAGGCAGATGCATTGCCGGGCCCTATGACTCGAAAGGGCCCAACCACAGCTACTGGAGGTCCTTCTCAGATGTCCTGTGGAGCCAGGGGACATGACAATAGAACGTCTGGCCATACGAAACAAAGGGGCTATAATCACATGGACCAGAGAGAAGAGAGACTGGAAGACTCGCAGAATGAGAATAGATTCATCTTGATTAACAAGCCGTCCGACCCACATACTTTCTACTCGAGATCATGGCACACTACAACTACACCTGACCTGGCTTTTCATTCACCGGACCTGGAGTGGAACATTACACGAATTGTTGGGAAACAACTTGGTGGCAGTGACCATCGGCTAGTCTTTCTTACTGTAGAAAATGAGCTTGTAAGTTAAAGCAGCACCCTCTCGAGGTGGAACTACAAGAAAGAAGACTGGGCAATGTACAAGCATCGCACCAGCATACTACAGACAGCATGAGAAACAGTACCAAGAGGAGCCCGTAAACATTATAAACCCTACTGGAGTAGTGAACTGAAACAGTTGCATAATGATGTGGAAGTGTGTAGACAGCAAGCAGAGGCCAAACCCAGCCAAGAGCACCACAATAAATACCAGCACGCAAAAGCCAAATTTCAAAGGACCAAGCTACAGGCTAGACGGAAAAACTGGCAGGAGAAAACAGTCTCTGAATTTTGAAAGAGACACAAGGAAATTGTGGAAGCTAATAAAACAACTTAACGATGAGGGCACAGGGAGAAACTCAAAAATTGCACTACATAAAGCGGAAACATCTTAAGAGGAAAGCAAGTAGCTGACCATTTTGGGGACTCATTCGCACAAGATAACAATATCGACATTAGTCCAGAGAAACAACAAGAGATTCGAGAGAAATGGCAACATACAGGACAGAATGAAACAGTACATGAGGTTCTGGAGGCACCCATCACAATCAGTGAACTGGAGCTAGCCATATCAAAACTGAAAATGAGAAAGTCACCAGGAGCTGATGGTATCTCCAATGAAATGATCAGGAACCTAGGAACAGAGACCAAAGCAAAGCTGTTGCAGGTGTTCAATAACAGCTGGTCCCTAGGCAGTGTCCCACAAGCCTGGAGAGAAGCAATCATGATACTCCTCCTAAAATCAGGGAAAGATAGTTTCATTGCCTCCAGCTACAGACCAGTTAGCCTCACCAGCTGTCTCTGCAAAATAATGGATCGCATCATCATTCACAGACTGCAGTGGTACATTGAAAGTGAAATCATCCTTGTGCCACAGAAAGCTGACTTTAGGCAGTGCTACTCTATGGGAGATCAGACAACCTACCTCTCTCAAGAAATTGAGGATGCATTCCAAGAGAAGAAGCTGGTGTTTACTGCATAGATAGATCTGAAGAAAGCCTTTGACAGAATCTGGAAAGAAGGTCTGATGAAGAAACTGAGAAACTGTAAAGTCAATGGAAGAATGTACAAATGAGTGAAAGTATACTAGCACAATAGGAGTGCTAGAGTCCAGATAGACGGACTCAAGAGCAAGAAAGTACTACTGCGTCGCGGTGTTCCCCAGGGCGGAGTTTTGCCCTCCCACACTTTTTCTAATCTTCATCAATGATCTTGTTGCTAATCTACCGCATTGAATTAAAGCGGCAATGTACGCTGATGACCTGGTTCTATAGAGTACATGCATCAGTGGCCACCAGATCGCTACAAAGAGCTGTAGATGCATTTGTTGCATGGGCAAATAAATGGTGTGTTAGCATAAACACTGACAAGTGCAGCACCACCCTATTTACCCTTTCTCTGAAACAAAAGGCAGGGATCATCCAGATAAATGGAATACCCATTAGAGAAGATAACGAACCAACATACCTTGGAGTAACATTTGATGGCAGGCTGACATAGAGAAAGCACATTAACAAAGCAGTAGCAAAAGCCAGAAGGAAAATAACTATCTTGAGAAAACCAAGTGGAACCACAAGGGGAGCCAGTAGGAAAATACTTAGCAAAGTTTATCAACAGAGCACACCTGGAATACGGGTGTTCTGCATCAAAAACCACACTACAAGAGCTGGACAAGGTGCAAAATCAAACACTTAGAGTCACCACAGGAGGGATGAGATCAACCCCTATAGTGGAGATGGAGAAGATGGGGAGGACATAAGCACTGAGGGAGCGCAGAGATAGGAAAACGCTAATACAAACAGAAAAGTTTCTCAGCTTGTCAGACCACCCTATGAAGAACAGATGTGAAAACTTAGCTATGGGGCAGTTGAAAAGAATCAGTTTTATCCACCAGGCCAAACGACTCTGCAGAGAAACCACCGATTTGCTCACAGTTGCTATCTCCCTGAAAACTATACCAGAGAGAACTCCATGGAAAGATGAACATAGATTATCACTGCAAATCCAGACAAAAGTGAGAGGAGTATTTGACAAGGAAGAACAGAACAGTGTGCAGCGCAGAACAGCCACTCTCAGCTTCCTTGATAAAGAATACCCACAGGACCTCTGGATCCAAGTCTGGGAAGAAGGAAATACCACAGTGTGATATACTAGTAAATGGGCATATTCTTAAGCTAGTTGATCGGTACAGTTATCTCGGAACAGTCATAACACCTGATGGGAGATGCCTTGAAGAGATTAAACCAAGAATTGCCATTGCGAAGGTAGCCTTTTGCAAGATAAAAAAAAACATACTGACCAATAGATATCAATAGAAGCGAAAAAAAAGAATGTTGAAGTGTTACATAAAACCTGTACTTTTGTATGGATGTGAAGCGTGCACAATGAGCAGTCAAGCTGAAAAACATCTTATGGCTGTGGAAATGTGGTTTCTGGAGACAATGCAAAGAATACCATGGACAGACAGAAAAACTAATGAACAAGTCCTTCAAGAAACAAATGGAACTCATAAACTGATTAGAGATGTAGACAGCCAATATGTTTTGAGCATGTTATGAGAAGATATCACTTGGAGAACTTGGTGACAACTGGCAAGATCGAAAGGAAGAGACCAAGGGAAGACCAAGAAGTGAATACCTGGATGGCTTGGCCACGTGGCATGGTCGAGACAGGAACACGGAGCTGATCCACGACCCTGGTGGTCGAGTGAGATGGCAAAACATGACCGCCCACGCTTATTGGCATGTGTCAGCGACCTGTGCGCTGCAGCTTTCAAGACTCCGCTACTTTCGCACTGCACGAAATAACAATTCATGACATTTGTGAAAGGAATGCAATTTATTCAGAGCCGACATATGAATGGCTCTACAAGCGTTAGGTTTCATCATTGTACACAATATGAATACATCAACGTGATGATAGATGATGCTAGCATTACACAATCTAAATGATATAGCCCTATGTTTGCCTATGGCCTAGAAAGCTATCGTATTGGTCAAGGATACGTCCGACCTCTCTACCGTCTCCAGTCAGTCTGTCCCGCTACACATAGCGTGGACCAGCACGGACACTTTTACCCTCCGTGCAGTTGCTATGATTGCGTGCCTGGACTGGCCAGCACGCCGGCTGGTGAGTTTGAGTAACCTGGCATATCACGGTTACTCGTAAGGACCAGCAACCCAATTGCTTGGGGAAAGCCCTCGCTCATCCGTACTCTTTGCCCTCTGGTCTGACACAAATGTGTCTCCCTGTGAGGTTATTAATAGTAGTCGGTGTCTTCCCTGTCTGGGTGTCTCTCTACTAGCCTAGTGTTAACTCCTTACTCCTGTAAGGGCTTATTGGGGATGCTGACAGCATGGCACATCATGGGTGGATGGAAGGTAAACCAAGAACTATGATTCTGAGCCGGTGAACGAACCCCAACTATAAATTCTCCTTGAAGTTGAACGGGGTAGGGGTATGACAACCGCGATATTTAAATACAACCTCCCCTCTGTGGGGAAAGACATTTTTTTTTTTTTACTGGCCTCCTAGAGCCACACAAAATTTAAAGAAAATTAACCACACCTATTCTAAACGTTCCAAACGTATTCCAGACTGGACAGACTTCAGAACCTATACGCAAATAAGACAAGAGACTAAGCAAGATACAGTATCCAATTTTATAAGAAGACGCCGTTGGAACTACATCGGCCATATACTCAGAATGGACAAGACAAGACTCCCCTACCAAGCCCTCATATGGTCACCGGTAGGGAAAAGAAAATGGGGAAGACCAAGAGAGACCTGCGTAGAACCATCATCAGAGAAGGCTCATTCAATGGCCAAGTAAACATCCAAGATCTACAACAGGTAGCAGCGAACCGCCAAGCATGGAGAGTCAGGACTTCTGCCCTATGCGCCGCCGTAGGCTCAAGAGGAAAGACTAACTAATTCCAAACGTTGATAACATTAACAAAGAAATACAAAGACTGAATATTAACATGCTAGGTGTATGTGAGACCAGAGGGCATTATTATAGAAAATAGAAATATCACCATAAAGACAATATTTCGCCTAATGAAAATGTATGTGCACTCTGTTCTTGTGTTCTCTTCTGAATCTTCTCTTCTGTTCTCTTCTCTGAACGAGTAATGAAATGTTGGAGGTAGCAGAACAGTGAGAGTATGTTGAAAATGTCATGCGGAATTTCTTCAGTATAGCCTGAGAACAGCAGTCCACAATGTGACAATGTAACGAATTCATCGTACTTGATGACTATCATGTTTAATCATTAAGGTAGTTATTTATTTGTTGTTTCACATGCTGTGGAGCACTACTTTTGTCATGTTTACTATCTTCTTGTTTTTGCGTCTGTCATTGTTTAACCAAGTGACGCCGGCCTTTTTTAAAAAAATAAACAGTGAGAAAAACTGGTTCATCGATTTCATATTAATGGCTTTACTCCAACATATGATGCAGCGCATCTATCTGGCTTCTTATGTTGTTTGACTAGAGCAGGCTTGGTTGCCCTTTTCTGGATTTATCTGAAACTCTGTCTTCCTCTTCTTTGTTCCTCTTTCGAGGGAAGTGGTCACACCTAGTTATGCATCTCAAAGGTCAATGTGTATGAACTTGGCATGCGTTTATGTAATATTTGGCTCCTAGAAATGCCATCCAATGTAACGTCTCTATCTACCCGTGGCTAGGTTTCCTGTTCTAGTAATCTTCTAAAGAGAGAGGCCTTAGTGCCTATTCTGGCTGCCGCGGGATGTTTAAAGTGTAAAATTGAACCCTTATCTCCTGAACCACAGCAGACACAATCACTTCTCAAACAATTGCAGCTCCCCCGATGTGTCTCCACCTTGCCGTGGTGGGGGAGCTTGCGTGTCCCATCGACCCCATGTGCTTGCCGATGGGTGAAAACTACATATCGGACGGCTCGTGGGATAGGGACCAGACTAAGAGAGACACAACCTGCTGCTCTGCAGGTAAGACTGCGGATAGCAGTCAAAATCAGGCAAACGATCCCTAAATCTCAGTCCGGGCATAAGGCTCCCATCCGAGGTGTATGGCTGAACGTCTCTAAGCCATAAACTCCCGGAAGTGAGAGCCTTGGCGACACAGACCTACATCAAAATTGTGATGATGTGCTGAGAACGCTACATGCTCCGCGCAGATTCGTTCGATGGCTCTTAGCTGGGGGATATGAGGTATCCCCGGATGAAAGGGCCTGACCGTTACTCGCCCACAGACCCACGGAGGTAAGGTGCTGAGCCGGCAGCACATGTAGCCTACCTCGTGAGTGAGTACAAAAGGTGGAAAAACACCTCGGTCGCACGTCTCGCAGACGTCCGATAGTCTGTAACCACACTCATGGAGTGAGTGTAGTCAAAGGTGGAAAATTGTCTCGTTGACACGAAATGGAACGCCTGTCTTGCGAATCCATTACGTGGCAGCCCGAAGCGAAAGCTTGCTGTGTGGAAGCCGAAACAAGAGTCTCGAAACCCGAGGAAGGCTAACCTCATTAAAAAATGCCCGCCGGAAGCCGGAAGTGTCGTCCTACGGGTGGCAAACTAAAAATTGACACTAGGCATTTACGTCCGAGTGAAATGTCTCGTCCGAATGTCTCTCGTGCTAGGAACAGCTCTGACTACCTAGTTTCCGAATGCCGCTCTTGTTCGGAACAGCTCTGACTAGGTAGTTTTCCGAATGTCAGTCGTGCCTGGAACAGCTCTGACGGGCGCAACGACAAGCACATGTCCGAAAACTCGCTGAGTGGATGCCGTCTGCAAACCTGTCTGGTTTGTGCGGGAATGACCCGGGGCAAACGAAATGACCAATATATTGAAGTGAGGATTTAAAGCAGCCATGAGCAGGACGTGACGATTCCCTCGGCTAGCCCAGAACCAGGGCGTTATGTGTCGGCCCTGCAACTATGGAAGCAACCTTGGATGGCGGAAAATGCTATGGACTGTCCCTGCCTTCCTTTGAGGGATGACCGTTGTCTTCGACCGTTCTAACTTGGCCAGCATGGATGTAGACGGCACCACAAAAGTGAGAGTCTCCCAGGAATGCTACCTGGTCAAAAAAGCACGCTAAAGTCGTTGTGTTGGCCTACGGGTTTCGGCCCAAGGGCGCATAACAGACACACCGCAATTACATCTGAAAAAACACTCCGGATGAACGAAAAGAAGAAGAAGAAACAATTGCAGTCTCCCTATGTATGTATCCTCCCTACGTAACTTGCCCAGTACATCAACAGCAGCTGAAAAAAAATGCTGGTGTTGACTGCGACGTCCCGTAAGGAATATGCAAAGAAAATTTTATTTTTAATGTATGTATAATGTAAACTGGCTAGTATCTTAATTGTTTGCATTTCCCCTGTACCTATATTGTGAGCTTATCATTCGCGGACTGTTGGCATCTCCCACGTGCCTTTACTGTGAACATACTAATCTGTTAATTAACTGTTTGCATCCCCCTGTACCTAAACATACCGCGATCTCTCTGATCCATTAACTGCTTGTATCTCCCCGGTACTTACACAGATCCGTTAACTGTTTATATCTCCCCTGTATCTATAATGTAATCCTTGCTGGTTCATGGTCCGCAGACATCACCCTTGTACCTATACTATGAACTTACTGGTCCGTACTACAAGCAACAAGAACAACACCAACAAAATCTCTTCAGGGTTTAGGTATGTGATTTTACTAAAGAATGCTGAAAATTCATTGGACAAAGAAAATGAGTAGCATAAAGAGGTTATATTGTACGTACACATCATGTGATCTCACCGATCCATTAACTGCTTGCATCTCCCCTGTACCTAAACAAATTGTGATCTGAGTGATCCATTAACTATTTGCATTTCTCTATGTAGTACCTATTAACTGTGAACTTACTGATCCGTAAAGTGCTTATATCTCGCCTAAATATACAGTGATCTCCGTAATCATTTAACAGTTTATATCTCCCCGCACCAGTTACCCGAACTTACCATTTACCTACACCTCCAATTGCACCAATTCGCAACAACAAACACCAACAGCAAGAAGATAACACACCAGAAATTTTAGTCACAGTTTTATTGATTATATAAAGTAAATAATTTGGTTCCAGCGGGCCACGAATACAGTATGCACAGCAGGTTCTGTGTACACATATCATTCTCAATAAAGGCAAAGAGTTAACGTGGAGACAAATCATAAACTTCAGAAGATAAAATAGCTGTTTGTAGTCAACAAAGGTAAGTAAATAAGTGTGTGTGTGTGTGTGTGTGTGTGTGTGTGTAATACAGTATTGATGCACAAAATCTATAACAATTAGTAGACGCGGTTGTGGTACACAGTGAGCGGCTGGGGTTGGAATTAAATTGTAAGAAGACTCAGGTTATGATCGTCACTAGGAAGAACGAAGTACCACAATGTAATATACAAGTAAATGGGAATATTCTTCAACAAGTGAATCGGTACAATTATCTCGGAACAGTTATAACATCTGATGGGAGGTGCCTTGAAGAGATTAAAACAAGAATCGCCATGGCGAAAGTAGCCTTTAGCAAGATGAACAACATTCTCACCAATAAAAAGATGTCAATTGAAACGAGAAAAAGAGTGTTGAGGGGATACATAGAGCCTGTTCTTTTGTATGGATGTGAAACTTGTTCAATGTGCAGTCAAGCTGAAAAACATCTGATGGCTGTAGAAATGTGGTTTCTGAGGAAAATGCAAAGAATACCATGGACAGACAGAAAAACCAATGACCAAGTACTACAGGAGACAAATGAAAATCGTAAATTGAATAGAGAAATTAGACGTAGACAGTCAAAATTTTTTGGACATATTATGAGAAGAAATGGATTGGATAATTTAGTGACAACTGGCAAGATCGAAGGGAACAGACCAAGAGGGAGACCGAGAGGAAAATACCTGGATGGCTTGATCACATGACATGTACGAGACAGGAACGCTGAGCTGATCCACGACGCTGGTGATCGAGTAAAATGGCGAGTCATAACCGCCCAAGCTTTCCGGCATGGCACATGATATATATATATATATATATATATATATATATATATATATATATATATATATATATATATATCAACGTTATTAACCCATGACGTTTGGGAATATTGTGAGAAGCCTGTGCACACAAGAGTAAAATGGCGAGTCATAACCGCCCACGCTTTCCGGCATGGCACATGATATATATATATATATATATATATATATATATATATATATATATATATATATATATATATATATATATATATATATATATATAATTTACCTTTGTTCTGGTGTAAAACATTAGGCATAGAATTTTACCTTTTCCTTCGGCAATGTACATAAAAATAATATTCCGTTGACACAGGCAAATGTTCATTTACTGTTACCTGATATATATATATATATATATATATATATATATATATATATATATATATATATATATATATATATATATATATATATATATATATATATATTGTCATATATTTTTGAAGGGAGTGGGAGATCACTGTAGTGCATGCCCCATCTCTAACAAAAGAAGTAGAGCCCCATCCTCTTCTATCTTCAATAACCCCAGAATATGAACCTTGAGTTATCTGCAGGCCTCGTTCTATTAAGTATGTCTAGGAGATATAGATTATGGCCCTGGTGAGAATGGTAATTACTAACTGGGAATCTGCCCCTTCTCCAATGATTCTGATAGCTCTGGAGCCCCCTTATTGGTTATCAAATCTGAGGAAAGTCTGGAGAATTTTCTCAGCCTGATTTAGATGAAGAAAACATGGATATTGAGCAGTTGATAGATCTAGAGTCTTTTTATTTCCCCATTCAGTAAGTCATTATGAGTTAATTTATTTTTAAACAATCAAACACATAATCAATCACATTAGAGTCTGACAACATGATGTACAAAGAAGTTGTTGATACAGATAGGTTTGAACTGATAAATTAACAGAAGATCAATTCATGTTAATCATTTATTGACTGGCCTGAGCCTTCTGGTCAGTACATACATCTCTATTGTGATTTACACAAGATAATAGAAAAGTTGCACATTGAACCATAGTCCCAGAACATCAATCAAGCATCAATATATGAGATGTCAACAAGTGTGAAACATAGTAAACATTTTGATGTTGTACATATTAAGTGTGATGGTGATTCAACAAGTATCTATCAGTTTTCCTGAAATTGGGTGTGGTGTCTACCAATTTAGAAAGGTAACCTGGTGACTGGAAGATTAGGTAAGCCAGAGTCCATTGACTGATGGATCCACTTCAGGTCTGCCCGTATAGCTCCTCTGAAGGCCTCCCCATACTCTGCTCATAGCCAAGTCATCCTCCATCTCACTTGTGGTTCATCTCTTTCTCTCGGCTTCCCTCTCTCAGGTCTGATTTAGGTGGTTAGTTTGCTGATGTGTTGGGTGGTTGTTGGTATGTAGCCACCAAGATCACTGATGAATATTCGCATAAATATATACATTCCTACCAATACAATAATAAGAAGTAGGTCGGAAGAAATCTAAATTCCTGAAGTAGGAACTAGTTCCCCTCCCCTCCTTTTCTCTCTAAGCTAGTGTTGGGTTAAGTTGGGGGTGGTCAGAGTTTATCACACGGTGTACGCCTTGTATCAACTTGTTCCTGCTGTATGTAAGTTCTCATTTGACCTGGGGTCAGTGAACGTGTACAGTAAGACATTAACAAGAGTGAGAATATGTCAAGATGCATGCAAATAAATGACATACATTTATAACATTTCTTCCACTAAATGGTGTTTATCGCGTGTATAAATAATTCTCTGTGTTTTCCCAATTAACTTCTTCTTCTTCTTCTTGTGTCTAATAACTCTCTCCCATTATCTGTTGTTGTGATGTTGAGTGTTGGGTTGGGTGGTGATGAGTGGTGTTGAGTTTTAGATTATGTTGAGTAATGAGTTAAGTTCACTGCGCGTGATGGTGTTCCGCGAAGCACAACTTTCTCATGTATTGCAGTTCATAAGTGCTCTTATCTAATTAAAATTTGACATAAATATAAATATTTATTCCGTCAAACCCTATTAATTCAATAGATGAAGGAGAAAGGAAAGATTGATTTCTCTTTCAGCTTTCTAAATTGTAAATAGGCATAGATAAGTCTATTTTAGAACAAGGCACTTATTCTAGTACACGAACTGTCATTTCAGCTGTAGATAGTGATAGCATCTTTTATCAGTGTTTCTGGTGAAATGCACAAGATTGCTTTAGGATCATCACTCCTCACAGTTGTTTAGAATAGAATGTAGTAGTATAATGCACTTCTTAAAGTTAATAATTATCTCTAAGAATATCAGAGATTGCAGTTTCATCTAAGAGAATATTAGAGAGTCATTTTGCCGGGAATGGCTCTGCGTCGATAGAACCTACAGTCGAGCATTTTTACATTTCAGAGGTTTTAATTAATAATAATACATTTCAATTGACATCACAAACACTGGATACCGTTCTTTTGACACTTGATACATCGGGTTATCAGTTTAATCTAAGGCCTAACAAGCTCACCCGAAATTCAGACATTCTGCCTTGTCCATTGAACATTTTGGTCACACAATCTTCTCACATCTGTTCAGGAGGCGGGTTTCAGAAAAGAGTGCGGGCTTATTAACATTTCTGATGAAATGGTAACATATGCTAATTATGCTTTGGCGCGAAGCGGTCACATGTCCCTTTTCGTCCAATGGTCTTCCGAGCTTTGTCTGATGCAATCTTTCTAAGAATCCACGTCATTTGCCACTTGTTCAGTTCCAGTTTCGATGTTAAGTTTTAAGTCCTAGTCTCCATTTGTGGTTGTGAAGTCAATTTCTTTTAATGTTGTTTCCTCTTTTTGCGGCAGTTGTTGGTAAATGAATAATGTTGGTTGCGTTATGCCACACACACACACACACACACACACACACACACATATATATATATATATATATATATATATATATATATATATATATATATATATATATATATATATATATATATCAACGTTATTAACCCATGACGTTTGGGAATACTGTGAGAAGCCTGTGCACACAAGAAATTGTTAGAATGTCTCATGTAAGATGGAGGGTGATAGGAAGATGTGGTGTCAGTAATATATATTTCAAATAATTGTGCACAGGTACAGACGCATGCACGAATAAACACGCTGATATACTAAACTTAAATAGAAATATATAGCACATCCTTTCCAGGATGTCGCGATCAATCCCATGTTCATATATATATATATATATATATATATATATATATATATATATATATATATATATATATATATATATATATATATATATATATATATATATATATATCTCATCTCTCATCTCATCATGTTCCTCTTGTACCTTGCGGTGTCGAGGTGAAGTATAAACTTCGTGAGAGTGCCCGGTTATGGGCTTCGTATATCGACATTCCCATGGATTCTGTTATTCCCTCCGTCCAGCGTTTACGTGGTCGGCCTCTTCCTCTGTTTCCATCTGGTCTGTACGTCATTGCCTGTTGTGGCATGCTGTTGACTGGTAGCCTACTTGCATGGCCAAACCATTTGACTTGCTGCTTTCTAATAAAATCTAGAGCAGCTTTAACCCCCACTTTAGTCCTGATTTCTTCATTTCTGATCTTATCTCTTCTTGATACGTTGAGTATTCTTCTCAGGAACCTCATTTCTGTTGTTGTGATTTTTCTTTTCTCTTTTTCTGTCATTGTCCAGGTTTGGCATTGGTAGCACAGAGTTGGTAGGAAGATTGTGTTGTAAAGTGCTTTCTTAGTAGTTATTGATACATATTTGTTCTTTAGTATTGGTGCCATTTGTCCAATGAGTTGATTTGCCTTATTGCACCTATTTTCGATCTCGTCTTCTGATCTGCCATTTGATGATATTATACTTCCTAGGTACTTGAAGCTCTTTACTTGTTTCAAGGGATGTTCGTTTAGGTGAATTGTTGCTGTTTGTTCTTCTTTAGTTATAGTCATTACCTCTGTTTTGCTTGTGCTAATTTTCATGTTATGTTCCCTACACATTTCGTTTAGACTATTCATGTGGTCTTGTAATTCAGCTTCTGTTTTTGCTATTAGTGCTTGGTCGTCCGCAAACAGGAGTTCTCTAATGGTTAGATTTGCAGATGGTTCTTCTTCTGTGTTCTCGTCATGCGGTATTCTTGCTGTCTCTGCTTGGCTGGTTTCTTTACATATGTTGTCTATATATGTTATGAACAAGAGAGGGGACAGGACACAACCTTGTCGTACTCCAGATCTTATGGTGAAGGGTTCTGAGTGTCCTCCAGTTGCTCTCACTATGCATTCACTGTTGTCGTATAAACTTCTACATAGGTTTGTTAGATGTGTGCTCACTCCATATTGTTTAAGGATTTCCCACAGCTTGTTTCTATCTACCCTATCAAATGCCTTTTCTTGGTCAACAAAGGCTAAGTAGAGTGTTTCATTGAATTCAATTGATTTTTCTATAAGTTGTCTAAGAGCAAAAATGGCGTCTGTGCATCCTTTGTTTTTCCTAAATCCAAGCTGCGTTTCGCTTAGCTGGGGTTCTAAAGTAGTTCGTAATCTTTTTTCAAGAATTTTGCAAAATATTTTCCCAGTATGACTCAACAGTGAAATGCCTCTGTATTGTGTGCAATCTCTTTTGCTGCCTTTGTTTTTCCAAATTGGGATAATTATGGCGTTTCCCCAGTCTCGTGGTGTCTGTTGTTCTACCCAAACATGGTTGAATAGTCTATGTAGCCAAGCTGTTCCTACTTCCCTTGCTGCTTTAATTAGTTCATTTGGTATTTCATCCTGTCCTGGTGATTTGTTCAATGGGGCTAATCTGATGGCTTCTATAATTTCTTCTTTTAGTATGTCTGGTTCTAGTTCCTCGGTGACATCTGTGTAGGTCTCTTGAATTCCTGTGACATCTGATGGGATGTTGAGAAGTTGTTCGAAATACTGCTTCCATCTTATTAGGATGTGTTTTTGTTCACTTATTGGTTCTCCATTTTCGCTGTTAATTATTTCAGTTGGGTCAAAGGGTACTCCTCTGGTTCGCATTGCACTTATCTTTTTGTAGAAGTTTCTGGTTGCCTCCTTGTAGTTTTTATTTAGGGTTTCTCCATACTCTTCCCAGTCTTTCTGTTTTTCCCTCTTTACTATTCTACTCACATGTCTTCTCGATATTCTGTATTCTATGAGATCACATTCCTGTTTGCTCTTCAACCACTTTTTATATTTTTCCTTTTTTTCTTTTACCGCTTTCTTTACTTCTGCGTTCCACCAACTTGTTATTTTCTTTATCCGTGTTTTGCATTTTTTCGTGGTTCCGCATGTTATTTTTGCAGTATTTAAAACGCTTGATTTGAACGTCTCCCATTCTTCTTCCACTGTTTTTCTTTCCGTAGGTAATTTTACAAAGAGTTCAGTTAGTTCTTTCTCATAATTTTCCCTTACTGCCTCGTCTTTAAGGTTTTTTAAGTTTACTGATTCGCATGGCATGTATTTTCCTGCTTTTTGTTTTCTTCTTCTAATGGTTCTTATTGTGGCAACGACTGCTTTATGATCTGTGTTTATACTGAAATTGGGCACTGCTCTTGCATCTAATATATTTCTCTTTCTGTTATTTCTTGTTAATATAAAATCAATTTGGCTTTTAGTATCTAGATTGTTCCATTTATACCAGGTGTTATATATATATATATATATAATGTTGCCTTGACTTCCCAAGACATTCTTGGTACCGTTTTTAGGCTGGATCGACTTGGGAGCCCAAGTCTTTTCTAAATATCAAAATCTGCCAAGCTGCACATTGAACCCACGACCTTTGAAGTCGGCTGGCGAGTGTCTCTTGTATCGTGTGTACAGATCAACAAAATATTCAGCAACAACCATTACATTCACAATGAGAACCATAGCACACTTACAGTACCAAATACAAAGAAAATAAAAACTACAAACAAAACTTTACAGTGCTGAAAAAATGTTTCTTCTTCTTTTCGTTCATCCGGAGTGTTTTTTCAGATGTGATTGCGGTGTGTCTGTTATGCGCCCTTGGGCCGAAACCCGTAGGCAAACACATTCGGCTTCAGCGTGCTTTTTTTTTTACCAGGTAGCATTCCTGGGAGACTCACTTTTGTGGTGCCATCTAATCCCAGCTGGCCAAGTTGGAACGGTTGAAAACAACGGTCATCCCTCAAAGGAAGGAAGGGACAGTCCATAGCATTTTCTGCCATCCAAGGTTGCTTCCATAGTTGCAGGGCCGATACATAGCGCCCTGGATCTGGGCTCACCGAGGGATCGTCACGTCCTGCTCATGGCTGCTTTAAATCCTCACTTCAATATATTGGTCATTTCGTTTGCCCCGGGCCATTCCCGCACAGACCAGACAGGTTTGCAGACTGTATCCACTCAAGAGAGTTTTCGGACATGTGCTTGTCGTTGCGCCCGTCAGAGCTGTTCCAGGCACGACAGATATTCGGAAAACTACCTAGTCAGAGCAGTTCCGAACAAGAGCGGCATTCGGAAACTAGGTAGTCAGAGCTGTTCCTAGCACGAGAGACGTTCGGACGAGACATTTCACTCGGACGTAATTGCGTAGTGTCAATTTTTAGTTTGCCACCCGTAGGACGACACTTCCGGTTTCCGGCGGGCATTTTTTTTAATGAGGTTGGCCTTCCTCTGGTTTCGAGGCACGTTAGACTGTTGTGATGTCGCCAGCATCTCAGCTAGTCAAGATAGAACGATCAACGACATCGCGGTCGGCCCTCATGGGAAGGCAGGGGCAAACCATGGGCATTCTCTCGCTATCCAAGGAGGCTTCCATAATTGCAGAGCCGACACATATTGCTCTGAGACTGGGCTCACCCGAGGAGTTGCCACGTCCTGCTCATGGCTGCTTTAGTTCCTCACTTCCATGTGTTGGGCATTTCGCTTGTCACTGATCGCTCAAGCACACACCAGGAGCGGTCAGACTGCGAGCGACATCCACTCGGTAAGCTTTTGCTTTTGACTTCAGACCACGCAATAGGTTCGCTCGCCGTGCGTTCCATTTCGCGTCATTGAGACGTTCTTCCACTTTTGTCTACACTCTCTATGAGTTTGATACAGACAGTTTTCGTAACCATTTCCTTCGACTGGGGCACTTTTCTGACTTTTGTACTCGCTCACAAGGTAGGCTACATGTGCTGCCGGCTCAGCACCTTACCTTCGTGCAGCAGTGAACGAGAAACGGCCTGGCCCTCTCATCCGGGAATCTCTCATATCCCCCAGCTGAGAGCCTTCGAACATGTATCAGTCTTGAGCATGTAGCTTGCTCAGTATCACGCCTCTATTTTTCAGTAGGTGGGTATCGGCCTGGCTCTCAGATCCGAGGGCTTAGAGGCGTTCAGCCACAGCCCTCGACAGGGAGCCTTAGAGTTTTGTCCGGACCAAGATCTTCTGCCGTCGTGTACCTGATTTAGTCTATTGACTGCTATCCTCAGTCTAACCTGCAGAGCAGCAGGTTGTGTCTCTCTTAGTCTGGCCCCTATCCCATAAGCTGTCCGATATGTAGTTTTTCATCCATCGGCAAGCAGATGGGGTCAGTGGGACACGCAAGCACCCCCACCACGTCAAGGTGGAGACACATCGGGGGAGCCATCGACATTTGATATGGCAGACATTTGAAAGATGCGTCGCCGGCACGTAAAGCCATGCGATCAGCACAAAGTTATCCAGAGTCACCCGCGAAGGGCAACGACGATTGGTTTTGAACTAATAAAAGCGCTCTTTCCGCGAGGGTCGGAGCTTGGTAAGCATGTATTAGCTCTAGAATTGCCACAGTTATCCAAGTAGGATCGTGTCATCTAAGGAACCTCGACTGATTTAATGAGCCATTCGCGGTTTCACCGTGAGACAGTGTGAACTTAGACATGCATGGCTTAATCTTTGAGACAAGCATATGACTACTGGCAGGATCAACCAGATATCTATCGGACAGACGGACTATTCACGCACACGCAAGCCAAGAGTAGCATCGCTAAAGCGCGCCCTCCCTGTACAAGGTGATACATGCAAAACCACTGGACGCCTAAAGACGAGCTTTCAAGCTACGCCAGCAGGACTGACCGAAAAAAAGCTATACCAGCTTACTGACTGCAGACCCACTACTCATCGAGAGAGAGAGTGGGCGCTTATCGAGACTTCGTCGAACGGTCGTACAAATTTTGCTCTTTTGCCCGCTCAAACCACGACCCTGGCTGCACGATGCGGTTACATTCTTGAAACGCCTGCCTCGCTAACTTACGTTGGCTGGGAAGATCCCATTTTGGTGCACCTCACACAGCCATCCGAGACAACGAACGCTAGACGCGGAACTGATCTAGCGAACCACACCAGCCCCACGAAAAAATGTTTCAATACAAGTAATTGCTGACCAACATATCCAAACTGAAATCGCTGAATTCTTCAACTACTTGATGACTATGGCAATTGACTATTACATGTGAATAACCTGAGCACAGTCATTACAGGCAGATGAAACATTTGAATTACAGAATATACCTAAACACAAGAAAGAACACAACATTTTATTATGAAGCCGGTAATCGAAATGCATAGGAAGACGTAATGCTATTGAAAACTGATTGGGTAAATAAACCACAAAAAAAAAAATAAAAAATAAAAAAAAACACTAAGGGAAGATCCATAATGAGAGAAGCACGAAATAATGTGCTATTCAATGAGGATTAGATATCAACATGGTCTAAATCAGTGTTTCCCAACGTGGGGCCCACGCCCCACAGGGGGGCAATTCGATTGTTAAGGGGGGCAATTTGAAAATGGAAGAAATCGGCTGGATATAACAAAACGGGGAAACTTGAGACTGAAGTTAACTAAATTGGAACCTGACATAAAATCTCTTTGCAGCAAGCATCAAGCGCAAGGATCTCACTAAATTTAAATAATTACTAATAATTAAAATAATATAGAAAAATCTTTCATTAAAATTATTTTGTACTTGAATTTCAGTTCTCCATTATATGTTTTGAAAATTTACTTACTGTGTTTGCTCAATAATTTCCTAGCGATTATCGGTCCCTTGACTAGGATCGGGTTGCTCTCCCCCCAGTAGTGCGCCTGGTCTGATCGGGTTAGATGTGGGCCTGGTGGAACACTGTGGGCAATAGCTCACAGTGAGACTAAGGGTCCACACAAAAAAGGGGGAGGCGGTGTAACCGCCAACCCCCCCCCCCCCAAAAAAAAAAAAATAATTTCACCCAACACACCCGACTAACAGCTCTGGCCCCTCTGGGAACCGTGAGCCCTTCTAAATAAAAATGCAAGTTTCTTTGGTGAACTTTTCAATTTTTGAATATTAAATATTATGAATATGTTGGGGGGGGGGGGGGGGGGGGGTAAGAGGGCATAAGAATTTTTGAAAGGCTTAGGTGGGACATAGCACAAAAAAGGTTGGGAAACACTGGTCTAAATGATAGTGTGTGTGTGTTATTGTGTGTGTGTTTGTGTGTGTGCGCACGCATGTGCACGGTGTTTATATATATATGTGTGTGTGTGGGGGGGGGATGTCCTCAGCACACACAAGATGCACGCAATAATGTTCAAATCAATATTTCATAACTGTTTTTCTGTACTCTGTTATTCAAGCACGCAGATGGATTTACATGAGACTATGAATGTTTACACCAAAATGCCAGTACAATGATAACTGAATAAGGTTTCTGGATTCCCCAATACATAATTTATACTTGTATGTTTGTCACACCAAATCATTAGTCCAGTCTTACATAACTTATCTGAAACTGTTCATGTTTTCCTCCAGTCACTGACTCTGACGTGTGAAGTTAAGGGTTTCACATATCCCAGGCCACAGCATCATGAAGTTGGGTGGCCAGTTTGTTTCCTCACCATCTTCCCAGTCCATGTAAGAGAATTCTGAATACATGACCAATTTCTATGAGAAGGCTCGATTCCAAAATTGTACAGTAGGTAAAGAAAATAATACCACAGCTGGGAATTGATCCCAGACCCCCGGGAAGGTTAACCCGGTCAACAAATGCAACATACAGCATACAAAAATACATCAACAGCAGCTGAAAAATGCTGATGTTGACTGAAAAATCCTGTAAGGGATATGCAACAACAACAACAACAACAACAAAGCTACGGCGAGGTTTACCTTATACTTTGAGCATATCATGCTGTAGCATATCTTGCTGTAATGTAATAATTTTCTCAACCTGCACACCTCATTTACAAAGCCTTCTTCAAACATTGGAGATTGCCACAAACCACATTTCAACAAGACAACAAAGAATTCATGCTCATTGACCTACTGTTAGACATATTGTGGCTAGGTTGCCACATTTAAGTGAGGCAATCGAGAACTAATGCTCATATATCTACTGCTAGTCGCATATACTGGGGCTAGACTGGCCGTTTCTCAATGAGACACCCACCAACTAATGCTCGGATACCCACTGCTAGATACAACATCTAACTGGGCTTGGTTGCCACATTTCAGTGAAGCAATAAAGAACTAATGCTCATACCTACTGCTAGACACAACATATAACTAGGTTTGGTTGCCACATTTCAGTGAGGCAATCAAGAACTAATGCTCATATACCTAATGCTAGACACACATACTGGGGTTAGACTGGCCATTTCTCAGTGGGACCACCAATAACTAATGCTCACATACCTACTGCTAGACACAACATTTAACTGGGCTTAGTTGTCACATTTCAGTGAGGCAATCAAGAACTAAGGCTCATATACCTTCAGCTATACAAACATATTGGAGCTAGACTAACTGCTGCTGCTGCAGTTGCTTCTTCTTCTTCTTCTTCTTCTTCTTCTTCTTCTTCTTCTTCTTCTTCTTCTTCTTCTTCTTCTTCTTCTTCTTCTTCTTCTTCTTCTTCTTCTTCTTCTTCTTCTTCTTCTTCTTCTTCTTCTTCTTCTTCTTCTCCACCTCCTCTCTCTCTCTCTCTCTCTCTCTCTCTCTCTCTCTCTCTCTCTCTCTCTCTCTCTCTCTCTATGTTTCTTTCTCGCTCTCTCTCTCAGCCAAATAGTGCATTACCTCCTGACCATCCCTTCTATTTCTTTCAAATAAGTCGAAGTCGAAGACATTCTTCAACAGGTGTGTTCACTTGAATGCTTAGAACCTGGCGAGGAGTGGGTACGAATACCTACAAATGTCTGTACGTTTTATTTTTCAGTTTGCGTCCAACTAGACAGAAAACACAGACACGAAACTTCGGCTGCTGTGGAGGCGGATGTACAAGCGTTAATCTTCGAGAATTCGTTAGGCGGTGATGCTGTTATTTACACAGATGGGTCGGTCGTCCGACATGTGAGAAGTTCATGGGCCTTTACGGCTCAGGCCGGAAGGAGAATTGTGATGGAGGATTCTGGTGGTTTTGCTTTGACCACTGTCACAAAGTAAATGATGACAGAGTCACAGATGGAGTGGCTATGGTTGTGTCTAGGGTATGTCCTTGTAACTGTGATGTTGAGCAACAGATTAACCACGATGCATCAAAATCAAACACCAGACTGCGCACACAATACTTTAATTTGAACATCTGGATACAACATTATTCCTCAGGAACGTTCAGTGAATATATATATATATATATATATATATATATATATATATATACCCATACATTGCATAGGCACAGGTACAGTACATGTAATCCCAACCACTCACGCTGCTGCCAATTAGGCTCAGTCTTTAATACTTCGCCTCCGAATTACTTCCACTGAAACACACATCACGGAGTCCACTTAACTCCCTCACTATTCGAATTACTCCCACTGAAACACACGACACGGAGTCTCTCCTTAACTCCGTCACTTCTTCGAATACTCCGACAGCTGACCTACACTGGCCGAGTCTCCACACTCGACTCCCTGAAACGACTCGAACCTCCGTCGGTCTCCACGTCCACTCACTCAAAATAAACACAACTCGGAATCCCGACCTCTCCTGTCGGTTCCCAACTTCAACTCTCCAAGACGACCCGACTCGCAGCCGGTCTCAGCTTCATCTCCCCAGTCAGTGTTTGTCACTGCCTTATAACCCATTCTATGCCCTCACAATCCTCCACACACAACACACACAAACGCTACCTTATCGCTCACTGTCTGCCCCTTCTTGCAGCCACTCTGCCTTACACCCTTCCCCGTTTATCTTCTTATATTTTCTTTCCGGTGAATGCCCTTTCACCTCGTGAACTGTTTATATTGTACGGACACTCACCTTAATGTCAATGACCCGGGCATGTGTCAACCACATGTAGCCTGCCTATGGAATTCATGGCAGTAATTACACCAATAACATGGCTCGAGACACAGACATTTACTGGGACATGTTTCTTTAGCGACTCAATGAGCATGCTCAAGAGGATAGAGATGGGGTGAATCCGAAGAGAGTGGTTGCTGTCTCTGGAGCGGTCTCGGCTGGTAAAGATTATTAGTTTAACTTTCGTGCCAGGGCATGCGGGTGTACAAGGAAATGAGCGGGGTGTACAAGGAAATGAGCGGGCTGTCAAGCTCGCAGGTAAGGCTACTGTGGAAGGTTGACACGCCATGGACCAGGCTGACATTCTGATTGCTTTACGAGAAGTAAATCGTTCGCAAGAACCAAGTGATGACTGTGAATCGGCTACCATGGTCACACTGCGAGAACAACAAATTAAAAGGGGTGTGGCCAAACAAGAACAATACGCAAGAAGCCAAATAAGAATAATAAACCAACACAGAACTAGTGTCGTTAGCCGCTACCCGCTGCAGGATTTACTGAAGTAGGGATCCGAGCACTTATGGACTGAATGGTGAGGATGATCTGTCGACAAATTAACTGTCATTTACTGCCAATATAGTACCTTGCGGTGTATGGCAGAGGGGTCTTTGAGCCTGAGGAATAAGGGCCGCCTGGCTAGTGCAGTCGCCGCGAACTGTGCAGGTTAGGATTTTCTTTTTGCCCCCTGACAGAAAAAAAATCCCGCACCTTACCGGGGATCGAACCCGGGTCTCCCGAATGAGAGTCCGGCGTTCTATCCACTCGACTAATTAACTAACTTCTTTAAAATAAATATCTCATATAATAATAAATCTTCTGCGCATGCGTTTACCTAGTTGCTTAGGACATATTTAAAATATCATAATAACATGATTGATAGTAATGCTTGATTGATCACTATACTTATTAATAATTCTGTTCAAGCATTCTGCCGAATTAATAGATCTTTTTTTTTAAAGTTGCATATCCCTTACAGGACGTTGCAGTCAACACCAGTATTTTACTGCCGTTGTTGATGTCTTGGCAAGTTTTTACGTTCAGTAGTTTGCCATTGCTTTTTGAATGACCGGCTCTAATACAAAAGCGTTACAACTAGCGCGTCACGGTCAACAATTAGCAGATAGCTAAATTAAAAACATGAACATAAGCAATAAGTAGGGGAAATAATCATCTAATAATATTGCAAGGGAGATTACTAGCATTTTATAGACAAAATCATTTACTAGCTATAATATTATTATTTAACTATAAACTCTTGTTCTTTTGAATTTGAAATAAAAAAAACAGTACCATAAGTTAGGTATTTTAATTTCATAAAAAATACTATTAGGATGTCTTAAGAAAATTTTGTGAATCTTTATTTACTTACATTTTATAATGGACTTTTGATTTCTACATTTACTTTAAAAATAATGACTAGTACACTTTGAATGTTAACTCTGATACATTATTTCTTTCCCCCTATATGGGGCACACCGGTTTGGTTCAAATAATTACCCTGCCTTTACCATCATTGCCCGGATAAGGTTGATGAAGGCATTGGTGGAATGAAACAAATTGGTGAGGAGATGGCAAGGGAAACAAAAATGTAAAGATTGTAAAAAAATTTTGTGCTAATACTGATGCTTGTTTTACTCTTTAGAAAAAGTAAAAAAAAAAAAAAAAAAGAGGAAGGGAAAAAAAAATAAATGAACCCTTACAAATATGACCAAAAAATAAGCAAGGAGAAAAAGAAAACCAACTCCTTTTACTTCTACTATTATTGAACATTGCATGCATATGGAAAAAAAAAAAAAAAAAAATAAAAAACAATAAGCAAGGAGAAAAAAGATAACCAACTCCTTTTTACACCTACTATATTATTTAACAGTGCAGGATGCAATTGTTATTGTATGTACCTGCCATGTTTTAACACCATTCCTAAGAAAATCATTTAGCCAATGGAATCACATGTTTGGAAAATGTGATCATTATCAAAACAAATCCTACCATTGTGTTTATAAATATTAGCATTGCTGTCACCACCCTTAGTAGTTTTTTATTCCTTGTCATTATTATTATAAGATGTATTTCATGTAAACACCATTCCTAAGGTAATCAATTTAGCACATAAAATCACATGTTAAAACTATTATTTATTATCATTGAATCTATCAGTGATAGTATCACTAGTCTCAGCACTGTTAACTTATTACTTGTCACTATGATATTTATTTATGTATTTGGTTGTTACTTTGCATTATTATCATTGTAATCACTATTAATATATATGGCTTTGTAAACGCGTATACTATCACATCCCCCTTCCCCACCCTTTTGATACTGTGATTGTTGTCTCTGCTGCCACCCTCACCGTTTTGTTTCAGTTCTGCACCGCCATGTTTATCATCACCGAGGGTGCTGGTACTTGGTAGGAGTTTTTGGAGCTGACAGGAGAGCGGGGCGGCAGGGGAAATAATAACAGCCCGCTACCATCACGCTTTTGATTTAAAATATTTCCTTACAACAATGTCAATGGAGAAATGTTTAAATGTATAAAATATTTGTAATTTTTGCGCATATGTCACCTACACGCCCACATGCAACGCTCTGTAAAAACACGCACACAAATACTGAACACACAGTACGCATGTAACAACACATACAATACAAATGCAACAACTACCCCTCCTGCATTGTAAACTAGGATACTCCTTGACAACCCCCCCCCCCCCCTCACCCCCCCCACCTTTTCGATACTGTTGGTTTTGATGCTGCTGCTGCCTTCACCGGTCGGTTCTAACAAGTTTTACTGCCATTTTCCTCATTACCAAGTGGTGATGATGGTATTGGTGGGGTTGGAGCTGACAGGTGAAAGGGTGGCAGAGGGAAAATAATGGTATACTACCGTCTTGTTGTCGTTTGTACTCGTTTTTCGTTACCCCCCATTTCAAATGTAAAAAGGTTGAAACAAATGTTGTAAAAATTTGCGCATATGTCACCTACACTTCCACATGCAACGCTCTGTAACAACACGAACAATACAAATGCAAATGTTTCTTAACACTCAATAAAAGTTTTAAAAAATAAAAAAAAAAAGGGGGGGGGGAGACGCATTTTTTTACTGGCCTACTACGGCCACACAAAATTAAAAGAAATTAACCACACCTATGCCGCTCTCCCTGGCCATTCTCAGTATTCCCGTATATCCACGTGAGGAACGTAACCTGCGCGAGAATTGGTAGCAGCGTGCCCGTCGCTCTGAAAGCAATGGCAAACTTCTGCGCGTAAACTTGCCAAGAAATCAACAATCAGCTGAAATATGCTGATGTTGACAGAGATGTCCTGTAAAGGATATTGATTGATTGATTTATTGATTGATTGATTGATTTAGGAACCGACATCACAGCATTCGGGGCATTCCCATAAGCGCTCAGTCCCCATCCGCAGCAGCCACTGTAAAGGATATGCGAGGGGAAAAAAACTTTGATAACATTAACAAAGAAATGAGAAGACTGAATATTATAGAATGCTAGGTATATGTAAGATCAGAGGGCAGAATTATAGAAAACAGAAATATCACTATAAAGACAACATTTCGCCTAATGAAAATGTATGTTTATTTTGTTCTTGAAGATGGATGTTCAGAATGCTCTTAACCATATGAAAACTGGCAAGACCCCGGGTACAGATAACATCACAATAGAAATGATCAATGACTTAGAAGAATATGGAATGGGCCAAGTCACCAGACTGCTGAACGCAGTATATGATACTTCTGAATTATGTAATTCTATATTTATTGCAATCCCGAAGAAATCAGGAGCCTTTGAATATTGTCAACATCGATCAATTAGTATAATGAGCCACATCACGAAGATTTTGCTGAGAATTATCATGCAAAGAGTTAGGAAGAAAATACAACCCGAAATAGGAGAAGAACAATGTGGATTTGTAGAAGGCAAGGGTACGGTGAATGCTGTGTATGTACTGAGAACAGTAATTGAACCTTCTATAGAAGTAAACAAAGTTCTGTATCTTTGCTTTATTGACTACACAAAGGCTTTCGACAATGTGAGACATGTCGACATGATAAGGATGCTTGAAGATCTACAAATGGTTCCAAATGTTGCTGCACGTAGCTGGGGCCGGGGTTGGGGTGAGCGCCTTTTTTTTTTTTTTTTTTAAATTCGCATATCCTTTTAAAGGACATCGCTGTCAACAGCAGCATCTTTCAGCTGTCTGTTGATCTCTTGGCAAGATTACGTTCAGTAGTTTGGTGAGCGCCTAACCTTGCATAAATACCCTAATGGCTCGTGCATTTATCACGTATGCAGCAAAAGTCCAACTCCTGGCCTTCACGTGGCGGAACTGTTTTAACTAACAGGAGAAGGGGCGGCGGCGAGTCACTGGCGCCGAGAAATAACCAGAACGCTCTAGATGTGTATGCACGTACATGCATGCGCAGACATGTGTGTGCGTGCCTACACACGTAAACTCGAGTAAGACCACAGTCTGCTCTAGCACAGAAATCAGGATGCCACGCAATCATGCGTAATGAAAAATGTCGACTACTGCTAAATGTTATGGTGCTCGCCCTGCTTTGGACCCCTCAGGCAGGTGCATTGCCGGGCCCTATGACTGGAAAGGGCCCAACCACAGCTACTGGAGGTCCTTCTCAGATGTCCTGTGGAGCCAGGGGACCTGACAATAGAACGTCTGGCCACACGAAACAAAGGGGCTATAATCACATGGACCAGAGAGAAGAGAGACTGGAAGACTCGCAGGATGAGAATAGATTCATCTTGATTAACAAGACCCACATACTTTCTACTCGAGATCATGGCACACTACAACTACACCTGACCTGGCTTTTCATTCACCGGACCTGGAGTGGAACATTACACGAATTGTTGGGAAACAACTTGGTGGCAGTGACCATCGGCTAGTCTTTCTTACTGTAGAAAATGAGCTTTTTAAGTTAAAGCACCACCCTCTCGAGGTGGAACTACAAGAAAGAAGACTGGGCAATGTACAAGCATCGCACCAGCATACTATAGGCAGCATGAGAAACAGTACCAAGAGGAGCCCGTAAGCATTATAAACCCTACTGGAGTAGTGAACTGAAACAGTTGCATAATGATGTGGAAGTGTGTAGACAGCAAGCAGAGGCCAAACCCAGCCAAGAGCACCACAATAAATACCAGCACGCAAAAGCCAAATTTCAAAGGACCAAGCTACAGGCTAGACGGAAAAACTGGCAGGAGAAAACAGTCTCTGAATTTTGAAAGAGACACAAGGAAATTGTGGAAGCTAATAAAACAACTTAACGATGAGGGCACAGGGAGAAACTCAAAAATTGCACTACATAAAGCGGAAACATCTTAAGAGGAAAGCAAGTAGCTGACCATTTTGGGGACTCATTCGCACAAGATAACAATATCGACATTAGTCCAGAGAAACAACAAGAGATTCGAGAGAAATGGCAACATACAGGACAGAATGAAACAGTACATGAGGTTCTGGAGGCACCCATCACAATCAGTGAACTGGAGCTAGCCATATCAAAACTGAAAATGAGAAAGTCACCAGGAGCTGATGGTATCTCCAATGAAATGATCAGAAACCTAGGAACAGAGACCAAAGCAAAGCTGTTGCAGGTGTTCAATAACAGCTGGTCCCTAGGCAGTGTCCCACAAGCCTGGAGAGAAGCAATCATGATACCCCTCCTAAAATCAGGGAAAGATAGTTTCATTGCCTCCGGCTACAGACCAGTTAGCCTCACCAGCTGTCTCTGCAAAATAATGGATCGCATCATCATTCACAGACTCCAGTGGTACATTGAAAGTGAAATCATCCGTGTGCCACAGAAAGCTGGCTTTAGGCAGTGCTACTCTATGGGAGATCAGACAACCTACCTCTCTCAAGAAATTGAGGATGCATTCCAAGAGAAGAAGCTGGTGTTTACTGCATAGATAGATCTGAAGAAAGCCTTTGACAGAATCTGGAAAGAAGGTCTGATGAAGAAACTGAGAAACTGTAAAGTCAATGGAAGAATGTACAAATGAGTGAAAGCATTCTAGCACAATAGGAGTGCTAGAGTCCAGATAGACGGACTCAAGAGCAAGAAAGTACTACTGCGCCACGGTGTCCCCCAGGGCGGAGTTTTGCCCTCCCACACTTTTTCTAATCTTCATCAATGATCTTGTTGCTAATCTACCGCATGGAATTAAAGCGGCAATGTACTCTGATGACCTGGTTCTAAAGAGCACATGCACCAGATCGTTACAAAGAGCTGTAGATGCATTTGTTGCATGGGCAAATAAATGGTGTGTTAGCATAAACACTGACAAGTGCAGCACCACCCTATTTACCCTTTCTCTGAAACAAAAGGCAGGGATCATCCAGATAAATGGAATACCCATTAGAGAAGATAACGAACCAACATACCTTGGAGTAACATTTGATGGCAGGCTGACATAGAGAAAGCACATCAACAAAGCAGTAGCAAAAGCCAGAAGGAAAATAACTATCTTGAGAAAACCAAGTGGAACCACAAGGGGAGCCAGTAGGAAAATACTTAGCAAAGTTTATCAACAGAGCACACCTGGAATACGAGTGTTCTGCATCAAAAACCACACTACAAGAGCTGGACAAGGTGCAAAATCAAACACTTAGAGTCACCACAGGAGGGATGAGATCAACCCCTATAGTGGAGATGGAGAGAGAAGATGGGGAGGACACAAGCACTGAGGGAGCGCAGAGATAGGAAAACGCTAATACAAACAGAAAAGTTTCTCAGCTTGTCAGACCACCCTATGAAGAACAGATGTGAAAACTTAGCTATGGGGCAGTTGAAAAGAAGCAGTTTTATCCACCAGGCCAAACGACTCTGCAGAGAAACCACCGATTTGCTCACAGTTGCTATCTCCCTGAAAACTATACCAGAGAGAACTCCATGGAAAGATGAACATAGACTATCACTACAAATCCAGACAAAAGTGAGAGGAGTATTTGACAAGGAAGAACAGAACAGTGTGCAGCGCAGAACAGCCACTCTCAGCTTCCTTGATAAAGAATACCCACAGGACCTCTGGATCCGAGTCTGGGAAGAAGGAAATACCACAGTGTGATATACGAGTAAATGGACATATTCTTAAGCAAGTTGATCGGTACAGCTATCTCGGAACAGTCATAACACCTGATGGGAGATGCCTTGAAGAGATTAAACCAAGAATTGCCATTGCGAAGGTAGCCTTTTGCAAGATGAAAAACATACTGACCAATAGATATCAATAGAAGCGAGAAAAAGAGTGTTGAGGTGTTACATAAAACCTGTACTTTTGTATGGATGTGAAGCGTGCACAATGAGCAGTCAAGCTGAAAAACATCTTATGGCTTTGGAAATGTGGTTTCTGAAGACAATGCAAAGAATACCATGGACAGACAGAAAAACTAATGGACAAGTCCTTCAAGAAACAAATGGAACTCATAAACTGATTAGAGATGTAGACAGTCAATATGTTTTGGGCATGTTATGAGAAGATATGACTTGGAGAACTTGGTGACAACTGGCAAGATCGAAAGGAAGAGACCAAGGTAAAGACCAAGAAGTGAATACCTGGATGGCTTGGCCACGTGGCATGGTCGAGACAGGAACACGGAGCTGATCCACGACCCTGGTGAGATGGCAAAAAATGACCGCCCACGCTTATTGGCATGTCACATTATGGGTGGATGGAAGGTAAACCAAGAACTATGATTCTGAGCCGGTGAACGAACCCCAACTATAACTTCTCCTTGAAGTTGAACGGGGTAGGGGTATGACAACCGCGATATTTAAATACAACCTCCCCTCTGTGGGGAAAGACATTTTTTTTTTTACTGGCCTCCTAGAGCCACACAAAATTTAAAGCAAATTAACCACATCTATTCTAAACGTTCCAAACGTATTCCAGACTGGACAGACTTCAGAACCAATACGCAAATAAGACAAGAGACTAAGCAAGATACAGTATCCAATTTTATAAGAAGACGCCGTTGGAACTACATCGGCCATGTACTCAGAATGGACAAGACAAGACTCCCCTACCAAGCCCTCATATGGTCACCGGTAGGGAAAAGAAAATGGGGAAGACCAAGAGAGACCCTGCGTAGAACCATCATTAGAGAAGGCTCATTCAATGGTCAAGTAAACATCCAAGATCTACAACAGGTAGCAGCGAACCGCCAAGCATGGAGAGTCAGGACTTCTGCCCTATGCGCCGCCTTAGGCTCAAGAGGAAAGACTAACTAATTCCAAACGTTGATAACATTAACAAAGAAATAAAAAGACTGAATATTAACATGCTAGGTGTATGTGAGACCAGAGGACATTATTATAGAAAATAGAAATATCACCATAAAGACAATATTTCGCCTAATGAAAATGTATGTGCATTCTGTTCTTGTGTTCTCTTCTGAATCTTCTCTTCTGTTCTCTTCTCTGAACGAGTAATGAAATGTTGGAGGTAGCAGAACTGTGAGAGTATGTTGAACATATCGTGGAAAGAAGAAACGAACACTGAGGTTCCGACTGTCATGCGGAATTTCTTCAGTATAGCCTGAGAACAGCAGTCCACAATGTGACAATGTAACGAATTCATCGTACTTGATGACTATCATGTTTAATCATTAAGGTAGTTATTTATTTGTTGTTTCACATGCTGTGGAGCACTACTTTTGTCATGTCTACTATCTTCTTGTTTTTGCGTCTGTCATTGTTTAACCAAGTGACGCCGGCCTTTTTTAAAAAAATAAACAGTGAGAAAAACTGGTTCACCGATTTCATATTAATGGATTTACTCCAACATATGATGCAGCGCATCTATCTGGCTTCTTCTGTTGTTTGACCAGAGCAGGCTTGGTTGCCCTTTTCTGGATTTATCTGAAACTCTGTCTTCCTCTTCTTTGTTCCTCTTTCGAGGGAAGTGGTCACACCTAGTTATGCATCTCAAAGGTCAATGTGTATGAACTTGGCATGCGTTTATGTAACATTTGGCTCCTAGAAATGCCATCCAATGTAACGTCTCTATCTACCCGTGGCTAGGTTTCCTGTTCTAGTAATCTTCTAAAGAGAGAGGCCTTACTGCCTATTCTGGCTGCCGCGGGATGTTTAAAGTGTAAAATTGAACCCTTATCTCCTGAACCACAGCAGACGCAATCACTTCTCAAACAATTGCAGTCTCCCTATGTATGTATCCTCCCTATGTAACTTGCCTAGTACATCAACAGCAGCTGAAAAAATGCTGGTGTTGACTGCAACGTCCCGTAAGGAATATGCAAAGAAATTTTTTTTTTTAATGTATGTATAATGTAAACTGGTTAGTATCTTAATTGTTTGCATGTCCCCTGTACCTATATTGTGAGCTTATCATTCGCGGATTGTTGACATCTCCCACGTACCTTTACTGTGAACATACTGATCTGTTAATTAACTGTTTGCACCCCCCTGTACCTAAACATACTGTGATCTCTCTGATCCATTAACTGCTTGTAGCTCCCCGGTACCTACACAGATCAGTTAACTGTTTACATCTCCTCTGTATCTATAATGTAATCTTTGCTGGTTCATAGTCCGCAGGCATCACCCTTGTACCTATACTATGAACTTACCGATCCGTACTACAAGCAACAAGAATAACAACAACAAAATCTCTGCAGGGTTTAGGTATGTGATTTTACTAAAGAATGCTGAAAATTCATTGGACAACCACAATGAGTAGTAGCATAAAGAGGTTATTTTGTACGTACACATCATGTGATCTCACCGATCCATTAACTGCTTGTATCTCCCATGTACCTAAACAAAATGTGATCTCAGTGATTCAGTTAACTGTATGCATTTCTCTCTGTAGTACCTATTAACTGTAAATTTACTGATTCGTAAAGTGTTTACATCTCGCCTGTACCTAAACTATAGTGATCTCCCTGATAATTGAACAGTTTATATCTTCCTGCACCAATTCCCTGACCTTACCATTTACCTACACCTCCCATTGCACCGATTCGCAACAACAAACACCAACAGCAAGAAGATAACACACCAGACATTTTAGTCACAGTTTTATTGATTATATAAAGTAAATAATTTGGCTCCAACGGCCATGAATACAGTATGCACAGCAGGTTCTGTGTACACATGTTATTCTGAATAAAGGCAGAGTTAAAGTGGAGACAAATCATAAACTTCAGAAGATAAAATAGCTGTTTGTAGTCAACAAAGGTAAGTAAGTAAAAAATGTGTGTGTATGTGTGTGCGTGCATGCGAGCGAGAGAGAAAGAGAGAGAGAGAGAGAGAGAGAGAGAGAGAGAGAGAGAGAGAGAGAGAGAGAGAGAGAGAGAGAGAGAGAGAACGTTATTAACCCATGACATTTGGGACTGTGCACACAAGAAATTGGTAGAATGCCTCATGTTAGATAGAGGGTGATAGGAAGATGTGGTGTCAGTAATATATATTTCAAATAATTGTGCACAGGTACAGACGCATGCACAAATAAACACGCTGACACACTAAATTTAAATACAAATATATTGCACATCCTTTGCAGGACGTCACGATCAATCCCATGTTGATTTTCTCAACAATTTTACGTTTAGTAGTTTGCAATTGCTTTCTGAATGAGAAGTCGAAACTGAATGCATGTGTCGGGGTTGAACTCGCTACCTCACCATCAGAACATTGGAAGTTTAAGAGCGAGTGCTCTCGTCATATTTTCGGCCACGCCGACGTCTGGTGCATACTTTAGGGAGATAATTCCAATATCCGTAAGTTATTCTACTGGTGTTGCAGATACTACTCTACTGTCCCTTGTTCTCATTTCAGCTTAGCCGAAGTCTGAACCCCCGTGTACTTGTAGCTTGATCAATGCTCCTGACGAGATGTAACGAAATATTCAGGCAATAAATCATGTAACATATTGTTTGTGGCTTCTGTGTTTAAATTCACGAAGGGAATACAGTGTTTTGAATTTTCAATCTAGAAAAAATATACTCAAAAATTGTTAATACATTCTTAGTAGTTAATATACATTGTTTCTTCATTTCCCATTTGTAAAATGCAGAAAGACTTAGCATGGGCATTTGGAACTAAAATATAAAAAAAATTAACTGAATGAACAGAGTAGGAACTGGGGGCTGGTACAACATAAAAAGTATGAAAGCAAAGTATGCAAGGTAGCAATGTAGACAATGATGGATGAATAGACAGACAGTAAACTAAGTAACAAAGTACTAGGAAACCTGTGGAGGCCGAGAACGACTAAAATTATTACTAATAGACTGCAAACACTCATTAAATGTCTGTGCAGAATAAGACTAAAACGTTATCACAGAATCATGGACGTTGAGCTGATGAAGAGAACTGAACACATCCCAGTGAATCTACAGGTAAGGAACAGAGGCCGGCAACGTTATCACAGAATCATGGACGTTGAGCTGATGAAGAGAACTGAACACATCCCAGTGAATCTACAGGTAAGGAACAGAGGCCGGCAACGGTATCACAGAATCATGGACGATGAGCTGATGAAGAGAACTGAACACATCCCAGTGAATCTACAGGTAAGGAACAGAGGCCGGCAACGTTATCACAGAATCATGGACGTGGAGCTGATGAAGAGAACTGAACACATCCCAGTGAATCTACAGGTGAAAAACAGAGGCCGGCAACGTTATCACAGAATCATGGACGTGGAGCTGATGAAGAGAACTGAGCACATCCCAGTGAATCTACAGGTAAGGAACAGAGGCCGGCAACGTTATCACAGAATCATGGACGTGGAGCTGATGAAGAGAACTGAACACATCCCAGTGAATCTACAGGTAAGGAACAGAGGCCGGCAACGTTATCACAGAATCATGGACGTGGAGCTGATGAAGAGAACTGAGCACATCCCAGTGAATCTACAGGTGAGGAACAGAGGCCGGCAACGTTATCACAGAATCATGAACGTGGAGCTGATGAAGAGAACTGAGCACATCCCAGTGAATCTACAGGTGAGGAACAGAGGCCGCCAACGTTATCACAGAATCATGGACGTGGAGCTGATGAAGAGAACTGAACACATCCCAGTGAATCTACAGGTAAGGAACAGAGGCCGCCAACGTTATCACAGAATCATGGACGTGGAGCTGATGAAGAGAATTGAACACATCCCAGTGAATCTACAGGTAAGGAACAGAGGCAGGCACGGGATAGGACACTTGCTGAGAACATTTATTAATAGTAGAACTAGAAAATCCTTTCTGGAACTCACATGGTAAAAGAAATAATGGGAGACTTTAAACAAATGGAGAAGTGACTTAGAGACATAGATGAATAATATGGGGAGGACAAGCCGGAGCTGGGGAGAACAAGCCGGAGCTGAGGAGGACAAGCCGGAGCTGGGGAGAACAAGCCGGAGCTGGGGAGGACAAGCCGGAGCTGTAGAAGACAGCACAAAATGCCTTGGCATGAGTCGGTTGAGGGCCTGATCCATTGGGGAATAAAAGGCAGCAGCAGAAGAATCAACAAATTCTTTGTTCACGTCGCTGCTCATTGAAAAATCACGAGCCACATATACAAATGAATGAAGCTGAAACATAATTTACTTTCAATGAACAGTCAATCAAATGAAAATAAACAAAAAACACACACATACAGAAATAAAAAATACAGGCAAGAAAATATAATTGAACTTTGATATGTTCTAGAAAGCAACATTTGGGAATAAGCCATAGTTATTCATCAACAGACAACATCATTGGGTACAGTAACCTCTACAACAACATGCATACTGTTCTCAGATGAACACTGTCAGGTATTGATTGTATTGTGGTGCTATGACCAAAGATTTAGACCAAATTCCTTCCTCAAATACTTACTGATTGTGCCGTTGGTTGTAACCAGCACACACTAAACTAATCATCTAAGCCTCTTTGCATTACAAATGCCTAGCTTCTAGTTGTCTCCTGCCATCAGTTTCCTAAGGTTCTCATCTCATCTCATCATGTTCCTCTTGTATCTTGCGGTGTCGAGGTGAAGTATAAACATGTGAGAGTGCCCGATTATGGGCTTCATGTATGGATATTCCCATGGACTCTGCTATTCCCTCCGTCCAAAGTTTACGTGGTCGGCCTCTTCCTCTGTTTCCATCTGGTCTGTACATCATTGCTTGTTGTGGTATGCTGTTGAATGGTAACCTACTTGTATGGCCAAACCATCTGGCTTACTACTTTGTAATAAAATCTAGTGCTGCTATAACGCCCACTTTAGTCCTGATATCTTCATTTTTGATCTTATCTCTTCTTGATATGTTGTGTATTCTTCTCAGGAATTTCATTTCTGTTGTTGTCTAAATACAGCATTGAATTACCTCCATGAATGAAGTTGTCAGCAGTAGGTTTCCAGTTTGGAGCTAAAGACATGACAGGCAAGGCAAGTTTGTTGTCTGAAAACCTTGAAGGTCTCTAGTTTGGAGCTAAAGACAAGACAAGTTTTTTGTCTGAAAACCTTAAGTTAAGAAGAACACAGAAAGATCCATCACATGTCTGCAGGTGTATTAACATGCAAGAGCGTGATATGCAAATCTGTTGTCTGAAGATGTTGAAGTCTAGAAGAACACTGGAACACCCATCAGACGTTTCCAGTTGTACTGATGACATGTTTTGGCTCTTGGTGTGTCATTCTTGATCTCAAGGTGGTCAGAACAAGGGCATGCATGTCACACCACAAGCAGTGTGTGCCTCATCCAGTGTCACCATCTGTTCTTATGATAGGTTTTAACTCTGTCTAAATGCTTCTTCTCACCTGAAGGTTCTATAAAATTACCACAGTTGTTACATTCCATTGGGACAACAGCCTTACCACTGAAGGCATGCATCATGTGCAAGAGGTTGTCAGGTACTATATCATAATGTACCTGTCTGTTGTCACAGCTGCCCATATTCATTCAACAGCTGGAGTATGTTTTCTCTGAACATACAGGGTGTTTGTAAAGTCTCACTACACTTTGTATGTAGAACTTTATATATTCATAATCAAAATAATTTTCTGCTCTATGAGTAGCAAACAATACCTGTACACTGATGGTAATAGGTTTCCCACCATTACTTCGTTTACTTTTATATATATATATATATATATATATATATATATATATATATATATATATATATATATATATATATATATATATATAAACAAGTTAAGGACCCGTTTACACGCGTGAAGGTTAAGGCCCAATGGACATATGTTGTTATACTCATGTTTGTATTAACCAATCAGCACTCAGTGGATGGTATGGCCACGTGTGTTTATATATACCAGATCGCCTTGACTTCCCAAGGCATTCTTGGTACCAGGTTTGAGCTGGATCGACTTGGGAGCCCAAGTCTATTCTAAATATCAAAATCTGCCAGGCTGCACATTGAACCCAACACCATCGGGGTCAGCAGGCGAGTGTCTCTTATATCTTGTGTACAGATCCACAAAATATTCAGCAACAACCATTAAATTCACAATGAGAACCATAGCACACTTACAGTTCCAAATACAAAAAATAAACGAACAAAAAACTACTAACAAGTCTTTACAGTGCTGAAAAAAATGTTTCAATACAATTAATTGCTGAACAACATATCCAAACTGAAATCACTAAATTCCTCAACTACTTGATGACAATGGAAATTGACTATTAAATGTGAAGCAACTGAGCACAATTACAGGAGGCATGAAACATTTCAATTACATAATTTACCTAAACACAAGAAATAATACATAGGTTGTATTATGAAGCTTGTAATCGTAATGCCCAGGAAGACTTAATACTATTGAAAACTGATTAGGTAAATAAAATCAAACACTAAGGGAAGATCGATAATGAGAGAAGCTCGGAATAATGTGCTATTCAATCTGAGGATTAGATATCAACATGGTCTACATGTGTCTGTGTGTGTGTATGAGAGAGAGAGAGAGAGAGAGAGAGAGAGAGAGAGAGAGAGAGAGAGAGAAAGTGTGTGTGTGTGTGTGGTGTTTATGTATGCATGTGCATATGTATGTGTATGTGCGTGTGTGTGTGTGTGTGTGTGTGCGCGTGTGTGTGTGTGGTGGCACAACTCATTCATTCAGTTGCATGTCCTTTGCATAACCTCGCTCCCACAACAACCTTCCGGAAAACTCTGTCATAAGCAAGATGTCCTGCGTCCGATATACCTATCTGGAGACCATCTGTCACATCTTGCACCCATCTTCTCATTGGCCTTCCTCTTCCTCTCTTCCCAGGCATATAACCCTCCAACACATACCAACATGGATTTTACAAGCCAACTAAGTAGCTACAGCGAGGTTTACCTAATACTTTGAGCATATCATGCTGTAGCATATCATGCTGTAATGTAATAATTTGCTCAACCTGCACACCTCATTTACAAAGCCTTCCTCAAACATTGGAAATTGCCACAAACCACATTTCAACAAAACAACCAAGAATTCATGCTCATTGACCTACTACCAGACACAACATATTGTGGCTAGTTTGCCACATTTCAGTGAGGCTAATGCTCATATACCTATCGCTAGACACACATACTGGAGCTAGACTGGCCGTTTCTCAGTGAATCACCAACAAGTAATACTCACATGCCTACCAGACACATTATACTGGGGCTAAAATTCGTTGTCTATTAGATACAACAATGTGGGGCCAATGTTGACATTTCAGTCAGGTGACCACAAAGTAATCTCCATTTATATACAACTAGACACAGCATACTGGCACAGATTTAAGCATCAATGATTCACACGAGGCAAAATTAACCTGGAGAATATTGCACACAAGAAAATATAACATTGAATGATGAAACATTCTGTGACTATCAACTCAAGAGGCACTATACTATATCTTATATATAAATTAGGATGTGCGTATGTATCTCTGTATGTATTTATGTATCTCTGTCCGTATGTCCTTTATGCGCTCGCGAACGGCCCATCCGATTGAGATGAAATTTTCTACACGCCTTCCTTTCATTCCAGAGATGCCAACTGTCGTAGTTTTTTTTTCTTCTTCCTCCTCCTCCCTCCTCCCTCCTCCCCCTCCCAAAATACGTACGTCCAGGAAATGGTCTTCTACATAGACACTTCTCTCTGAGGTCCGCGATAACATATTAACCTGTTGGGATGGCAATCAATCATCCTACTACCTCCTCCCTCCTCCTCCCTTCTCCCTCTTCCTCCTCCCTCTTCCTCCTCCTACCCTCTTCCTCTTCCCCTCCTCCCTCTCCCTCCTCTTTCCTCCTCCTCCCTCTTCCTCCTCCTCCTCCCTCTTCCTCCTCACTCCTCCTCCTCACTCTTCTTCCTCCTCCCTCTACCTCCTCCCTCCTCCTCCTTATTCCTTCTCCTCCCTCCTCCTCCCTTTTCCTCCCTCCTCTCCTCCCTCTACCTCCTCCCTCCTCCTCCTTCCTCCACATCCCTCCTCCTCCTCTCCCCTCCTCCTCCTACCCTCTTCCTCTTCCCCTCCCCCTCCTCCCTCTACCTCCTCCTTCTTCCATCCTCCTCCTCCCTTTTCCTTCCTCCCTCTTCCTCTTCCTCTTCCTCCCTCTTCCTCCTCCTCCTACCTCCTCACTTCTCCTCCTCTCTCCTCCTCCCTTTTCCTTTCTCCTACTCCTCCCTCTACCTCCTCCCTCCTCCTCCGTCCTCCACATCCCTCCTCTTCCCTCTTCCTCCTCCTCCCTCCTCCTCCCTCCTCCTCCTCCCTCTTCCTCCTCCTTCGTCCATCCTCCTCCTCCCTCTTCCTCCTCCTTCTTCCTTCTCCTCCCTCCTCCTCCCTTTTCCTCCCTCCTCCTCCTCCCTCTACCTCCTCACTCCTCCTCCTCCCTCCTCCTCCTCCTCCCTCTACCTCCTCCCTCCTCCTCCTTCTTCCTTCTCCTCCCTCCTCCTCCCTTTTCCTCCCTCCTCCTCCTCCCTCTACTCCTCACTCCTCCTCATCCCTCCTCCTCCCTCTTCCTCCTCCTTCCTCCTCCTCCCTCTTCCCTCCTCCTCCCTCTACCTCCTCCTCCTCCCTCTTCCCTCCTCCTTCTTCCATCCTCCTCCTCCCTCTTCCTCCTCCTTCTTCCTTCTCCTCCCTCCTCCTCCCTTTTCCTCCCTCCTCCTCCCTTTTCCTCCCTCTACCTCCTCCTCCTCCACCTCCCTTTCCTTCCTCCAGTCCTCATTCTCCCTCCTTCCTCTCCCTCCTTCCTCCTCCTCCTTCCTTCTTCTCCCTCTGCCTCCTCCTTCTCCTCCTCACTCCTCCTTCTCCTCCTCCCTCCTTCTCCATTCTTCTCCTCCTCTCCCCTCTTCCTCCTCCTACCCTCTTCCTCCTCCTGCCTCCTCGTCCCTCCTCCTCCTCCTACCTCCTCCCTCTTACTTCTCCATCCTACTACCTCCTCCCTCCTCCTCCTCCTCCTCTCCCCTCCTCCTCCTACCCTCTTCCTCTTCCCCTCCTCCCTCTCCCTCCTCTTCCTCCTCTTCCTCCTCCCTCTTCCTCCTCCTCCTCCCTCTTCCTCCTCCCTCTCCCTCTCCCTCTTCCTGCTCCCTCTTCCTCCTTCCTCCTTCTCCCTCTGCCTCCTCCCTCCTCCTCCTTCTTCCTTCTCCTCCCTCCTCCTCCCTTTTCCTCCCTCCTCCTCCCTCTACCTCCTCACTCCTCCTCCTCCCTCCTCCTCCCTCTTCCTCCTCCTTCCTCCTCCTCCCTCTTCCCTCCTCCTCCCTCTACCTCCTCTTCCCTCCTCCTCCTCCCTCCTCCTCCTCCCTCCTTCCCCCTTCACATTCCTCCTCCTCCCTCTTTCTCCTCCTCCCTCTCCTCCTCCTGCTCCCTCCTCCTCCCTCCTTCTCCTCCCTCCTCCTCCTCCTCCTCCCCCTCCTCCTCCTAATCCCTCCTCCTCCCTCCTATTCCTCCCTACTCCTCCTGTCTCCGCCCTCCTCCTCCCTCCTCCACCTCCCTCTTCCTCCTCCCTCCTCCATTTACCCAAGACAGACAGACAGTCAGACAGATAGTCGGGAACGGGATCTTATATGACTACTTATATGATTTAAATGAGATGCTCTCCACCATGGGCTGGACTGGGTCAGACAGACAGACAGATAGATAGATAGACAGACAGACAGTCGGG
>OY992886.1:79900955-80078455 GCA_963921405.1 Cepaea hortensis
TGCAAGTGCAGGCATTAAGAATAATGACACCAGTGCAGCTTGTAATCGTGAACGTTTATGCGCGAAATGGGAAGGTCGACGTGCGACAATGGCAGAGTTTGTTCGATATGGATGAAAGGCATATCATCTACTGTGGGGACTTCAATGCCAGAGGCAGTCAATGGGGGAATTGCATCACCAATAGACAGGGAGAAAATCTGGAGGACGCCCTGGCATCTGCTGCCTTAATCTGTCTGAATGATGGAAAGGTCACTAGAATAGCCACTCGACCAGGTGACTCTGATAGGATCATTGACTTGGCTCTGGTGTCGCCCACCATCGCACCAAGGTGCCGGTGGGGTACACTGGGATACCACGATAGTGACCACTACCCTTGTGTCATCCTGATCAAGAAATACGGGGCCATGAGTCAAAGAAACAAGACAAATGCCTTCCCGTATGACAACACTGGTCAAGACGCCATAAGCAAGATCAGAAGAAGGAAACTAACTTCCTTCCGCAGGAGACAAGAAAGATGGTTGCAGCCTTCTGGTGGAATGGAGAGGTCGAGAAGGCATGGCTGGGAAAGAGGCAGGCTGTCAAAGACTGGCAAAAGGCCAGAAAGGCTAACATGCCACAGTTTGAGTTGGCGAACCTGAAGACGGAGGTCGATAGGACGACGACTTTATTCAAATCCTGCGCCAAACAGGCCAAGGCCGAGAAATGGGACGAGTTCTGCAGGAAGGTGTGCTCCGAGCGATCTCTTACGACATTCTGGCGCCTCCACAAGAGCATGAACGGTGCTGCACAACGTAGGGGTATTCCAGACTTTCAAGGCACAGACCTCGCATGGAAAAAGTCGGATGCGGATAAAGGTAAGGCCCTTCTTGCACGCTACATAGAACAGACTGACCAGAAAGACGAGCCCGCCAGACAGAGAACCACAACGACACTCTCTCAGTTGTGCGAGAGGGTCGGGACAGACGAAGAATGGACAATCACAGCTGAGATAGTGCGTGCGATGCTCAAGAAATCACCTAACACCGCCCCAGGCCCAGACGGCATCCGATATGGTGACCTACTGGTGATATCAGATGATGACATGGAAGAACTGGCCAGAGAATTCAACACCAGTATCCAGAGGGGTCAGGTCAAAGAAGAATGGCTACACAGCTACTTGCTGCCGCTGCCAAAACCGAACAAAGACCACTCCAAGATAAGCGGCTACAGAATCATTACGATGCAGAATACTGTTGGCAAGCTACTGGAGAAAATTGTCGCACACAGACTTGCTTGGGACTTGGAACAGCTCGGCTGCTTCCCGCCCACACTTGGAGGATACAGACGCAACCAATAGTCATGGCTGAATGCAGCGGTCTTTGCTCAAGATGTTTACGAAGGATTTCAGGTCAGAGAAGAGACATGTGCGGCCGCCATAGACTTAGAGGACGCATATAACAGAGTATCGTTCGAGCTCTTGATGCAAACCCTCCTCAGACTGAAAGTGCACCCTCACCTTGTAAGATGGATAGCTGCAGTTCTGCTCCAAAGGAAGGTGGTGCTAAGATGCGGGAGTTGGTCTTCTGAGCCGATAACGATATGTCCAGGATTGCCGCAGGGTTCACCACTGTCACCAGTTCTATTCAACGTGTATACGGTGCCGATCACTGAACAACAGTTGGACGGGAGGGGTAGGACTCTGTCATTCGTTGACGACATCCTCGTGTATCGACAGGGTCGAGATAGACAGGCGGTTGCCAATGATATGCAGGGCGAGCTAGATCGAATTTCCTCATGGTGTGCTGATGCCGATGCCCTTGTCAACCCTGCAAAGGCGACGGTTACATGGTTCTCACTAAACAACCATATTGTGAAAACAGACCTGCCAGCAGTAAGAATGGATGGGAGCAGTTTGAGTAGAACCCAGTCAATGACATATCTTGGCGTGAGGCTTGATCGTAGCCTGTCCTTCAGAGATCATGTCGATTATGTCGTAACGAAGGCTCGAAAAGGTTTGTCAGCAATGAGAGTCATGGCGACCGCCAATATCGAGCAAAGACTGCTAATACTTCTGTTCCAAGGACTTGTGCTTTCACGCATCGAGTATGCCCTGGCCATCCTCACTGTCAGCCCTACACAGATTGAAAGACTTGAAAAGGTACAAAACGAAGCCATGCGCATCATTTTGGGCTGCACGAGAGACATCAGCTGTGTAGCAATGAGATACCTCCTTGACTTCCCGACAATGGAACCAGGATCAAGATCTGGAGAGCTCGCGCATACTTAAAAATAAGTGCAGATGAGCAGCACCCTCTGCATGACGCTATATTCAGAGAAAAGGGTGACAGGCTAAAGAGGGGCAAATCATGGATGGGTCGGGCGGAAGATGTCGTCAGACAGGTCTGCAGTCTTACCAGTATCAACCCCGGCAAGGAATGGGTGCCGGTGCCTCCAGCTTTTAAGTGCACGTTCTCCTGCATTATCTCACTCGACAGACGGTGCAGAGAGCAGAACCCTGCCGCTGTCAATGCAGAGGTTAACGCGCTCATCTACGAACACTCAGATAGCCCCGAAGTGCTCATCTATACATATGGATCTGTGGTAAAGCAGCAAAGAAGTGCGTGGGCATTTACAGCCCGTTCAGCAGGCCGAACAGTTCAAGAATCCAATGGTGCCCACTCTATGACCACGAGCAGCATGACGATGGAGGTGATGGCAGTTACACAGGCTTTCATATGGCTGGAGTCACAGCAGTATACCAACGTGTGTGTACTAAGTGATTCAATGAGCATGATTCAGAAGGTCGAAGCTGGATCGGTACGTAGACAGTGGACTGAATCGCTGCGGAAGTCTGTTGTCCGTAAAGTCACCTTCATCTTCGTCCCGGATGATGCTTTGGAATTCTGGATGAAAACCTTTATTGATGTTTTTGATAGACATGTGCCAATCAAGGAAGTTCGAGTAAAACACCACGTCAAGTCACCTTGGATCACACAGGAAATACTTGAAATTATGAGAGACAGAGATAAAGCACATAAAAAGCGGGATCTCAACGTATACCGTACTCTTAGAAACAAAGTTCAATATACCATACGACGGGAAAAGAAAAATTACTTTAAGAACTTAGTAATAGATAAAACAAATAGTAAGGATATATGGAAGGCAATTAACACTTTGACAAACAAGTATAACTCCCGAAATTCCTTACCATCAAATCATATTACATGCGACCAATTCAGTAATTTTTTTCAAACTGACATAGACCAGTTGAAGGCTTCAATACCTAATTCTCCTTGAAACTTATCTTTGCTGTCATCGTTTTGCGAGAGTAGATGCTCCCGCGATATTCTTTCCGACATACCGCTAATGACAATCACTGAAGTATTCACTTACCTCAGTAACCTAAATAACACAACCTCATCTGGCTTAGATGGAATCAGCAACCGGATTCTCCGTTGTGCTGCGCCAGTGATCAGTATATCACTAACCTATGTATATAATCAGTGTCTCACCAAAGGCCACTTTCCATTAGCTCTCAAAATCGCTAAAGTGTACCCTCTTCTTAAATCTGGTTCATTGGACAATGGTCTCCCGAACAATTACAGACCCATTTCTTTACTATCATCACTATCTAAGCCACTAGGAAAAACACATCCATAAAGTAACATTACAGTATTTAGTTCGCAACAAGCTTATTGTTGACAGCCAATCAGGATTTCGACCAAAGTATTCTTGCCATACGGCCCTAACAAACATGATAGAAAATTGGCACGAGAGTATAAACAACAACAGTCTATGTGGAACTGTGTTTATTGATTTCAAGAAAGCATTTGATATGAGAGACCATGTTATTTTAATTAAGAAACTTGAGACAATGAAAATTGGTCCTAATGTAGTCACTCTAATATCATCTTTTCTATCGGACAGAAAGCAAGTAGTATCACATAATAAATCGCTGTCTCAAACCACTACATTCAATATTGGAGTACCACAAGGCTCTATTCTTGGCCCTCTATTATTTGCCATATATATTAACGATCTACCTTTGCATCTTTCATCGTCCTGCGATCTATTTGCAGACGACTGTACAGTGTACACAAACGCTGAAAACTGTATTTTACTGGAGTCGTCTTTACAACAAGAATTAAATAATGTAGTTAGGTGGAGCTATTCAAACCGTATGCAAATTAATATCACTAAAACAAAATCAATGTTATTAACAACCAGACAAAGACTTCAAACTCTAAGCTCACACACATCACTTCAACTTCACATCGATAACATGCCAGTAGAAAGTGTAATTGAGCACAAAACATTAGGCCTAATCATTGATAGAAACCTAACCTTTAATTCCCACGTTCAAGCGCTCATTAAACAAACAGCGAAAAAAGTCTACCAACTCGCCAAAATTAAAAACTTCCTTGATGAGGACACAAGGAAACTATTCTATACTTCTCATATTCAGACACACTTTGACTACTGCTCTACAATCTGGGACGGTTGTTCTAATTCAAACACCAAGCGACTTTACTCACTCCAGAAACGGGCCATGAGTCTAATTTATAGCAAACATTTATCTGACAATCCCAGCCTGTATAAACACCTTCAGTTGCTACCACTCCGCAAACGCCTGCTTTTCAATAAAGCTAAACTAATTCACAAAATCTTGCATCGGAATGCCCCAAATTACCTTTGGCCACTGTTTAAATATAATGCTAGACACAGTAAACGTTTAAATATATTACACATTCCGAAGCCTAGGATTGACTTATACAAAACAAGCTTAACGTACTCTGCAGCTCAGCTGTGGAACAATCTTCCACAAGAAATAAAAGACATCACCAATCCTTATTCATATAATCGCAAATTACTCGAACACTATCTCAGTACGGATTACCTTCCCCCATAATAATAGTGATAATAATAATAATAACAAAACCCTAGTATAACAGACAGTCCCCTTTTAGTAGGCCAGTATATTCCACATGGCTAATAAGTGTCTGGCCATTATCTAATGTTACTGTATCGTGTAGTTTTGATGTTCGCATTTTGCCAATGCTTTTATAATGCATAAGTTTTATATTGTTGCTGTTCTCTGTTAGCCTTGAATGACGTGTGAATGAAATAATGTATGGAAGAGAGTGATAGAAGGGCAGAATGTTAGACGGGCCTGCGTGCCCAATTCTTAACCCTTTGAAAATAAAGTTTGTTCGTTCGTTCGTTCGTTCCCGGGACATGCGGGAGTCGAGGGAAATGAACGAGCTGACAAACTGGCTGGCTCTGCACCCCCTGTAGGTGGCCAGCCCATGGATCGTGCCGATGTTATTAACGTCCTTAAAGATATGGCGAGAACAGAGGACTTTGACGTCAATGATTCCACATCGCTGTCCAGGATGAAAGACCTGGGAGTAAGAATCGGCACAGCCAGACGCGAGAGGTACATCGGGAAAACAAAGCGCCTCGTCAACCAACACAGAACTGGCACTATTAGCCACCGGACGCTGATGCATATGCTGGGGGGAGGATCTGAGCACCTATGGACATGTCCGGAGTGCAGCGAAGATACCCCAACTGATAACTGAACTGATAACCAGTATTTTACTGCCGTTGTTGATGTCTTGGCAAGTTTTTACGTTCAGTAGTTTGCCATTGCTTTTTGAATGACCGGCTCTAATACAAAAGCGTTACAACTAACGCGTCACGGTCAACAATTAGCATTAAAAACATGTACTTAAGCAATAAGTAGGGGACATAATCATCTAATAATATTGCAAGGGAGATTACTAGCATTTTATTGATGAAATCATTTACTAGCTATAATGGTAATATTTGACTATAATCTCTCGTTTTTTTTATTGTGAATAAGGAAATAGATTCCCTAAGTTAGGTATTATAATCTCCTGAAAAATTCTTTTAGACTTTTTGTAGAAAATTTACTGAATCTTTATTTATTTACATTTTATAATGGACTTTTGATTTCTACATTTACTTTAAAAATGGTGACTAGTACATTTTCAATGTTAATACTGTTACACCTTCCTTCCCCCTTTATGGGGGGAGAAGCATTTTTTTACTGGCCTACTTCGGCCACACAAAATTTAAAGACAATTAACCACACCTATACCAAACTTTGCCGGTGTCCCTTGCCTAGGCGTTAACGTCTTTCTTAGTATTCCCGTATATCCACGTGAGGAACGTAACCTGCGCGAGAATTGGTAGCATATCCCTTACAGGACATTGCAGTCAACACCAGTATTTTACTGTCGTTGTTGGTGTCTTGGCAAGTTTTTACGTTCAGTAGTTTGCCATTGCTTTTTGAATGACCGGCTCTAATACAAAAGCGTTACAACTAGCGCGTCACGGTCAACAATTAGCAGATAGCTAAATTAAAAACATGTACTTAAGCAATAAGTAGGGGAAATAATCATCTAATAATATTGCAAGGGAAATTACTAGCATTTTAAAGATGAAATTATTTACTAGCTATAATGGTAATATTTGACTATAATCTCTCGTTTTTTTCTATTGTCAATAAGGAAATAGATTCCGTAAGTTAGGTATTTTAATCTCCTGAAAAATTCTTGTAGATTTTTTTTATAAAATTTACTGAATCTTTATTTATTTACATTTTATAATGGACTTTTGATTTCTACATTTTCTTTAAAAATGGTTAATAGTACAATAATATCTACTTCATGTGAGACTTTGACATCGTCAATAGACTACCATCACGCTTTTGATTTAAAATATTTTCTTACAACAATGTCAATGGAGAAATGTTTAAATGTATAAAATATTTGTAATTTTTGCGCATATGTCACCTACACGCCCACATGCAACGCTCTGTAAAAACACGCACACAAATACTGAACACACAGTACGCATGTAACAACACAAACAATACAAATGCAACAACTACCCCTCCTGCATTGTAAACTAGGATAGGTGGGGACCTTTTCGATACTGTTGTTTTTGATGCTGCTGCTGCCTTCACCGGTCGGTCCTAACAAGTTTTACTGCCATTTTCCTCATTACCAAGTGGTGATGATGGTATTGGTGGGGTTGGAGCTGACAGGTGAGGGGGTGGCAGAGGGAAAATAATGGTATACTACCGTCTTGTTGTTGTTTGTACTCGTTTTTCGTTACCCCCCATTTCAAATGTATAAAGGTTGAAACAAATGTTGTAAAAATTTGCGCATATGTCACCTACACTTCCACATGCAACGCTCTGTAACAACACGAACAATACAAATGCAAATGCTTCTTAACACTCAATAAAAGTTTAAAAAAAAAAAAAAAAAAAACACATATGACGCAGACACAAAAAAAAAAAAAAAAAAAATGGCCTTGCCGAGACGTCGAATAAACGTGGGCGGCACAAAAACCACGATGACGACCTTACATCACTCCCTCTGAGCGTGAAGCGGGTTGTAGGTTCCACCATGGCTCTTTTGGTGGATCCAACGCCTTTGAGGATCGTTCCTCTCCTCCATTTGTGGCGAGTAGGAGGAGGGAGTGACAATCTGAGTGGTTTTCACTTTTTCTAAAATAAATGTCATGAAAGGTTGGTAAATGCTGGCAAAGAGAAATATGTCCACATCTCTAGAAAGTATTAGTCAAACGGATATAATTATCGTCAGCTCAATAACTACATGTTTTAAAAATATGACGCTGATTTCGGAGACAGCACAGAAGACCACACATTAATAACTTCAGCAGGATCAGATATACTGAATAACAGCTTTGAATTGTCCGGATGATGTTCACTTGTTTACTATTTATTTGTGTACTTTTCTTGTTACTTTCTTCTGTTCATATTGAATGGCTTTTATCACCCCTGTCTATCTATTTAACCTGTACTTGATGGTAGTGGAAGATCAATAACATACATATTCTCTCAGTGTATGAAATAAAAAGCTAGACATAACACTGCACTTAACAGGTCTTGAGACGTACAGAGACAGCCCTATATTTTTATAGACCAATGGACAATCGATGGGTGATGAAGTGAAAATCACGCAGGTCGTCTTTATTTCCTATGACATTTTCTGGTACCCATTTTAGGAACCCAGATCAATTTGACAAATCCGTCTCGATGGCGATTCGAACTTCTGACAACTACGCTACAGCGGTCTCTCCCCCTAGTGATTCAAATATACACATTTCCATCGACACTCTGCTATCAGTGCAAACATGTCTCAAACGCACTGATCAGAAACCAGAAATGTCATCTCAGCATTGGTATGGGGTCTGTTGGTATGATATATATAAACATAAATTAGTACATACATACTGTGTATACAAATAATTTATTAAATATTCACCGTCTCTCTCTCTCTCTCTCTCTCTCTCTCTCTCTCTCTCTCTCTCTCTCTCTCTCTCTCTCTCTCTCTCTCTCTCTCTCTCTCCTCCCTCCTCTGTCTCGCTCTTTCTTTCCCTCTCTCACCCTCTTCCTCTCAAGACTATCCGCGGCAATGATCAACTTAAAGCTTTTTTTTTTTTTTTTAAACGTTCTCTTAGAAAACATAGACTTTAATTTTAAAAAAGGATGCATGAACTTGAAAACATTTAATATGTGCATTTATTGTAGGATGCAAAGAGAACACTAAAACAATAAAAAGTAAATGACGCTTCAAAAAAAAAAAAAAAAAAAAAAGGATTGACCGGTGAGAGCTCGACACCTCCAGCCTGCCAAACACAGGTTACCACGCTGCCGCCCCTCAACAACCACGACTACCCTACACCGCCTGAAGCGCACAGGTCAAACAAAAAGAAATGCGTAAGTAATTATACTGAACAGATAACGACCAGCGCCATGACCGAAATAGACAGTGATAACATTAACACACCACCACGACAAAGAACCTGTCAGATTCTTCACCACGCCTCGTTATTGACTTAAGAGATTTCGAGCCCGGCGAAGGAATCTACTGACAATCTCCAGAAATGATAACAGGAATACAGACAGTTTTGAAACAAGAAACATAATTATGCTCAACCGTTTCTTATTTTACAACAAAAATGGCAGCGGAAATTAAAATAATGAGTATTAACATTCGAGGTATAAGATCCAAAATTAATCATCTTATACCACTCATACACAAATATAAACCTGATATTATACTCATTCAGGAAGCTAACGTTAAAACCGATGAACACGCATCATATATCACAACATGCTTAGGTCTAAGACACTCATGTTTTAGTCTTAGTACGCAACATATCGGATTGGGTACAGCAATAATACAGACATCGGACAGGTGGCAGATTATAGAGAAGGACAGGGACTGCCAGTGTAGGATAGCTATAGTACAGGTGAGAAATAACATAAATAAATACACAATTGTCAACATACACGCACCGCCTGACTACAGAAATCAGCCGCTCTTCTACCAAACACTTGAAAATTTATTATCACGCTCATATCGGGGTCACAACATCATTCTAGGGGGTGATTTTAATTGCGTACTTTCGGCGCACGACCTTATAAATGGAGATGTAAGAATGCAAATTAGAAACACAACGGGGGAGGAGAAAGATCAATTAGACACATTGCAAACAATTTTAGATATCCATGGGCTAATAGACGCATACAGGCAGATGCACCCCCATGGAACAGATACAACACACACAAACAATGCGCATAACAGAGCAGCACGATTAGATAGAATTTATGCGCCCATAACACATCATATAACACAAGTCAAGCATTTACAGGAGACACTGAACTTCACAGATCATAAGGCCGTAGTTGCAACAATAAACACAGTACAAGCAACACCACATCTTAGAAGATCTCCCCCATTGGAACCTGAACTGCACACTTTTACAAAATCAGGACTATGTAGATTGCATAACAAAACTGATCCTCACATACACAAGCGATATACCGGAGGGTAAAGCGCGAGAACTCTGGGAAACACTTAAACAAACTATACGAGAGAGAACACAAACACTAGCAGCAGTAATACACAAGCAAAAACTACAACAAGAAAAAGTATTGGAAAATGCAATTAAGCTCTTACTACAGACAGACAAAAATTCACTACACATCATAGCATTACAGGAAGAATTAGATCTCCACAGACATCATCGATTTCAGGGGGCTTTACTGCGAACAAAGTTACAAACTATAACACAAGAGATACCGAGTAAACAATACCTAGCTTTAGAACAAAACATACAGCGCAGCAGACAAATAGGCCAGATAATTGACAGGGAAGGAAATATACAAGTCGAGCCACAACAAATAGCCTTAGCCTTTGAAGATTATTACAGGAACCTTTATACAGAGGAAAACACACAGGCGCACGTGCAAGAACACTTTATGAAATTCACAAAAGAACTCACAGAGGAACAGAAACTAACACTAGATACTGAATTAACACTAACAGATATGACACAAGCGGTTCATGGAATGCAGAAGGGCAAATCGCCTGGCCCTGACGGTATTACTGCTGAATTCTATCAGTTTTTCTTTCCTCTTCTAGGTCCCCTTTTACTAGCAGTATTCTCTGAATCTTTCCACAAACATGAACTCCCATCCAGTTTCAACACGTCTTACATCACTCTTATTCCGAAGGAGAACACTGACAAGACACTTTTAAAGAGTTACAGACCTATCTCGCTTTTAAATGTAGACTACAAGATTTTAACAAAGATTTTGACAAATAAATTGAAACCAGTAATGGCATCTCTCATTCATGAAGACCAGCAATGTAGTGTACAACACCGGAATATCCAGCAACACACACACTTCATAAGGGACATCATCAACTACACACATCTGAAAAACTGTCAGTCCTCAATTCTCTCTTTAGATCAAAAAAAAGCATTCGACAGAATATCTCACTCATACCTCCACAAAACTCTCTCACACTGCAACGTGGGAAATTATTTTCGGACATGGGTCAAAATTTTATATTTGAAACCGGAAAGTCGGATTCTATTAAACCATACCCTAACCAATTCTTTCAGGTTGACTAGGTCAGTGAGACAGGGATGTCCCTTGTCCCTTTTACTGTACGTTGTCGCTCTAGAGCCACTTCTAGAAAAGATACGACAGGACGACAATTTCAGGGGTACGTTCATACCAGGGAAGGGTGAACAAAAGCTGCGTGCTTATGCGGACGATACCATTTTCTTTCCGACCACTGAAAAATCTGTACGGATCATTTTGGAGACGTTCTCGTTTTTCGGCAAAGGGAGTGGGGCAAAATTAAACGTCCAAAAATCTACTATAATGGGCTTAGGCAAATGGAAAAATAAGGCGGATTTTCCATTTGACTTAACATCAAACAATCTTATAAAAGTGTACGGAATAGTCTTCCCATGTCAACCAAATCAGACACACAAAGACACTTGGCAACATCTAGAGAAGAAAATAACAGATATGTTACAGAGATACAAATACAAAACAACTACCATATTTGGTAGAAGTACCATTGTTAATACATATATAATTCCAAAAATACTATATCTGTGCACAATCCTAGATATCCCACGTCAAACTGTCACAAACATAAACAAAGAGATTAGACGCTTTGTGTTTGGCAGCACCATCTACAGTATCAAACATACTACACTCATGCAAGACAAAAAAGATGGAGGTATCGCCCTCCAAGACATAACAACCAAAATACAAGCACTTAGGATCAAACACGTAGGTGAAATCCTACAACACCCAGAAAAACACCCTTTAGCACACTATTACATTGGAATTAGGCTATCTTCTTTAAAACCTATTAGGAATACATCCTCACATTATTTTGGCACTCTCCCAACGTTCTACAAAACATGTATTTCAGCCATTAAAGGACATGAAAAATTACTACACAAGAAAACACATACAATCTACAGGCATTTAGGTAAATTACAAGCAACTCCGGTACATCTCAGAATTAAAAGAGGACATACATATTTCATAAAAGATTATAACGAAATTTTCTCAAATATTCACAACAAGCAGATTACTCCAAAAGCAAGGGAAATTACATATAGGCTTGTTTACAGCATGACCCCAACAACAGAGAGAACAGCAAAAATAACTAAACAAATACTACAGTGTCAGCTTTGTAGACGGAACGTCCAAGAATCAGAAGAGCACATCTATTACGAATGCAACACAATCATGCTAACAAGAAACCTCCTACAAAACATCCTAAACACTCATTTGAAACAAAGAACAGATGTTTACAAAGCAATCATGATAAATTTCATTCCTTACTCCACACAAGACACCCACACAAAGCTACTTGTTCTATTGGCAGAGTACAGAAATCTTATATGGACATTAAGAAACAAAGCACTATACAATTACAGAACAATCAACAAAGAAATTGTCCAACAACTTTATCAACAAAAAGTCGCAAACATTCTAATCTTAGCCCCACAAGCGCAAATCTCGTAAAATATTTGGCTGAAGACAGCACATATTACAGTAGAAGCAAATAACTTGTTTTAAATAAAGGATACTACAACTGTAAATGTATTTATTGATGGTATTAATAATCTTACAATTATATTATTATTATTATTAATACTATTATTATTACTGCTACTATTATTATTAATTTTCCCATTATTATATTTGAATGTGCAACATGAAATATATTGTGGATGGGTGTCTGTGCCGTTGGCAGTAACATATGTATGCGTCTGTGTGTGGATGCAGGTGTGTGTGCGTGTGTGGTGCATGAATTTGCACGCGCATGTGTACGAGTGTGTGTGTGCGCGCACGCGCGCGTGCGTGCGTGTAGCAGTCTTTAAACCAAGTCGGTACCTTAAGTATTAAAATGATGGTATATGGTAATGATATGTTTCAAAAGAAAAATATGCACCACCATGTATAAACAAATTCGATGAGCCCTTTAAGTACCCAGTAAGCTAAGGTGGCTTTTAGTGGCCAGGTTTTAAGTCCTTCCCATTGTATATAAAACCCAGACACTATCACAATTTTGGACCAATTATCTCCCTGGGGACAGACCATGGACCCTAATTGCTAGTAGTAAATGCCTGATTCTTGTCCCCCAAACAAAAGATATCATGGACTAGAGCGTCACCCTGAAATTTGTCATCAGGCAACAACACAAACGACCTTCGCCTCGGGAGCTTAGTGACCCAGAAATTACAAGGAAGCCACATTTTAATGGAAATGATAGTTTAAAGTTTATTGTCCAAGCGCGTGGCATTTAAATGTACTGCGGTCTCCAGAAAGCATGAGATTGTGTGTGCGTGTGTTTTGTGTGTGTGCGTGAGAGAGAGAGAGAGAGAGAGAGAGAGAGAGAGAGAGAGAGGGGGGGGGAGAGGGAGAGATGGACAGGTGTTTCATGCATTCCGCTTGCGGAAGTGAAGTATATGCAAGGAATGCGTATCTACATGCACTATGCCACAAATGTCATATTATCATAACTGTATATATTTTTGTATATGTTTCATTCACAATGTCACACTTAACACTAACAAACGGCAACGCTCTGTAATATACACAAACAAAAGAAACACACACTACAACTTGTAAATACACATTGCTTTGTATGAAATAAAAGTTGGGAAAAAAAAAAAAAAAAAAAAAAAAAAAAAGGATTGACCCCCCTTCGGGGGGGAGACGCATTTTTTTTACTGGCCTACTACGGCCACACAAAATTAAAAGAAAATTAACCACACCTATGCCGCTCTCCCTGGCCTAGGCGTTAACGTCTTTCTCAGTATTCCCGTATATCCACGTGAGGTACGTAACCTGCGCGAGAATCGGTAGCAGCGTGCCCGTCGCTTTGAAAGCAATGGCAAACTTCTGCGCGTAAACTTGCCAAGAAATCAACAATCAGCTGAAATATGCTGATGTTGACAGAGATGTCCTGTAAAGGATATTGATTGATTGATTGATTGATTGATTGATTGATTGATTGATTTAGGAACCGACATCACAGCATTCGGGGCATTCCCATAAGCGCTCAGTCCCCATCCTCAGCAGCCACTGTAAAGGATATGCGGGGGAAAAAAAAACTTTGATAACATTAACAAAGAAATGAGAAGACTGAATATTATAGCATGTTAGGTATATGTAAGATCAGAGGGCAGAATTATAGAAAACAGAAATATCACTATAAAGACAATATTTCGCTTAATGAAAATGTATGTGTATTTTGTTCTTGAAGATGGATGTTCAGAATGCTCTTAACCATATGAAAACTGGCAAGACCCCGGGTACAGATAACATCACAATAGAAATGATCAATGACTTAGAAGAATATGGAATGGGCCAAGTCACCAGACTGCTGAACGCAGTATATGATACTTCTGAATTATGTAATTCTATATTTATTGCAATCCCGAAGAAATCAGGAGCCTTTGAATATGATCAACATCGATCAATTAGTATAATGAGCCACATCACGAAGATTTTGCTGAGAATTATCATGCAAAGAGTTAGGAAGAAAATACAACCCGAAATAGGAGAAGAACAATGTGGATTTGTAGAAGGCAAGGGTACGGTAAATGCTGTGTATGTACTGAGAACAGTAATTGAACCTTCTATAGAAGTAAACAAAGTTCTGTATCTTTGCTTTATTGACTACACAAAGGCTTTCGACAATGTGAGACATGTCGACATGATAAGGATGCTTGAAGATCTAAAAATGGTTCCAAATGTTGCTGCATGTAGCCGGGGCCGGGGTTGGGGTGAGCGCCTTTTTTTTTTTTTTTTTAATTCGCATATCCTTTTAAAGGACATCGCTGTCAACAGCAGCATCTTTCAGCTGTCTGTTGATCTCTTGGCAAGATTACGCTCAGTAGTTTGGTGAGCGCCTAACATTGCATAAATACCCTAATGGCTCGTGCATTTATCACGTATGCAGCAAAAGTCCAACTCCTGGCCTTCACGTGGCGGAACTGTTTTAACTAACAGGAGAAGGGGCGGCGGCGAGTCACTGGCGCCGAGAAATAACCAGAACGCTCTAGATGTGTATGCACGTACATGCATGCGCAGACATGTGTGTGCGTTCCTACACACGTAAACTCGAGTAAGACCACAGTCTGCTCTAGCAAAGGAAAGGTGCTGAAGATGGAGACAACCAGCCAGGAGGCGCACCACAGAAATCAGGATGCCACGCAATCATGCGTAATGAAAAATGTCGACTACTGCTAAATGTTATGGTGCTCGCCCTGCTTTGGACCCCTCAGGCAGGTGCATTGCCGGGCCCTATGACTCGAAAGGGGCCAACCACAGCTACTGGAGGTCCTTCTCAGATGTCCTGTGGAGCCAGGGGACCTGACAATAGAACGTCTGGCCATACGAAACAAAGGGGCTATAATCACATGGACCAGAGAGAAGAGAGACTGGAAGACTCGCAGGATGATAATAGATTCATCTTGATTAACAAGCCGTCCGACCCACATACTTTCTACTCCAGATCATGGCACACTACAACTACACCTGACCTGGCTTTTCATTCACCGGACCTGGAGTGGAACATTACACGAATTGTTGGGAAACAACTTGGTGGCAGTGACCATCGGCTAGTCTTTCTTACTGTAGAAAATGAGCTTGTAAGTTAAAGCAGCACCCTCTCGAGGTGGAACTACAAGAAAGACGACTGGGCATTGTACAAGCATCGCACCAGCATACTACAGGTAGCATGAGAAACAGTACCAAGAGGAGCCCGTAAGCATTATAAACCGTACTGGAGTAGTGAACTCAAACAGTTGCATAATGATGTGGAAGTGTGTAGACAGCAAGCAGAGGCCAAACCCAGCCAAGAACACCACAATAAATACCAGCACGCAAAAGCCAAATTTCAAAGGACCAAGCTACAGGCTAGACGGAAAAACTGGCAGGAGAAAACAGTCTCTGAATTTTGAAAGAGACACAAGGAAATTGTGGAAGCTAATAAAACAACTTAACGATGAGGGCACAGGGAGAAACTCAAAAATTGCACTACATAAAGCGGAAACATCTTAAGAGGAAAGCAAGTAGCTGACCATTTTGGGAACTCATTCGCACAAAATAACAATATCGACATTAGTCCAGAGAAACAACAAGAGATTCGAGAGAAATGGCAACATACAGGACAGAATGAAACAGTACATGAGGTTCTGGAGGCACCCATCACAATCAGTGAACTGGAGCTAGCCATATCAAAACTGAAAATGAGAAAGTCACCAGGAGCTGATGGTATCTCCAATGAAATGATCAGGAACCTAGGAACAGAGACCAAAGCAAAGCTGTTGCAGGTGTTCAATAACAGCTGGTCCCTAGGCAGTGTCCCACAAGCCTGGAGAGAAGCAATCATGATACCCCTCCTAAAATCAGGGAAAGATAGTTTCATTGCCTCCAGCTACAGACCAGTTAGCCTCACCAGCTGTCTGCAAAATAATGGATCGCATCATTATTCACAGACTGCAGTGGCACATTGAAAGTGAAATCATCCTTGTGCCACAGAAAGCTGGCTTTAGGCAGTGCTACTCTATAGGAGATCAGACAACCTACCTCTCTCAAGAAATTGAGGATGCATTCCAAGAGAAGAATCTGGTGTTTATGTAACAGAGTACCATCTCTGTTATGTTAAGAATTTAGAATGCACAGAATGCGCAGAATGGGGAAAGATATATTGAATGCGTGAGCACGATTGAGCTTCGGGAAACTAAGGGAGCTCACGCGTTCAACGGGGAGACTTAGAGATGGGTGGTCCAGACGGGCAGACATGTTAGTACCATCTCATGTTGACATTGTGTAACTGCAACGAGGATTTCTTAATAAACTGGTTTTCTTCAAGATCGCTGCCTTGAGTGTTCACTATCGTCACGGCCATCATTCCATCGTGCACTGTAATAGATGACCTTTTTGGCGCCGCCAGACCAAGATACGAGATGGGATGTACGCGGTAAATAAAGTGGTTTACTTTACACAATTGGAGAAGTTCCTTGATGATGGAACATAGAATGCAGATGATTATCGTGCCTGCCTAGTAATTTTGGGGGACACAGCAACTGAAAGCCCGCCCAGGGGTAGTTGTTGTGATTTCTCAGGCAACAATATTATGTGAAGGTCAGGAGATACTGACTCGATGCCACTATGTATGATCAACGCCACTATGTATGATCAACGTCACTCTATGTGACCAACCCCACTCTACATTATCGGTGTTTTAGGAAAATAGACGTCGGTACTACAACATTCGGCTTGTTTTTTTTTGAAGGACACGACAGAAACAGGCTTGACAACCCCTGGTCTATTGTGGGAAGGTCAGGAGGTCGGGACGTTATTTGACTCTCGTGTTCTGGGTCTGACCAGGAATGATTCTGCAAGTATGCTATGATTTAATCCTTGATTGATGTTGTCAATCATTACCCAGTACTTGATTGTTTTCGCCCAGTGCTGACCTTGGTCGTCAGTCACCACCTAGTGCTGACCTTGGTTGTCATCATCAAGTATTGACATCTGATCGTTATCAAGTTTTGTCAGCTGAGTTATTGTCGTACAGCCGTTTGTGAACCAGAGTCGCGGATTTCTGTCGCTGAACTTTATCATTTTCAAGGGGCTTACAATAGCCGTTGCCTGAACTTTATCATTTTCAAGGGGCTTACAATAGCCGTTGCCTGAACGTTATCATTTTCAAGGGGCTTACCATAGCTGTTGCCTGGAATTATCGCTTCCAAAGGGCTTACCATAGCCTGATTTTTGCCATTTTCAAGAGGGTTGTCCAAGCCGCCACCTGCGTTGTCGTTTGTTTCAACGGGCTACCAAAGCCGCTGCCATACATCGTTGTTTCAGGGAGCTGACCAAGGCTGCTCTCTGATCGCTGTCTGATCGATTTGAAGCCTACTGTCGGGAAGTGCTGTTCTTTGATCGCTGTCTGATCGTTTTGAAACTTGCTGTCGGAAAGTGCTGCTCTTTGGTCGTTCAAAAAAACAACAACTGAGACACCCATCCTCTGGACTTCACAAACTGGAACAAATACTTGTGACTGAACGGATAACGCAAAGGAGGCAAAGTATAAAACAATTTTGATTCAATTAAGTAAGTAAAATTATAATTTGACATATAAAATTGACATATAAATTTCGTGTTATAATAATTAACTTGGAATTGAATAAGATTATTATTACACTAATATTAGTTAGTTAGTTAGTCTTTCCTCTTGAGCCTAAGGCGGCGCATAGGGCAGAAGTCCTGTCTCTCCATGCTCGGCGGTTCGCTGCTACCTGTTGTAGATCTTGGATATTTACTTGGCCATTGAATGAGCCTTCTCTAATGATGGTTCTACGCAGGGTCTCTCTTGGTCTTCCCCGTTTTCTTTTCCCTACTGGTGACCATATGAGGGCTTGATAGGGGAGTCTTGACTTGTCCATTCTGAGTACATGGCCGATGTAGTTCCAACGGCGTCTTCTTATGAAATTGGATACTGTATCTTGCTTAGTCTCTTGTCTTATTTGCGAATTGGTTCTGAAGTCTGTCCAGTGGATGTTTAGAAGTCTTCTAAGACATTTGTTCTCAAAATTGTCTAATTTTTTATCTAAAGCTACCGTTGATTTCCAACTTTCACATCCATACGTTAACACTGGAATCACACAAGAGTTGAAGATTTTAAGTTTTGTGTGTTTGCTGAGTGTCTTTGACTTCCAGATGTTTGACAGTTTATTGAAGGCACTAGATGCCAGTGCGATTCTAGATGATATTTCTGGTGTTGAGTCCCCTGTAGATGTCATTTTGCTTCCTAGGTATGTAAAGCTGTTGACTTTTTCAAGAACGTAGCTGTTCAATTTGGTGTCATCTGAACTGTTGGTAAGATCAATAGTCTTTGTTTTTGTGGTGTTAATTTGGAGACCAATTTGCCCTGAAACATTTTGGAGGTGGTTTATTTTCTCTTGGGCATCCGGGTGTGTTGAACTCAAAAGCACTATGTCGTCGGCAAAGTCCAGGTCTTCTAGAATTTTGTCAACCCAATGGATACCCATATTTGTGTTGTTTGTGCATTTGCGCATGACCCAGTCGATAGCTATTCCAAAAAGCATCGGTGATAAGACACAACCCTGTTTCACTCCTGTTTCGACTGAGAACCAGTCAGAGTTGCCTGTTTCTGTTCTTACGCAGCAACGTGTTTCTTTGTAGAAAGATTTTATGACGTTGGTATATTTGGTAGGGAAACCATAGATGTTAAGTAGATTCCAAAGTGAAGGACGGTGGATACTGTCGAAGGCTTTTTGAAAGTCGACAAAGTTGGTGATTAATTTCGACTGGAATTCTACGGAGTCTTCAATGATTATTCTGAGGGTGAAAATGTGGTCTATGCATGACCGTTTTGGTCTGAAGCCTGCTTGTTCTTCTCTGAGCCTTTCATCTATCGCCTTTTTCAATCTCTCAAGTAACATGCTACAAAAAAGTTTTCCTGGTACTGACAATAGAGTGATACCACGCCAATTATTGCAATCAGACATATCGCCCTTTTTAGGCAGTTTGAAAATTACACCATCTATCCACTGTTGTGGTGGGGATTCGCTTTGCCAGATTTCATTGATCAGCTGTAACAAACGTTGTAAGGTGTTCTCATCTGCTGCTTTGAGCATTTCTCCTGAGATTTCATCTTCACCAACAGCTTTGTTGTTCTTCAATTTTTTGATGGCTGCTTTAATCTCTTCCATGGTGAATGACTCGCAGGAGGCATCTAGTGGGGGCATAGTAATTTCTCCATCCAGGTTCGGAACAGTGTCAGGCTGCGGTCTATTTAATATTTCTTTGAAATGTTCTGCCCATCGTTGCTTTTGAAGGTCATCGGATAACAATTGATTGCCTTGTTTGTCTTTGATGGGTATATTTGGTGTAGGTGAGTGATTGCATAGTTGCTTCATGATATGGAATACGGCTCTGTTGTTTCCAGTTCTGGCAGCTGCTTCGGCTTCGGAGGCCAGGCTGTGAATGAAGTTCTGTTTGTCTTTTCGTGCATTTGATTTCACCTCTTTATCCAACATAGAGTAGTTTTGCTTATGGGTATCATATGTAGATGTGTCTTTTGTAGAAAGAAGTGTTAGTTTTGCTTGTTTTCTTTCTTGTATCTTCGTCCAGGTGTGTTCTGAAACAACGGGAAGTTTTACGATGGTGGTTTGTCGGACCGCCGATCAACCGTTTTAAGCCGAGCTAGAAAGAAACACGTCTCGCCATCTTGACCTAGAACCGGAACCGTTCTAATATAGTGATATATATTGCAATTTTGTGTTGTACGGGTATTTCACATTTCAGATCTACAATATGGAGGCCCTAGATATTTCGTTAGGACAGGTATTTGGTAGTGTAAATAGCAAAGTTAGATAAAATACTAAAACAGCATCTTGTTTAATTCATAATAGTGTATAGTGGATTGGATTACATTGCCGAACATTGTCAACATACAACATACTGGATGAATATGAATAAGGAATTAGGACGTGTGACTGCATGGTTACAGGAATTGAAAGTAGCGGTCGATGAGGTTAATAATTTTGTAGAAAGGTTAAGGAGAAGAACAAATGGATTAGAGACCTATAGAATTAATGTACAGTACAACAGAGTAGGAGGGAATAACAGGAGACAGCCAGTACTTAATGAAGACAGAAGACGATATGATTCCATGTATGCGGCTGGTTACGATGAACCAGGACCCAATATCTATAAAGTAGAGGATGGTGAAAGGAGAAGTAATTATGGAATGTCGGACTTGTATAAGTGCCATAGATACAAAAATGGGCGCGAGAGAAACCTTTCAAAGAAATCATGGGGTTGGCCCTCTCACAGTGCAACCGCTAGAAAAAGACGTGACGACTGGTTGGAGCAAAGGCAAAGACAATATCCAAACTCAGGTGTAAGAGACAGAGTTGAACCTGTAAATAAAATACAAACTAATCCTAAAATGGTTGCGAATGTGACTAGTAGACAGGAAAATAAAACGACGGTAGTGATAAAGAAAATAGACCGAGAGACACAGAAGCAAACAGATAAAATGATAGATAAGGAGACACAGACTCAGCTAGATAATATAGAGAAGAATGACCAAGTGCAAACTATTAAAACTCATCAGCTGAAATTAGAAAAGGGAGACACAGTTAAAATTAAGAAAGATAAACAGACAAGAACCAAAGACGAAAAGAGACCAGGGAGGAAAAGCGTTGGAGAAAGAAATATAAACAGTTTAATAGTCAATAAAGGTACGACGACTGGTATGTCAAGTTCCTCAGGTATAGACATTAAATTAATCCCTAAATGGTGTAGGAATGTTAGGTGTGAGGTTCAGATTATGGAGAGAATATTTCAGGTAAAGATATGGGAGTTGTACAGAACCGGAGTATGAGGAATAGAAGTAAAAAGAAAGTCAGACGTTCTAAAGCCGACTATGGGAATAGGATCGACGTGTCTGCAGTGAACTACTACTATGAGTCTGATGAAGGAACTATTATCAGTGTGTCATCTGAAGACGAGATGGGGAAATATAAACGTTATGTAAGGTATACAGGAAACAGTGAGCAGACCGACGCAAATGAAGGCAATACAAAGAAAGCATTTAAGAAGAATAATAATAATAGACAGATAGGGGAAATTTACTCGACGACAGAAAGTGACTTAAGAAAAATAGAAGAATATATTACCTTAAGACCTGAGTACTTTAACAACAGATTAACAACAGATAGTGAAGATGACATAATTAAAGAAAGACGTACTAATGTACTGAGAGACAATGAAATATTTGGCTTGGATGCGCTCTATGGCTGTTAAAATTCTTTGGGTGAAGAAGGACATATGGCATTGTTTTGGCTTATGAGAGGAATTGCGGATTGAGCAGGTACATATGAGCTGTCTAAAATGGACAGATGAATTTTGTTTGGTGTAGCATCACATGGTACAGGGTAGACAATAGTGTTGTTGAGGATAGAGAGTCACGACAACTGATATTCGACGTGGATACGTTATAAATATCCTGTGTTTGGTTGCGGTGTAGGGATAGTAAACAAGGGAGAAATTGAAATGTCAATTGTCCGGAATGGATAGATACAGAGAGTTAATCACGTTGAGTGATGTATAACTGGTGTGATTAAAGTAGAGTAGATTCAGCACAGAATTAGTAGAGAGAGAGAGATAAACTAATTATGAATGCTCGTACTAGAGTGGATGGTTTGACGCAGGGCTATGACGTGATGTCTGAGATAGTTTCGTTTGGTAGTTGAGAAGTAAGTATAGTATTGTTGACAGGTGAACCGAGAGTGTCTGATGAGGAGATATAGATTGAGGAGGAATTGAGTATCCTGTGTAAAATAGCCAGTGGAGCGCAAGCGTATTAAGAATAAAAGACTGTGGAAACTGATGTTTGAAGAATACGAGGTCTTGGTGAGGGAGATGACGTAATTACATGATGCTTGTGGAGAAAGAAGAGGTGATTAAATCTGAGAAAGTGGTTGTGTGGAGAAGTATAGAATGATAGTTACGAGGTTAGTGACTCGTTGGAGTGAGGTTTGTTCTGAGAGATTGTTGATAGTGCTGGTTAGTGTATAAAAGAGATATAGTGTGCGAGAGATAATGTATAGGTTCTGACCTTTGAAAAGGAGCGAATGATTGAGAAAAGTAGAAATAAGAAAACAGTTGAATTGTGAAAGTCCTGTGGAGTAATTCGTCTGGTAATGCGTTGTTCTAGCATGTGTAAAAATGTAGACAAACATATGTCCGTTGAGTATGGATAGAATGATGTCAGGTGATTATTAACGCATGCATGTACGAGGCGTTTAGTCCGTGCGTGAGTATAAGTGTAGACAAACAGGTGTTCGTCGCGCTGAGTGAAGCAGGAGTGAGGTTTTGAAACGCCGTCAAGTGTCAATGTGGGTGGAAGTGATCGACACACTTAGGCTTGGTAGTTGTTGATACATGGTTGTCCAATTGTCCAGAGAGTTGAATAGCCTTATTACACCTGTTGTCAATATCATCTTCTGGTTTGCCATTTGATGATATTATACTTCCTAAGCACTTGAGACTCTTTACTTGTTTCGAGAAATGTTCGTTTAGCTGAATTGTTGTTGTTTGTTCTTCTTTGGTTATAGTCGTTGCCTTTGTTTTGCTTGTGCTAAATTGTTAATGTAGGTGATTAGAAAGGTGTGATGTCTTTTGTTTGGAATGTGTGATCTTGAACGGAATTTATGGAAGTTGTACGACAGGTTGACGGAAAGAGAGTTAACATTCTGAATGACGTTTCATAAAACATGTTTAGTATTGTTGACAGGGACATGTCGAAGCATGAATGATTAATACTGAGAAATGAGAAAAGTGAGGTCTGTTGTCAGTAATAAGTGGTGTGGGTTGTTGTTTCTGAAAGAATCCCGATAAATAGGAAGAGGAGTGAAAGATAGTGAGGTAAACAAGATTAGTTAAATGAATGTTGGAGAACGTGTTCCGATAAGTGTGACTAGTCTGACTATCATCGTGGTGTATGAACGAAGTTAAGAGAAAGTTGAGGATAGTTTAGAGTTGTTGTGGTGAGATGTTAGAAAGTACTGATGCGGGAGAATGAAATATTACTTGCGTCGGGTAGAAGGGAGACTTAAAAGTAGAATTAATTGTTGGTACAGTAGATAGAGGCATGGGAGAGGTCTATAGTAAATAGACAAGTTTTTGCTGGTCGTAGTAGGGTGGAGATACCGTAGTTAACGGTAATGATTAAGTAGTTGTAGTAATTCTTGGTACAAATCCAAGGGAAACAATTGGTGTGCCGAGCCACAGGTTCTATTGGTAGATAGATGACATTGGGATAGCCGTCACACTGGTAATAGATAAAATGATTTGACCTGTAGTAAACAGTGGTTGGTTAGATTTATATTCGAAATATTGGGATGTGTCAGGACTTAGTTTGCAAAAGACAGAATGTTGAGAGGGGAAATAATCAATGCTTGACTTCCAGGAAAAGTATAGTCATTTGTTAATTAACGACTTTTGTTGAGAGAACAGATATTGTTCTATGAGAATAGTCTGTAGGTAACAGATATATATATATATATATATATATATATATATATATATATATATATATATATATATATATATATATATATATATATATATATATATATATATTAGCATTGAGTTGTTGTTTTTTTCTCTGTTATGAGAATAACGGAATAGGCATGACTTGTGTGAATAGATATGTATTTCATTGGTTAGTATAAGAGACCAATGTTGATTGAATAAGTATGGTATGTTATATTATTTTTGATTGATTTGGTCCTGTAAAATGATTGTCACTATTTGATTTTGGAATAGGATTATTGTGTTTTTAGTCTTTTGCGTACAAACTACTGGTCCGTAAAAGAGACCAGTAGTGTTAGGTAACACTAGATATTTTCTTCTAATTTAAGTTGTTGCATGTTTTATTGTTGGGGATAAACAGTTCAAAACCTGGGGGGTATGACATCCTGTTGTTTTATTTTGGTTGACTCATATTTTAACTTAAATTGTCTTGTATGTTGAATAAGAATTGCCTTGTTTATAAATATGTTAGAAATTAGTTAAGTTAAGTTTAATTTATAAACAGTTATGATGTTGGCTGGAATAAAGGCAATACATGGGGCTTTAATTAGGACCCTTCGTTCATAAAAGAGTTAATAAACTACTGAGAACTAGTAGAGAGACACATTATCTTTGTGAATAATAAGCATATCCTGTTGGTGGGATTGCTGTGATAGTCAGCGTTGATAAATCAATGATATAAGGGCTGCAAAGTTGTGGAAACATATGCCATACGGGTTTACTACACAAGTAAAATGGTTATGGGGAATTTAAGTGAGCATTGATTGAATATATATGGATCGGACGCCATATTGGAGAAAAGATTAAAGTGAATAAAGCAGTGGGGTAAATGAGGGGAAAGTTTTGAATATGGTTTCCATGGGGTCAGAAGTGAACATGGAGCCACGAGATTGTAGAAGAAGAAGTCAGTAACGTGCTGTAACAGACAGTGTGAAGGCGATTAGCAAAACATGAATTGAATCCATGTTTGACTCCAAAGAATGATTAGATAGCAGTACAATAGTAAAGGGGTGTAAGTGTGTTAATGAGAAATGAACATTGTCATTGTGGAGACAAAATGACATGGGGTTTTTGAGGGTCCGTGATATATGGACTGTTATAGAATAACGTCAAGTGCAAACAGTGAGGGGTTAGAAGGTCACAAATATGAGTTTAGGGGCAGTATATGGTTGCTGTTGATAACGGCATAAATTGACAAGTAGAGCTTTTAGTAGAAATGCCCATAATAAATGGACATTAAGGGGTTGCTGAAATTTTCGGCGAGATTTAGAGGTATAAGAGAAGGTTAATTATGTGAGGTGATGGGTATCATATTGGAACAGGTCTTGAGGGATAATGGACCTTTTTAATTGTGTCCTCGGGATGTGTTTTGTGGTTGACATTACAATGCGAGGTTGAGGTAAGGTTTAGAGCTATAAAATTAGTAGTGTCTGTAATACATAGACATTTAGGAGTGAATAATATTTTTGATGGTTGGTATTTGATGCTGTAGATAGCAGCGTAAACTGTTGCCATAATAAGTGGTATAAGGGTACTGTAGAAAATATAATTGTTTTAGACTTTATTACATAAAGTCTCAAATGACATAGGGGGGTAAAGGTGTGTGTGATTTAGCTAAGTGTGGTTTTTTTAAAGAAAGAGTTCTACTTCTTTGAATCTTCGGTGCGCACCGATCCTTTCTCTTTCTGTCGTGTGGGAGTGACTTTATGATTTGTTGAATTGCAGTTATGGGGTTACTGGTAAAAACAAGAAGAAGAAGAAGTACGATTTCACAATTTCTGTGAAGAAACATAGCAGTTGGCTGTAAGACATAAGATGTAAGACGTAAGATGTAAGACATAAGATGTAAGACATAAGATGTAAGACATAAGATGTAAGACAGAAGAAGTAAGACATAAGATGTAAAGTATAAGCTGTAAGATGTAATATGTAGAGTATAAGATGTGATGTAAGGTATGAGGTATATGTAGTCAAGTAGATTTTTGGGAATGGTATTAAAAGGAAATACATTAGAGAGTAGGTTAAAGGTTAAGACTTTTTCTGAAAAGAAAAAGTCTTATTTGGGATATGGAGGAATGTAACAGAGTACCATCTATGTTATGATAAGAATTTAGAATGCACAGAATGCGCAGAATGGGGAAAGATATATTGAATGCGTGAGCACGATTGAGCTTCGGAAAACTAAGGGAGCTCACGCGTTCAACGGGGAGACTTAGAGATGGGTGGTCCAGACGGGCAGACATGTTAGTACCATCTCATGTTGACATTGTGTAACTGCAACGAGGATTTCTTAATAAACTGGTTTTCTTCAAGATCGCTGCCTTGAGTGTTCACTATCGTCACGGCCATCATTCCATCGTGCACTGTTATATTTACTGCATAGATAGATCTGAAGAAAGCCTTTGACATAATCTGGAAAGAAGGTCTGATGAAGAAACTGAGAAACTGTAAAGTCAATGGAAGAATATACAAATGAGTGAAAGCATACTAGCACAATAGGAGTGCTAGAGTCCAGATAGATGGACTCAAGAGCAAGAAAGTACTACTGCGCCACGGTGTTCCCCAGGGCGGAGTTTTGCCCTCCCACACTTTTTCTAATCTTCATCAATGATCTTGTTGCTAATCTACCGCATGGAATTAAAGCGGCAATGTACGCTGATGACCTGGTTCTAAAGAGCACATGCATCTGTGGCCACCAGATCGCTACAAAGAGCTGTAGATGCATTTGTTGCATGGGCAAATAAATGGTGTGTTAGCATAAACACTGACAAGTGCAGCACCACCCTATTTACCCTTTCTCTGAAACAAAAGGCAGGGATCATCCAGATAAATGGAATACCCATTAGAGAAGATAACGAACCAACATACCTTGGAGTAACATTTGATGGCAGGCTGATATAGAGAAAGCATATCAACAAAGCAGTATCAAAAGCCAGAAGGAAAATAACCATCTTGAGAAAACCAAGTGGAACCACAAAGGGGAGCCAGTGGGAAAATACTTAGCAAAGTTTATCAACAGAGCTACCTGACCTGGAATACGGGTGTTCTGCATCAAAAACCACACTACAAGAGCTGGACACGGTGCAAAATCAAGCACTTAGAGTCACCACAGGAGGGATGAGATCAACCCCTATAGTGGAGATGGAGAAGATGGGGAGGACACAAGCACTGAGGGAGCGCAGAGATAGGAAAACGCTAATACAAACAGAAAGGTTCCTCAGCTTGTCAGACCACCCTATGAAGAACAGATGTGAAAACTTAGCTATGGGGCAGTTGAAAAGTAGCAGTTTTATCCACCAGGCCAAACGACTCTGCAGAGAAACCACCGATTTGCTCACAGTTGCTATCTCCCTGAAAACTATACCAAAGAGAACTCCATGGAAAGATGAACATAGACGATCACTACAAATCCAGACAAAAGTGAGAGGAGTATTTGACAAGGAAGAACAGAACAGTGAGCAGCGCAAAACAGCCACTCTCAGCTTCCTTGATAAAGAATACCCACAGGACCTCTGGATCCGAGTCTGGGAAGAAGGAAATAACACAGTGTGATATACGAGTAAATGGGCATATTCTTAAGCAAGTTGATCGGTACAGTTATCTCGGAACAGTCATAACACCTGATGGGAGATGCCTTGAAGAGATTAAACCAAGATTGCCATTACGAAGGTAGCCTTTTGCAAGACGAAAAACATACTGACCAATAGATATCAATAGAAGCGAGAAAAAGAGTATTGAAGTGTTACATAAAACCTGTAATTTTGTATGGATGTGAAGCGTGCACAATGAGCAGTCAAGCTGAAAAACATCTTATGGCTGTGGAAATGTGGTTTCTGAAGACAATGCAAAGAATACCATGGACAGACAGAAAAACTAATGAACAAGTCCTTCAAGAAACAAATGGAACTCATAAACTGATTAGAGATGTAGACAGTCAATATGTTTTGGCATGTTATGAGAAGATATGACTTGGAGAACTTGGAGACAACTGGCAAGATCGAAAGGAAGAGACCAAGGGGAAGACCAAGAAGTGAATACTTGGATGGCTTGGCCACGTGGCATGGTCGAGACAGGAACACGGAGCTGATCCACGACCCTGGTGATCGAGTGAGATGGCAAAATATGACCGCCCACGCTTATTGGCATGGCACATCATGGGGGATGGAAGGTAAACCAAGAACTATGATTCTGAGCCGGTGAACGAACCCCAACTATAACTTATCCTTGAAGTTGAACGGGGTAGGGGTATGACAACCGCGATATTTAAATACAACCTCCCCTCTGTATGGAAAGACATTTGTTTTTTTACTGGCCTCCTAGAGCCACACAAAATTTAAAGAAAATTAACCACATCTATTCTAAACGTTCCAAACGTATTCCAGACTGGACAGACTTCAGAACCAATACGCAAATAAGACAAGAGACTAAGCAAGATACAGTATGCAATTTTATAAGAAGACGCCGTTGGAACTACATCGGCCATGTACTCAGAATGGACAAGACAAGACTCCCCTACCAAACGTTGATAACAATTAACATTAACAAAGAAATAAAAAGACTGAATATTAACATGCTAGGTGTATGTGAGACCAGCGGACATTATTATAGAAAATAGAAATATCACCATAAAGACAATATTTCGCCTAATGAAAATGTATGTGCATTCTGTTCTTGTGTTCTCTTCTGAATCTTCTCTTCTGTTCTCTTCCCTGAACGAGTAATGAAATGTTGGAGGTAGCAGAACTGTGAGAGTATGTTGAACATATCGTGGAAAGAAGAAACGAACACTGAGGTTCCGACTGTCATGCGGAATTTCTTCAGTATAGCCTGAGAACAGCAGTCCACAATGTGACAATGTAACGAATTCATCGTACTTGATGACTATCATGTTTAATCATTAAGGTAGTTATTTATTTGTTGTTTCACATGCTGTGTAGCACTACTTTTGTCATGTTTACTATCTTCTTGTTTTTGCGTCTGCCATTGTTTAACTGTTTACATCTCCTCTGTATCTATAATGTAATCTTTGCTGGTTCATAGTCCGCAGGCATCACCCTTGTACCTATACTATGAACTTACTGATCCGTACTACAAGCAACAAGAATAACAACAACAAAATCTCTTCAGGGTTTAGGTATGTGATTTTACTAAAGAATGCTGAAAATTCATTGGACAACCACAATGAGTAGTAGCATAAAGAGGTTATATTGTACGTACACATCATGTGATCTCACCGATCCATTAACTGCTTGTATCTCCCATGTACCTAAACAAAATGTGATCTCAGTGATCCATTTAACTGTATGCATTTCTCTCTGTAGTACCTATTAACTGTAAATTTACTGATTCGTAAAGTGTTTACATCTCGCCTGTACCTAAACATATAGTGATCTCCCTGATAATTGAACAGTTTATATCTTCCTGCACCAATTCCCTGACCTTACCATTTACCTACACCTCCCATTGCACCGATTCGCAACAACAAACACCAACAGCAAGAAGATAACACAACAGACATTTTAGTCACAGTTTTATTGATTATATACAGTAAATAATTTGGCTCCAACGGCCATGAATACAATATGCACAGCAGGTTCTGTGTACACATGTTATTCTGAATAAAGGCAGAGTTAAAGTGGAGACAAATCATAAACTTCAGAAGATAAAATAGCTGTTTGTAGTCAACAAAGGTAAGGAAAAAATGTGTGTGTATGTGTGTGCGTGCGTGCGTGCGAGCGAGAGAGGGAGGGGGAGAGAGAGAGAGAGAGAGAGAGAGAGAGAGAGAGAGAGAGAGAGAGAGAGAGAGAGAGAACGTTATTAACCCATGACATTTGGGACTGTGCACACAAGAAATTATTAGAGGGTATCAAGTTAGATGGAGGGTGATAGGAAGATGTGGTGTCAGTAATATATATTTCAAATAATTGTGCACAGGTACAGACGCATGCACGAATAAACACGCTGACACACTAAATTTAAATACAAATATATTGCACATCCTTTGCAGGACGTCACGATCAATCCCATGTTGATTTTCTCAACAATTTTACGTTTAGTAGTTTGCAATTGCTTTCTGAATGAGAAGTCGAAACTGAATGCATGTGTCGGGGTTGAACTCGCTACCTCACCATCAGAACATTGGAAGTTTAAGAGCCAGTGCTCTCGTCATAATTTCGGCCACGCTGACGTCTGGTGCATACTTTAGGGAGATAATTCCAATATCCATAAGTTATTCTACTGGTATTGCAGACACTACTCTACTGTCTCTTGTTCTCAGCAACTCATTTCAGCTTAGCCGAAGTCTGAACCCCAGTGTACTTGTACGCTTGATCGATGCTCCTGACGAGATGTAACAAAATATTCAAGCAATAAATCATGTAACATATTGTTTGTGGCTTCTGTGTTTAAGTTCACGAAGGGAATACAATGTTTTTAATTTTCAATCTAGAAAAAATATACTCAAAAATTGTTAATACATTCTTAGTAGTTAATATACATTGTTTCTTCATTTCCCATTTGTGAAATACAGAAAGACTTAGCATGGGCATTTGGAACTAAAATATAAAAAAAATTAACTGAATGAACAGAGTAGGAATTGGGTACAACATAAAAAGTATGAAAGCAAAGTAAAAAAAGTCGCTTAAAAGTCGACAGGGTCGACTTCATTGCACCGGGTTTTATCCCATATGGCTCGGTCTCTTTCCGCAGCACGGAAAGCGTCGCACAAAGCACGAACTCCGTAGCTTTCAGCGACGACCCACAGAAGTCTCCGAAACATTTAACTCGTAAACCGAAGGGTGCGGCCCGGAATCAAACCCACAACTTTCGGAGCACGAGTCAAACGGCTTGACCACTTCGCCACAGAGACTCCCAAAAGCAAGGTAGCAATGTAGACAATGATGGATGAACAGACAAACAGTAAACTAAGTAACAAAGCACTAGGAAACCTGTGGAAGCCGAGAACGACTAAAATTATTACTAATAGACTGCAAACACTCATTAAATGCCTGTGCAGAATAAGACTAAAACGTTATCACAGAATCATGGACGTGGAGCTGATGAAGAGAATTGAACACATCCCAGTGAATCTACAGGTAAGGAAAAGAGGCAGGCACTGGATAGGACACTCGCTGAGAACATTTATTAATAGGAGAACTGGAAAGTCCTTTCTGGAACTCACATGGTAAAAGAAATAATGGGAGACTTTAAACAAATGGAGAAGTGACTTAGAGACATAGATGAATAATATAGGGAGGACAAGCCGGAGCTGTAGAAGACAGCACAAAATGTCTTGGCTTGAGCCGGTTGAGGGCCTGATCCATTGGGGGATAGAAGGCAGCAGCAGAAGAATCAAACAAATTCTTCGTTCCCGTCACTGATCATTGAACAACACAAGCCACATATATAAATGAATGAAGCTGAAACATAATTTACTTTCAATGAACAGTCAATCAAATGAAAATAAACAAAAAACACAGGCAAGAAAATATAACTGAACTTTGATATGTTCTAGAAAGCAACATTGGGAATAAGTTAAAGTATTCATCAACAGACAACATCAATGGGTACAGTAACCTCTACAACAACATGCATACTGTTCTCAGATGAACGCTGTCAGGTATTGATTGTATTGTGGTGCTATGACCAAAGATTTAGACCAGATTCCTTCCTCAAATACCTACTGATTGTGCCGTTGGTTGTAACCAGCACACGCTAAACTAATCATCTAAGCCCTTTCCTGAAGGCTCTTTGCATTACAGGTGCCTAGCTTCTAGTTGTCTCCTGCCATCAGTTTCCTAAGGTTCTCACCTCATCTCATCATGTTCCTCTTGTACCTTGCAGTGTCGAGGTGAAGTATAAACATTATGAGAGTGCCCGATTATGGGCTTCATGTATGGACATTCCCATGGACTCTGCTATTCCCTCCGTCCACCGTTTACGTGGTCGGCCTCTTCCTCTGTTTCCATCTGGTCTGTACATCATTGTTTGTTGTGGCATGCTGTTGAATGGTAACCTACTTGCATGGCCAAACCATCTGACTTGCTACTTTGTAATAAAATCTAGTGCTGCTATAACCCCCACTATAGTCCTGATTTCTTCATTTTTGATCTTATCTCTTCTTGATACGTTGTGTATTCTTCTCAGGAATTTCATTTCTGTTGCTGTCTAAATACAGCATTGAATTACCTCCATGAATGAAGTTGTCAGCAGTAGGTTTCCAGTTTGGAGCTCAAGACATGACAGGCAAGGCAAGTTTGTTGTCTGAAACCTTTGAAGATTTCCAGTTTGGAGATAAAGACATGACAGGCAAGGCAAGTTTGTTGTCTGAAAACCTTGAAGGTCTCTAATTTGGAGCTAAAGACAAGGCAAGTTTTTGGTCTGAAAACCTTAAGTTAAGAAGAACACTGGAAGATCCATCTTATGTCTGCAGGTGTATTAACATGCAAGAGCGTGATATGCAAATCTGTTGTCTGAAGATGTTGAAGTCTAGAAGAACACTGGAACACCCATCAGACGTTTCCAGTTGTACTGATGACATGTTTTGGCTCTTGGTGTGTCATTCTTGATCTCAAGGTGGTCAGAACAAGGGCATGCATGTCACACCACAAGCAGTGTGTGCCTCATCCAGTGTCACCATCTGTTCTTATGATAGGTTTTAACTCTGTCTAAATGCTTCTTCCCACCTGAAGGTTCTATAAAATTACCACAGTTGTTACATTCCACTGGGACAACAGCCTTACCACTGAAGGCATGCATCATATATAGGAGGTCGTCAGGTACTATATCATAATGTACCTGTCTGTTGTCACAGCTGCCCATATTCATTCAACAGCTGGAGTATGTTTTCTCTGAACATACAGGGTGTTTGTAAAGTCTCACTACACTTTGTATGTAGAACTTTGTATATTCATAATCAAAATAATTTTCTGCTCTATGAGTAGCGAACAATACCTGTACACTGATGGTAATAGGTTTCCCACCATTACTTCGTTTACTTTTATATATACACATAAAAGCAAGTTAAGGACCCTTTTACACGCATGAAGGTTAAGGCTCAATGGACATATGTTGTTATACTCATGTTTGTATCAACCAATCAGCACTCAGTGGATGGTATGGCCACGTGTGTTTATATATACCAGGTTACCTTGACTTCCCAAGGCATACTTGGTACCAGGTTTGAGCTGGATCGACTTGGGAGCCCAAGTCTATTCTAAATATCAAAATCTGCCAGGCTGCACATTGAACCCAACACCATCGGGGTCAGCAGGCGAGTGTCTCTTATATCTTGTGTACAGATCCACAAAATATTCAGCAACAACCATTAAATTCACAATGAGAACCATAGCACACTTACAGTTCCAAATACAAAAAATAAACGAACAAAAAACTACTAACAAGTCTTTACAGTGCTGAAAAAAATGTTTCAATACAATTAATTGCTGAACAACATATCCGAACTGAAATCACTAAATTCCTCAACTACTTGATGACAATGGAAATTGACTATTAAATGTGAAGCAACTGAGCACAATTACAGGAGGCATGAAACATTTCAATTACATAATTTACCTAAACACAAGAAATAATACATAGGTTGTATTATGAAGCTTGTAATCGTAATGCCCAGGAAGACTTAATACTATTGAAAACTGATTAGGTAAATATCAAACACTAAGGGAAGATCGATAATGAGAGAAGCTCGGAATAATGTGCTATTCAATCTGAGGATTAGATATCAACATGGTCTACATGTGTCTGTGTGTGTGTATGAGAGAGAGAGAGAGAGAGAGAGAGAGAGAGAGAGAGAGAGAGAGAGAGAGAGAGAGAGAGAGAGAGAGAGAGAGAGAGAGAGAGAAGTGTGTGTGTGTGTGGTGTTTATGTATGCATGTGCATATGTATGTGTATGTGCGTGTGTGTGTGTGTGTGTGTGCGTGTGTGTGTGTGGTGGCACAACTCATTCATTCAGTTGCATGTCCTTTGCATAACCTCGCTCCCACAACAACCTTCCGGAAAACTCTGTCATAAGCAAGATGTCCTGCGTCCGATATACCTATCTGGAGACCATCTGTCACATCTTGCACCCATCTTCTCATTGGCCTTCCTCTTCCTCTCTTCCCAGGCATATAACCCTCCAACACATACCAACATGGATTTTACAAGCCAACTAAGTAGCTACAGCGAGGTTTACCTAATACTTTGAGCATATCATGCTGTAGCATATCATGCTGTAATGTAATAATTTGCTCAACCTGCACACCTCATTTACAAAGCCTTCCTCAAACATTGGAAATTGCCACAAACCACATTTCAACAAGACAACCAAGAATTCATGCTCATTGACCTACTACCAGACACAACATATTGTGGCTAGTTTGCCACATTTCAGTGAGGCTAATGCTCATATACCTACCGCTAGACACACATACTGGAGCTAGACTGGCCGTTTCTCAGTGAATCACCAACAAGTAATACTCACATGCCTACCAGACACATTATACTAGGGCTAAAATTCGTTGTCTATTAGATACAACAATGTGGGGCCAATGTTGACATTTCAGTCAGGTGACCACAAAGTAATCTCCATTTATATACAACTAGACACAGCATACTGGCACAGATTAAAGCATCAATGATTCACACGTGGCAAAATTAACCTGGAGAATATTGCACACAAGAAAATATAACATTGAATGATGAAACATTCTGTGACTATCAACTCAAGAGGCACTATACTATATAGTATATAAAAAAAAAATTAAGTTGAATGTCCTTTACAGGACGTAGCAGTCAACCCCAGCATTTTCGCTGTTCGTGGATTCCTGGGCAAATTTTACGTTCAGTAGTTTGCCATTGCTTTCTGAACGACCGGCTCTATACTTTTTAAAAAAAAACCAGCACTACCGTGTTTCGAACCCGGGTATATGGGCTCACAAACCGCGTTCGCAAGCCCTTAGCCACAGAGACCGGTACTATATAGTATGCTACAGATAAAACTGTACTGTAAAATCTTCTGGCTCATCAAAGTATGTATAATTTACATGTTATATGTCTATGTAATCATCTGTTTAAGCAATACCCAAACAATAACAAATGACATACATATTCTGAGGGCTAATAAAAGGTAAAACAAAAGGACCATAAATAAAAACAAAAATCCCCACTGCATGGGGGAATTCTAACACTGCACCTCACAGTAATGAGGTCTATGAGGGGACTTCACATGAAAACCTTACAAGTGTGAAAGAAATTATACTAACCATGCCATTGTCGTGTCACTATTGTTAAGGATGTCAAGAGTGTTAAGCACATGCATCACTGTGCAGACAAACATGGTGACCTCATAAGGACAGTTTAAAGATGGCCGTCCCACCTTTAACATGCACCAAAGAGAAGCAATGTTCTGTTATCCCTTTTCTGATCAGTGAAGGGGTGAAACTTACAGAAATTCATCGGCAAATGAAGGTCCAGTATGGTGATGCATGCCTGTCAGTCCAGCAAGTGTATGAATGGAGTAGGAAGTTTCAAAACTGTTTGGTCTGATGAAGAGGTACAGCAGTTGGTGCATGAATGGTTACACATGTGAGCAAGAGAATTTTGTCTACAGGAATCCAAGCACTTTATCAGCGCTGGAGAACTTGCACTGATCGCAGTGGTGACTACATAGAACAATTATACATTTGTTCTTTACTTTTTCAGAATATATTATCACACACAAAACTCATTTAAGTTAGTTAGTTAATTAATTATTTAGTTAGTCGACAGATCATCCTCACTGCACATCAAACCATTCAGTCCATAAGTGCTCGGATCCCCTCCTCAGCAAATCTCGCAGCGTGAAGCAGCTCACAACACCAGTTCGGTGTTGGTTTATTACTCTTCTTTGGCTTCCTGCATAGTGTTCTTGTTGGCATTTAAGGTTTTAATTTGAAGTCCCCTTGTAATAATAGGTATATAATTAACAGTGTCTCTATATTTGTACTAATGTATGCATCTGACACAAGTGGTCCTTCCTGTACATAGAGGTTAGGTTTCTGTGGGGGATAGTAACAATGATAATCCTGTATATAATGGAATCAGTTGGAAGTTACAGCAATAGGTTCCCAGTACCAAAGAATGTACCTACCATTTCTTTGGATTTATTCATACTTTGATCTGAAGGTGTACGAAGAAGTACGAAATGTGGTTTCTGAGGAGAATGCAAAGAATGCCATAGATAGACAGAATAACCAATGACCAAGTACTACAGGAGACAAATGAAAATTGTAAATTGATTAGAGAAATTAGACAGTCAAAATTTTTTTGGACATGTTATGAGAAGAAATTAATTGGAGAACTTGGTGATAACTGGCAAGATTAAAGGGAACAGACCAAGGGGAAGACCAAGAAGTAAATACCTGGATGGCTTGGCCACATGCCATGGTCGTGACAGGAACACTAAGCTGATCCATGACTTTTGTGATCGAGTGAAATGGCGAGTCATGACCGCCCACGCTTTCTGGTATGGCACATCATTGATTGATTGTACGAAGAAGAAGAACAAATAAAACGAACAAACTTTATTTTCAAAGGGTTAAGAACTGGGCACGCAGGCCCGTCTGACATTCTGCCCTTCTCATCTCTTTCCTCTCTTACATTATTTCATTCCTACATCACTTATGAAGCTAATATTAGAAAAAAAAACAGAACAATATGCATTAAAACACATGGAAAATAATACAGACTCAAACTAGAAGACCTACAGACAGCAACACAAAACTAACAAGCAATTAGTATGTTGGAAATGTAAAACATGTACTGTGTTCTGGTCTAGAAGCTGTCAGATCTCATTTAGCTTGGATGTCACTGAATGTATGTTAATGGGTGAGGTATGCCATCACCACTTACTACTAGAGAACAGGAATTGAGAGAAGCATGATTATCTATGCCAGCTGTCAAGACACTGGATGCTGATCCCTTTCTCAGTAAAGCCTACAAATGATTTACTTTTACCTGGGTCATATAAAGTTAGTTAGTCGTGGTTCCAACTTCACGGCAACGGATCGTGCCCATATTGTTCCGTTCCTGTGCCAGTGAATATCACAAAATGCTCCTCACTGCCCCATGTGAACAATGGAATAGACAGGAGTGTCGGCAAGCCAACAGCCCGCACAAGTACACTGCATAATGTCGCAGCCAGAATGCCGACACAAAAGTCCCCCACAAAAAATACAGTTCGTCGTCAATGAAAATTGCAGTCACCATAAAGACTTCATTGACCGGGGTTTTATCCCATATGGCTTGGCCTCTTTCTGCAGGGCGACCCACCGAAAGCACCGCACAAAGCACGAACTCTGTAGCTACAGCGATGACTCCCAGGAGTCTCCTGAAAAATGCACTCGTGAACCGAAAAGGAAAACCAGTCAATCCAGCAACAGCCGGCCGTCATTGTTCCGAACATGCAGTTCACGCGAAAAACAACTGCGGACAGATGCAAAAGCATTCCACACAAAATTCACAGCTCACAGTGTCGTGCCACGCACTCACTCAGTAGCAGGGCGATGGAACCATAGCCTCCTTAGTCGCCTCTTACGACGTGCATGGTAGGCAAGTGTTACTATTCTTTCCTCTCCCGTATGGGCCCCGGCAACACACGGGCGGACACACATGAAAAGGATCTTTAGCAATAAGCCATTATCATTGAATCTACGAAAGAGTGTTGAAAAATGCTATACAGACTCTGTATTGCGATGGCAGTGAATCACAGAACGTGAATGAACATCAGGAAGATCTTAGAAGCAATGGAGATGCGGTTCCTGCGAGGAATGTTGCCAGTGCCTTAAACGGCAAGAGTAACTAAAAACTGCCTGGAAGAGATGGTGGCATGGAGCAATATAAGCAGCAGAGTTGATTCAGAACACCAAGGACCAAGATCTGCGGAGAGACATGAATGCCTATGCCAGCTAACAATGCACATGATGATGCAGATTCTAGCAACTGTCCCTAGATCCTACAGTCTGGGTGTTATCTTGAATCACATGAAAACAGACCAATAACTGAGGAATAAACCCTTGTCTACAGCACAATGAATAAGAAAGACAACCTTGTATGTATGAACACACAAATGCATCAATGACCGGCAGTAACAAATGAGAATGTTATAACAGACGCATCAATGGCAGGCAGCAACAAATGAGAAGGTATTTCATCTTCCTTTTATCCCCCACTGTGGAACATGCCAGTTCATGACAAGCCATACTATCTTTTGTCACCTGCTGCAGGCAGTGTCTAGTTATACTATCTTTTGTCATCTCCCACAGGCATTGTCTAGTTATACTATCTTTTGTCATCTCCCGCAGGCAGGGTCTAGTTATACTATCTTTTATCATCTCCTGCAGGCAGTGTCTAGTTATACTATCTTTTGTCATCTCCCGCAGGCATTGTCTAGTTATACTATCTTTTGTCATCCCCTGCAGGCAGTGTCTAGTTATACCATCTTTTGTCATCTCCCGCAGGCAGGGTCTAGTTATACTATCTTTTGTCATCTCCCGCAGGCAGTGTCTAGTTATACCATCTTTTGTCATCTCCTGCAGGCAGTGTCTAGTTATACCATCTTTTGTCATCTCCTGCAGGCAGTGTCTAGTTATACTATCTTTTGTCATCTCCCGCAGGCAGTGTCTAGTTATACCATCTTTTGTCATCTCCTGCAGGCAGGGTCTAGTTATACTATCTTTTGTCATCTCCTGCAGGCAGTGTCTAGTTATACTATCTTTTGTCACCTCCTGCAGTCAATGACCCAGGCATGTGTCACTACCCCCTCCTCAAAAGAAAACATCGTTTTCAAATGTTGGGAGACTAATACTTATCAAATATGTGACCCAGACATATTGCCTGGGTAGCCCTAAGTATGGCTCCATCTCACTTTAGGTACCCCCTAAATAATACATCAAGTAGTCATAGTAGACTACCATATTACCAACACCTCAACCCCACCAACTTTCCATCTTGTGTACCACTGCATGAGCTAATACATGGCATAATAATTAACATATCATAGAAACAACATTATATTAGTGTACTCTCGGGTCTATTAATATCTTCAATAACACACAAACCATGTAACTTTGCTACTAATGGTCCAAGAATAAATGTCGAGGCGCTGCATTGCCTCTGTCTTCCCTCAACTATCTGTAGAGTTTGTGTACCGACCATATATCAGGTGGTTCTTTTCTTGCATCAAACAACCTCTGATTCCTGTGTCTGCTGTGTCTACTCTTCAAATACCCATGCCTCATGTTTCCTATGTCTTTAAAACATCTTTTTGCTAATCCTAATCCTGGTTCAGTGATGTCGTTAACACTCTTTTGAACTGCCTTAACTTTGCTATCTGCATATTGTACTGTTACACTGGAGTCTCTGTTTAGTCTGACCTCTTTATTAAATCCTGGCCAATATCCCTGGCATCCTGCTCTCTGCTGCTTACGCTTTACTCCTAAGTGCCCTGCACATACCCTATCCTGAGATGTTCTTGTATATCGGTCTCTATGTGCTACCGGTACTGCTACTTGCCCGCGTGCAGTTCCGCCATCTGAAAACCGGTGAGTGATACCATTGTTCTTCCTTTCGAAGCACCACCTACCCTTCTTTGATTGTCTATGTCTCACTTTACTACACCCTTGGAAACATTTGTCAAGAGTAGTATCTTGTCTCTGGGATTCCCTACAGCTATATTTGAGAACCATTCTCACCTGCTCAGCTGTCCTATCCTTGTCCTCAGTGTTTACTTCAAATGCCTCCTCTTGTTCAGCTATACTCTCTAATTTAGGTTTTCTTTTGGTAACTACCTCGTTACTACTTAACCTATGTTTTTGGTCCAAATAAACTACTTCTTCTTCTGCACACTCTTTAACTCCTGGCACATTTCCTATGATCAGATCTGCAACTGGGGAGTCCAAAACACACGCTGCCACTCTTCCTGTGATATATGGTGTTTTTACTGTTATCACGACTACTGGGTAGAATTCTACTGTCCCATTACATGTAATGCACCTAATCTTTTACCCTGTGTAATCCGAGGGATCTACTAAGCTCTTTCTAACTCCGATGGACGTACATCCGGAATCCCTAATTGTTAACGCTGGTCTATCATTAACAAACCCATGATGTAGCTTCATACTTCCTCCTTCATGCACAGATGATCCTGCTTTAACTGTGTGACCACATATTAAGACCGACTGACCGTCTTTTTCAAACAGAGGTTTGCATCCACTACAATTCTCATTATTAAGCGTTTCAATCACTTGGGCTGCATTAGAGTGCTCGGTTTGTCTCATCGTACATTGATAACTGACGTGCCCCTTTTTTCCACATTTGAAACAGATGATCTCCTTCCTTACGTTACTCGTTGGCTCACTGGATGGTTGTAGATCACACTCTGCTGCCTTGTGTCTCCAGCTCCCACAATTCCAACATCCGGAATAACTATTTGGACGTCTCTGAAAATTCCCCCTTTTGTATGGATACCGTCCTGCTCTGCCAATATGGTTGCCACGGAAACCATTATCTTGAGGTTCTTGCTGCTCACATTTCTGTGCTGAATCCATACTTTTCGCCCTTGGCCTGATAACTGGATTCTGGTCCTGTTTAGTGTACGCTGCACAGACTATTTCCTCATCAATCTGTCTACCAATATAACTGTTTGGATGTGCAGTCATGTAATTTTGCCCTAACTGGGACATTGTGCCTATGTCCTTTGGTTTCCGTTCTTCAAAGAAAGCCACTAAGTTATTATTTCATGCAGATAAAACCTTGTCTCTTAGCACTAAATCCACTAATCTATTAAAATCTTTCCCTACTTCTGCAAGCTCTATCCATTTATTAAATGTGTTCATTACTGTATTGACAAAATCTGTAAAATCCTGATTTGTCTCTGGCCCTAATTGTCTAAACTTTGTTCTGTATCCATGTTCAGTTAGTTGGAACTTTGTAAGCAGGCGTTGACGCAAAATAGTGTAATTGTTTCTTTCTTCTAAAAATAAATTAAACATGGTATCTAGTGCCTTACCCGTCAGAAACTCGCCCAGCCTCATAGCATATTCTGCTTCTGGGATGCCTAGAGTTTTCACAGATGCTTCGAATCTGGACAGATAAGCTTCAAGATGGTCCCGGTCCGTAAAATATGGCAGTTTTAGTCGCTGTGACGACTGTGAAGGTCTTCTGCCTTCCTCACTTTGGCCCTTCGATGATAGTTCTAATTTTTTTTATTGCAATTTGAGTTTCCATTTCTAGTTTCAATTGTGTCTCTTTCTCTTCCTGTAGACGCTTGTTTTCCATTTCAGCTAACTTTACTTCCTGTAGGAGTTTTTGTTGTTCCATTTCTAGTTTCAATTGTGTCTCTTTCCCTTCCGGTAGGCGTTTTGCCTCGTGTTCATTATGCCTCTCCTCTCTTTCCCAGTGCTGAACTTCTCTCAATTTTGCTTCTGCAAACTCCTGTAACTCTTTACCCTTCAGGCCTAACCGTTCACCTGCTTCGATATATTCCATTAAAGTAGGCATCTTGTACTTGTGGACACGTTGCTGTCTGGTTGCCAACTATATATGTACAGACTCTGCTGCTAGTCTTTGTGATCTTCCCTAAGTACACCACCACTCACTGTGTCCGTAAATTTGCAGTACTACTACTATCACTTTCTACTCACCCAGTCACTCTATAAGCACTAGGTAGTGAGGGGGGGGGTATTACCTATACTCCCTCGAATATATATCAAATAGCAGTAGAACAATTCCTGGAAATAGTGTTAAACATACATATAAATACACAAATGAATGATACACACTAATCGACAACTATTAGACGCTAGACGCATAGGCCGGTGACACGCAGACGGATGATTACATAGAAATAAAAACCACTGACATAAACATGCCCATGAAAGACCATACCGTGCGCATAATATAACCTGACAGATACCATCTAGATAGAAGCTGTTTTAACGTAAGAATAACAACAATATCATATATCCAAAGAAATCAAATATCATATGTAACAGTAAAGAGAAAACAGTAAAAAGAACAAATATAAAATGAATAATGTACATATATCTGACGATAGACACTTGGACACCGTGTATAATGTCGAGACGACCCAATGCTCAACAGCACAAACAAACCGACTCGTCAGCTGCCTCTCAACAACATACAATGTGCACCTAGAAAAAAAACCTTTGCCTTGTCTAACGCACTTCGCGAAACAATGCAAAAATCTCCTACTTATTACGAACACTGGACCACATACAAATAATTGCGTAACGCACAACAACAATACTTAGGACGATGAGAGCAACAGAACAAAAAGGGTAGCCGACAACAATGCGATGGTAGAATCTCGAAAAAGTCCTTATTTTGTCTTCAATAGTCTCCGAAAATCGCCAGAAAATGTCTGTTGGTTACTGTTTTGCAAAGATACGACGTTAGATTTCAACAATGAATTACTGTTTTGATGCGTTGTCACTTTTGTCGTGGTGGTAACGATTTTCGACTGTCGTAAAAATTGAAGATGATGGTAATTATCCCAACGCCTTGTCTCTACACAATCCGTAACGTTTTTGTAACCATCCCTGTGGAGTTGGCATGTGATTGTATAATGTATGTAATCGCTCTTGTTTTGCCAGAAATATGGGGTTTTCGCTGCGTCTTGGGGAGACGAAAATATATTTAAAGTCAATGAATGTTTAACTGCGTAGTCGCTGTCGCTTTGAAGTGATGGTGTGGCTTCACTGTTGCCGACAAGGTTAAACCAACGAATTTCAGTAAATGATCCCGCGCTTTAAATCCGTTTTGCAAGTCCTTTTTGGTAGAGAAATGCGAATATACTTGCGATGACGGCACCTGAATGACTGTTGTGGATTGTTTCCTGATGACCCGATGATGACACACACACAAAGACGTTAAGAACAATGACCGTAACTCCTGGTTTCAGAGCAAAACACCTTGTTATTCTCAATGGAAATTTTTCCGTCAAATTCCCTGGTTCTCGGCCTTGGCGCACAAGGTCATCTCAGTTAGTACCTCAGTGTACTACAATCTTCACTGACTGATAGAAATTTTCCTTTATCTCCAAATACTCGCACTGTCCTATCACCGACCTCTACCCCTCCTCGGTGGACTAGCAACTGTCACTTGTGTGTGTTTTCCACACATTACTCCTATAACTCTCCTCCTTCTGGCGAGTTTTTAACCATGAATTACCCTAGTAACCCCTCTGGCGCACTCTACCGTCCCATTATCTGCGCCGAACTCTTGACCTCTCTGTAAAATGACATCAACTGTGGAAACTTTTCCGTCACAGACAAACACTCATTGTCCTCAAGTTCACCTGAACTCATAAAAATATCGTGTACAAAATAATTCGCCCTATGAACGGCTGTCTGTGTTTCACCTGTCCTTTACCTTTGGCACCTGTCTATTTTTGTGTGAACAACCTGTCCTAAACAGCGCCGACTTATTGTCAACCCGACTTTTCGCCCGCTGTCCGCCAGACAACTCTCTCAGCAGCGCAACCCTTGTCTGTGTACTGTGAGTAACCCCCACTGTCCACTCTCCCTCTCCGGGTGGGCAATTGTATTTTTACCTGTGGTGGCTTTGGTTTGGAATACTGTCTACGTCTACTCGCTTTCACCGGATTGAACTTGGAAAACCATGTTGTTGCGCTTAAGGAACTGATTCATACTGATGTAAATCCATGTACCGAGTTCTTTGATTAACGAGCCCGCACTTCCTCATCTGTCACAAAGTAAATGATGACAGAGTGACAGATGGAGTGGCTATGGTTGTGTCTAGGGTATGACCTTGTAACTGTGATGTTGACCAACAGATTAACCACGATGCATCAAAATCAAACACCAGACTGCGCACACAATACTTTAATTTGAACATCTGGATGCAACATTATTCCTCAGGAACGTTCAGTGAATATATATATATACCCATACATTGCATAGACACAGGTACAGTACATGTAATCCCAACCACTCACGCTGCTGCCAGTTAGGCCCAGTCTTTAATACTTCGCCTCCGAATTACTTCCACTGAAACACACATCACGGAGTCCACTTAACTCCCTCACTATTCGAATTACTCCAACTGAAACACACGGCACGGAGTCTCTCCTTAACCCCGTCACTTCTTCGAATGCTCCGACAGCTGACCTACAGTGTTCGAGTTTCCACACTCGACTCCCTGAAACGACTCGAACCTCCGTCGGTCTCCACGTCCACTCACTCAAAATAAACACAACTCGGAATCCCGACCTCTCCTGTCGGTTCCCAACTTCAACTCTCAAAGACGACCCGACTCTCAGCTTCATCTCCCCAGTCAGTGTTTGTCACTGCCTTATAACCCATTCTATGCCCTCACAATCCTCCACACACAACACACACAAACGCTACCTTATCGCTCAACTGTCTGCCCCTTCTTGCAGCCCCTCTGCCTTACACCTTTTCCCCGTTTATCTTCTTATATTTTCTTTCCGGTGAATGCCCTTTCACCTCGTGAACTGTTTATATTGTAGGACACTCACCTTAATGTCAATGACCCAGGCATGTGTCAACCACATGTAGCCTGCCTATGGAATTCATGGCTGTAATTACACCAATAACATGGCTCGAGACACAGACATTTACTGGGACATGTTTCTTTAGCGACTCAATGAGCATGCTCAAGAAGATAGAGATAGGGTGAATCCGAAGAGAGTGGTTGCTGTCTCTGGAGCGGTCTCGGCTGGCAAAGATTATTAGTTTAACTTTCGTGCCAGGGCATGCGGGTGTACAAGGAAATGAGCGGGCTGTCAAGCTCGCAGGTAAGGCTACTGTGGAAGGTTGACGCGCCATAGACCAGGCTGACATTCTGATTGCTTTACGAGAAGTAAATCGTTCGCAAAAACCAAGTGATGACTGTGAATCTGCAACCATGGTCAGACTGCGAGAACAGCAAATTAAAAGGGGTGTGGCCAAACAAGAACAATACGCAGGAAGCCAAAGAAGATTAATAAACCAACACAGAACTTGTGTCGTTAGCCGCTAGACGCTGCAGGATTTACTGAAGTAGGGATCCGAGCACTTATGGACTGAATGGTTCGATATGTAGTGAGTATGATCTGTCGACTAATTAACTAACTTCATTAAAATAAATACCTCCTATAATAAATCTTCTGCGCATGCGTTTACCTAGTTGCTTAGGACATATTTAAAATATAATAATAACAGTATTGATAGTAATGCCTTGATTAATCACTACACTTATTAATAATTCTGTTCAAGCATTCTGCCGAATTAATAGATCTTTTTTTTTTAAAGTTGCATATCCCTTACAGGACGTTGCAGTCAACACCAGGGAGTGAGTTCCCTTGAGCAAGATGGCGGGACATTTTTTCCCGTAAAATGGAACGTGGTTTTTCCGAAATGTGTATGGATTAAGTGTGTTTTTCGTGGTGAAATGGAGTTCGGACCGTGCAAAGGAGTTCGTGCACGCGCGCCCGGACTCCTTTCGGCGTATCATCGGCGCCCGGTGGCGATAGTTAAGCCTAACATGACGACCAGACGACCGACAAGAACACGGCGTGGTAAGAGGGCGGGCACGCGCAGAAGGCGGTTAAAATGTGACAGATTGGGCATCGGACACGTTCGAGTACTGTACTGGAACTGTGCATCATTTAGTCAACGCCGACCCATTCTTGAAAAACTACTGTACGGAAACGATATTGTGGTCTTGCAAGAAACACAGCTCGGCGACGGAACAGTAAATGTCGCGGGATTTCAGGGATTCTTTAACAGGCGGCACCTCGGACAGGCTATTCTGGTCCGCGACAACATACTAGTGTCTGAGATCGATATGTCTTCCTGGAACAGTGATGCCCTGCAAGTGCAGGCATTAAGAATAATGACACCAGTGCAGCTTGTAATCGTGAACGTTTATGCGCGAAATGGGAAGGTCGACGTGCGACAATGGCAGAGTTTGTTCGATATGGATGAAAGGCATATCATCTACTGTGGGGACTTCAATGCCAGAGGCAGTCAATGGGGGAATTGCATCACCAATAGACAGGGAGAAAATCTGGAGGACGCCCTGGCATCTGCTGCCTTAATCTGTCTGAATGATGGAAAGGTCACTAGAATAGCCACTCGACCAGGTGACTCTGATAGGATCATTGACTTGGCTCTGGTGTCGCCCACCATCGCACCAAGGTGCCGGTGGGGTACACTGGGATACCACGATAGTGACCACTACCCTTGTGTCATCCTGATCAAGAAATACGGGGCCATGAGTCAAAGAAACAAGACAAATGCCTTCCCGTATGACAACACTGGTCAAGACGCCATAAGCAAGATCAGAAGAAGGAAACTAACTTCCTTCCGCAGGAGACAAGAAAGATGGTTGCAGCCTTCTGGTGGAATGGAGAGGTCGAGAAGGCATGGCTGGGAAAGAGGCAGGCTGTCAAAGACTGGCAAAAGGCCAGAAAGGCTAACATGCCACAGTTTGAGTTGGCGAACCTGAAGACGGAGGTCGATAGGACGACGACTTTATTCAAATCCTGCGCCAAACAGGCCAAGGCCGAGAAATGGGACGAGTTCTGCAGGAAGGTGTGCTCCGAGCGATCTCTTACGACATTCTGGCGCCTCCACAAGAGCATGAACGGTGCTGCACAACGTAGGGGTATTCCAGACTTTCAAGGCACAGACCTCGCATGGAAAAAGTCGGATGCGGATAAAGGTAAGGCCCTTCTTGCACGCTACATAGAACAGACTGACCAGAAAGACGAGCCCGCCAGACAGAGAACCACAACGACACTCTCTCAGTTGTGCGAGAGGGTCGGGACAGACGAAGAATGGACAATCACAGCTGAGATAGTGCGTGCGATGCTCAAGAAATCACCTAACACCGCCCCAGGCCCAGACGGCATCCGATATGGTGACCTACTGGTGATATCAGATGATGACATGGAAGAACTGGCCAGAGAATTCAACACCAGTATCCAGAGGGGTCAGGTCAAAGAAGAATGGCTACACAGCTACTTGCTGCCGCTGCCAAAACCGAACAAAGACCACTCCAAGATAAGCGGCTACAGAATCATTACGATGCAGAATACTGTTGGCAAGCTACTGGAGAAAATTGTCGCACACAGACTTGCTTGGGACTTGGAACAGCTCGGCTGCTTCCCGCCCACACTTGGAGGATACAGACGCAACCAATAGTCATGGCTGAATGCAGCGGTCTTTGCTCAAGATGTTTACGAAGGATTTCAGGTCAGAGAAGAGACATGTGCGGCCGCCATAGACTTAGAGGACGCATATAACAGAGTATCGTTCGAGCTCTTGATGCAAACCCTCCTCAGACTGAAAGTGCACCCTCACCTTGTAAGATGGATAGCTGCAGTTCTGCTCCAAAGGAAGGTGGTGCTAAGATGCGGGAGTTGGTCTTCTGAGCCGATAACGATATGTCCAGGATTGCCGCAGGGTTCACCACTGTCACCAGTTCTATTCAACGTGTATACGGTGCCGATCACTGAACAACAGTTGGACGGGAGGGGTAGGACTCTGTCATTCGTTGACGACATCCTCGTGTATCGACAGGGTCGAGATAGACAGGCGGTTGCCAATGATATGCAGGGCGAGCTAGATCGAATTTCCTCATGGTGTGCTGATGCCGATGCCCTTGTCAACCCTGCAAAGGCAACGGTTACATGGTTCTCACTAAACAACCATATTGTGAAAACAGACCTGCCAGCAGTAAGAATGGATGGGAGCAGTTTGAGTAGAACCCAGTCAATGACATATCTTGGCGTGAGGCTTGATCGTAGCCTGTCCTTCAGAGATCATGTCGATTATGTCGTAACGAAGGCTCGAAAAGGTTTGTCAGCAATGAGAGTCATGGCGACCGCCAATATCGAGCAAAGACTGCTAATACTTCTGTTCCAAGGACTTGTGCTTTCACGCATCGAGTATGCCCTGGCCATCCTCACTGTCAGCCCTACACAGATTGAAAGACTTGAAAAGGTACAAAACGAAGCCATGCGCATCATTTTGGGCTGCACGAGAGACATCAGCTGTGTAGCAATGAGATACCTCCTTGACTTCCCGACAATGGAACCAGGATCAAGATCTGGAGAGCTCGCGCATACTTAAAAATAAGTGCAGATGAGCAGCACCCTCTGCATGACGCTATATTCAGAGAAAAGGGTGACAGGCTAAAGAGGGGCAAATCATGGATGGGTCGGGCGGAAGATGTCGTCAGACAGGTCTGCAGTCTTACCAGTATCAACCCCGGCAAGGAATGGGTGCCGGTGCCTCCAGCTTTTAAGTGCACGTTCTCCTGCATTATCTCACTCGACAGACGGTGCAGAGAGCAGAACCCTGCCGCTGTCAATGCAGAGGTTAACGCGCTCATCTACGAACACTCAGATAGCCCCGAAGTGCTCATCTATACATATGGATCTGTGGTAAAGCAGCAAAGAAGTGCGTGGGCATTTACAGCCCGTTCAGCAGGCCGAACAGTTCAAGAATCCAATGGTGCCCACTCTATGACCACGAGCAGCATGACGATGGAGGTGATGGCAGTTACACAGGCTTTCATATGGCTGGAGTCACAGCAGTATACCAACGTGTGTGTACTAAGTGATTCAATGAGCATGATTCAGAAGGTCGAAGCTGGATCGGTACGTAGACAGTGGACTGAATCGCTGCGGAAGTCTGTTGTCCGTAAAGTCACCTTCATCTTCGTCCCGGATGATGCTTTGGAATTCTGGATGAAAACCTTTATTGATGTTTTTGATAGACATGTGCCAATCAAGGAAGTTCGAGTAAAACACCACGTCAAGTCACCTTGGATCACACAGGAAATACTTGAAATTATGAGAGACAGAGATAAAGCACATAAAAAGCGGGATCTCAACGTATACCGTACTCTTAGAAACAAAGTTCAATATACCATACGACGGGAAAAGAAAAATTACTTTAAGAACTTAGTAATAGATAAAACAAATAGTAAGGATATATGGAAGGCAATTAACACTTTGACAAACAAGTATAACTCCCGAAATTCCTTACCATCAAATCATATTACATGCGACCAATTCAGTAATTTTTTTCAAACTGACATAGACCAGTTGAAGGCTTCAATACCTAATTCTCCTTGAAACTTATCTTTGCTGTCATCGTTTTGCGAGAGTAGATGCTCCCGCGATATTCTTTCCGACATACCGCTAATGACAATCACTGAAGTATTCACTTACCTCAGTAACCTAAATAACACAACCTCATCTGGCTTAGATGGAATCAGCAACCGGATTCTCCGTTGTGCTGCGCCAGTGATCAGTATATCACTAACCTATGTATATAATCAGTGTCTCACCAAAGGCCACTTTCCATTAGCTCTCAAAATCGCTAAAGTGTACCCTCTTCTTAAATCTGGTTCATTGGACAATGGTCTCCCGAACAATTACAGACCCATTTCTTTACTATCATCACTATCTAAGCCACTAGGAAAAACACATCCATAAAGTAACATTACAGTATTTAGTTCGCAACAAGCTTATTGTTGACAGCCAATCAGGATTTCGACCAAAGTATTCTTGCCATACGGCCCTAACAAACATGATAGAAAATTGGCACGAGAGTATAAACAACAACAGTCTATGTGGAACTGTGTTTATTGATTTCAAGAAAGCATTTGATATGAGAGACCATGTTATTTTAATTAAGAAACTTGAGACAATGAAAATTGGTCCTAATGTAGTCACTCTAATATCATCTTTTCTATCGGACAGAAAGCAAGTAGTATCACATAATAAATCGCTGTCTCAAACCACTACATTCAATATTGGAGTACCACAAGGCTCTATTCTTGGCCCTCTATTATTTGCCATATATATTAACGATCTACCTTTGCATCTTTCATCGTCCTGCGATCTATTTGCAGACGACTGTACAGTGTACACAAACGCTGAAAACTGTATTTTACTGGAGTCGTCTTTACAACAAGAATTAAATAATGTAGTTAGATGGAGCTATTCAAACCGTATGCAAATTAATATCACTAAAACAAAATCAATGTTATTAACAACCAGACAAAGACTTCAAACTCTAAGCTCACACACATCACTTCAACTTCACATCGATAACATGCCAGTAGAAAGTGTAATTGAGCACAAAACATTAGGCCTAATCATTGATAGAAACCTAACCTTTAATTCCCACGTTCAAGCGCTCATTAAACAAACAGCGAAAAAAGTCTACCAACTCGCCAAAATTAAAAACTTCCTTGATGAGGACACAAGGAAACTATTCTATACTTCTCATATTCAGACACACTTTGACTACTGCTCTACAATCTGGGACGGTTGTTCTAATTCAAACACCAAGCGACTTTACTCACTCCAGAAACGGGCCATGAGTCTAATTTATAGCAAACATTTATCTGACAATCCCAGCCTGTATAAACACCTTCAGTTGCTACCACTCCGCAAACGCCTGCTTTTCAATAAAGCTAAACTAATTCACAAAATCTTGCATCGGAATGCCCCAAATTACCTTTGGCCACTGTTTAAATATAATGCTAGACACAGTAAACGTTTAAATATATTACACATTCCGAAGCCTAGGATTGACTTATACAAAACAAGCTTAACGTACTCTGCAGCTCAGCTGTGGAACAATCTTCCACAAGAAATAAAAGACATCACCAATCCTTATTCATATAATCGCAAATTACTCGAACACTATCTCAGTACGGATTACCTTCCCCCATAATAATAGTGATAATAATAATAATAACAAAACCCTAGTATAACAGACAGTCCCCTTTTGGTAGGCCAGTATATTCCACATGGCTAATAAGTGTCTGGCCATTATCTAATGTTACTGTATCGTGTAGTTTTGATGTTCGCATTTTGCCAATGCTTTTATAATGCATAAGTTTTATATTGTTGCTGTTCTCTGTTAGCCTTGAATGACGTGTGAATGAAATAATGTATGGAAGAGAGTGATAGAAGGGCAGAATGTTAGACGGGCCTGCGTGCCCAATTCTTAACCCTTTGAAAATAAAGTTTGTTCGTTCGTTCGTTCGTTCCCGGGACATGCGGGAGTCGAGGGAAATGAACGAGCTGACAAACTGGCTGGCTCTGCACCCCCTGTAGGTGGCCAGCCCATGGATCGTGCCGATGTTATTAACGTCCTTAAAGATATGGCGAGAACAGAGGACTTTGACGTCAATGATTCCACATCGCTGTCCAGGATGAAAGACCTGGGAGTAAGAATCGGCACAGCCAGACGCGAGAGGTACATCGGGAAAACAAAGCGCCTCGTCAACCAACACAGAACTGGCACTATTAGCCACCGGACGCTGATGCATATGCTGGGGGGAGGATCTGAGCACCTATGGACATGTCCGGAGTGCAGCGAAGATACCCCAACTGATAACTGAACTGATAACCAGTATTTTACTGCCGTTGTTGATGTCTTGGCAAGTTTTTACGTTCAGTAGTTTGCCATTGCTTTTTGAATGACCGGCTCTAATACAAAAGCGTTACAACTAACGCGTCACGGTCAACAATTAGCATTAAAAACATGTACTTAAGCAATAAGTAGGGGACATAATCATCTAATAATATTGCAAGGGAGATTACTAGCATTTTATTGATGAAATCATTTACTAGCTATAATGGTAATATTTGACTATAATCTCTCGTTTTTTTTATTGTGAATAAGGAAATAGATTCCCTAAGTTAGGTATTATAATCTCCTGAAAAATTCTTTTAGACTTTTTGTAAAAAATTTACTGAATCTTTATTTATTTACATTTTATAATGGACTTTTGATTTCTACATTTACTTTAAAAATGGTGACTAGTACATTTTCAATGTTAATACTGTTACACCTTCCTTCCCCCTTTATGGGGGGAGAAGCATTTTTTTACTGGCCTACTTCGGCCACACAAAATTTAAAGACAATTAACCACACCTATACCAAACTTTGCCGGTGTCCCTTGCCTAGGCGTTAACGTCTTTCTTAGTATTCCCGTATATCCACGTGAGGAACGTAACCTGCGCGAGAATTGGTAGCATATCCCTTACAGGACATTGCAGTCAACACCAGTATTTTACTGTCGTTGTTGGTGTCTTGGCAAGTTTTTACGTTCAGTAGTTTGCCATTGCTTTTTGAATGACCGGCTCTAATACAAAAGCGTTACAACTAGCGCGTCACGGTCAACAATTAGCAGATAGCTAAATTAAAAACATGTACTTAAGCAATAAGTAGGGGAAATAATCATCTAATAATATTGCAAGGGAAATTACTAGCATTTTAAAGATGAAATTATTTACTAGCTATAATGGTAATATTTGACTATAATCTCTCGTTTTTTTCTATTGTCAATAAGGAAATAGATTCCGTAAGTTAGGTATTTTAATCTCCTGAAAAATTCTTGTAGATTTTTTTTATAAAATTTACTGAATCTTTATTTATTTACATTTTATAATGGACTTTTGATTTCTACATTTTCTTTAAAAATGGTTAATAGTACAATAATATCTACTTCATGTGAGACTTTGACATCGTCAATAGACTACCATCACGCTTTTGATTTAAAATATTTTCTTACAACAATGTCAATGGAGAAATGTTTAAATGTATAAAATATTTGTAATTTTTGCGCATATGTCACCTACACGCCCACATGCAACGCTCTGTAAAAACACGCACACAAATACTGAACACACAGTACGCATGTAACAACACAAACAATACAAATGCAACAACTACCCCTCCTGCATTGTAAACTAGGATAGGTGGGGACCTTTTCGATACTGTTGTTTTTGATGCTGCTGCTGCCTTCACCGGTCGGTCCTAACAAGTTTTACTGCCATTTTCCTCATTACCAAGTGGTGATGATGGTATTGGTGGGGTTGGAGCTGACAGGTGAGGGGGTGGCAGAGGGAAAATAATGGTATACTACCGTCTTGTTGTCGTTTGTACTCGTTTTTCGTTACCCCCCATTTCAAATGTATAAAGGTTGAAACAAATGTTGTAAAAATTTGCGCATATGTCACCTACACTTCCACATGCAACGCTCTGTAACAACACGAACAATACAAATGCAAATGCTTCTTAACACTCAATAAAAGTTTAAAAAAAAAAAAAAAAAAACACATATGACGCAGACACAAAAAAAAAAAAAAAAATGGCCTTGCCGAGACGTCGAATAAACGTGGGCGGCACAAAAACCACGATGACGACCTTACATCACTCCCTCTGAGCGTGAAGCGGGTTGTAGGTTCCACCATGGCTCTTTTGGTGGATCCAACGCCTTTGAGGATCGTTCCTCTCCTCCATTTGTGGCGAGTAGGAGGAGGGAGTGACAATCTGAGTGGTTTTCACTTTTTCTAAAATAAATGTCATGAAAGGTTGGTAAATGCTGGCAAAGAGAAATATGTCCACATCTCTAGAAAGTATTAGTCAAACGGATATAATTATCGTCAGCTCAATAACTACATGTTTTAAAAATATGACGCTGATTTCGGAGACAGCACAGAAGACCACACATTAATAACTTCAGCAGGATCAGATATACTGAATAACAGCTTTGAATTGTCCGGATGATGTTCACTTGTTTACTATTTATTTGTGTACTTTTCTTGTTACTTTCTTCTGTTCATATTGAATGGCTTTTATCACCCCTGTCTATCTATTTAACCTGTACTTGATGGTAGTGGAAGATCAATAACATACATATTCTCTCAGTGTATGAAATAAAAAGCTAGACATAACACTGCACTTAACAGGTCTTGAGACGTACAGAGACAGCCCTATATTTTTATAGACCAATGGACAATCGATGGGTGATGAAGTGAAAATCACGCAGGTCGTCTTTATTTCCTATGACATTTTCTGGTACCCATTTTAGGAACCCAGATCAATTTGACAAATCCGTCTCGATGGCGATTCGAACTTCTGACAACTACGCTACAGCGGTCTCTCCCCCTAGTGATTCAAATATACACATTTCCATCGACACTCTGCTATCAGTGCAAACATGTCTCAAACGCACTGATCAGAAACCAGAAATGTCATCTCAGCATTGGTATGGGGTCTGTTGGTATGATATATATAAACATAAATTAGTACATACATACTGTGTATACAAATAATTTATTAAATATTCACCGTCTCTCTCTCTCTCTCTCTCTCTCTCTCTCTCTCTCTCTCTCTCTCTCTCTCTCTCTCTCCTTCCCTCCCTCTGTCTCGCTCTTTCTTTCCCTCTCTCACCCTCTTCCTCTCAAGACTATCCGCGGCAATGATCAACTTAAAGCTTTTTTTTTTTTTTTTAAACGTTCTCTTAGAAAACATAGACTTTAATTTTAAAAAAGGATGCATGAACTTGAAAACATTTAATATGTGCATTTATTGTAGGATGCAAAGAGAACACTAAAACAATAAAAAGTAAATGACGCTTCAAAAAAAAAAAAAAAAAAAAAAGGATTGACCGGTGAGAGCTCGACACCTCCAGCCTGCCAAACACAGGTTACCACGCTGCCGCCCCTCAACAACCACGACTACCCTACACCGCCTGAAGCGCACAGGTCAAACAAAAAGAAATGCGTAAGTAATTATACTGAACAGATAACGACCAGCGCCATGACCGAAATAGACAGTGATAACATTAACACACCACCACGACAAAGAACCTGTCAGATTCTTCACCACGCCTCGTTATTGACTTAAGAGATTTCGAGCCCGGCGAAGGAATCTACTGACAATCTCCAGAAATGATAACAGGAATACAGACAGTTTTGAAACAAGAAACATAATTATGCTCAACCGTTTCTTATTTTACAACAAAAATGGCAGCGGAAATTAAAATAATGAGTATTAACATTCGAGGTATAAGATCCAAAATTAATCATCTTATACCACTCATACACAAATATAAACCTGATATTATACTCATTCAGGAAGCTAACGTTAAAACCGATGAACACGCATCATATATCACAACATGCTTAGGTCTAAGACACTCATGTTTTAGTCTTAGTACGCAACATATCGGATTGGGTACAGCAATAATACAGACATCGGACAGGTGGCAGATTATAGAGAAGGACAGGGACTGCCAGTGTAGGATAGCTATAGTACAGGTGAGAAATAACATAAATAAATACACAATTGTCAACATACACGCACCGCCTGACTACAGAAATCAGCCGCTCTTCTACCAAACACTTGAAAATTTATTATCACGCTCATATCGGGGTCACAACATCATTCTAGGGGGTGATTTTAATTGCGTACTTTCGGCGCACGACCTTATAAATGGAGATGTAAGAATGCAAATTAGAAACACAACGGGGGAGGAGAAAGATCAATTAGACACATTGCAAACAATTTTAGATATCCATGGGCTAATAGACGCATACAGGCAGATGCACCCCCATGGAACAGATACAACACACACAAACAATGCGCATAACAGAGCAGCACGATTAGATAGAATTTATGCGCCCATAACACATCATATAACACAAGTCAAGCATTTACAGGAGACACTGAACTTCACAGATCATAAGGCCGTAGTTGCAACAATAAACACAGTACAAGCAACACCACATCTTAGAAGATCTCCCCCATTGGAACCTGAACTGCACACTTTTACAAAATCAGGACTATGTAGATTGCATAACAAAACTGATCCTCACATACACAAGCGATATACCGGAGGGTAAAGCGCGAGAACTCTGGGAAACACTTAAACAAACTATACGAGAGAGAACACAAACACTAGCAGCAGTAATACACAAGCAAAAACTACAACAAGAAAAAGTATTGGAAAATGCAATTAAGCTCTTACTACAGACAGACAAAAATTCACTACACATCATAGCATTACAGGAAGAATTAGATCTCCACAGACATCATCGATTTCAGGGGGCTTTACTGCGAACAAAGTTACAAACTATAACACAAGAGATACCGAGTAAACAATACCTAGCTTTAGAACAAAACATACAGCGCAGCAGACAAATAGGCCAGATAATTGACAGGGAAGGAAATATACAAGTCGAGCCACAACAAATAGCCTTAGCCTTTGAAGATTATTACAGGAACCTTTATACAGAGGAAAACACACAGGCGCACGTGCAAGAACACTTTATGAAATTCACAAAAGAACTCACAGAGGAACAGAAACTAACACTAGATACTGAATTAACACTAACAGATATGACACAAGCGGTTCATGGAATGCAGAAGGGCAAATCGCCTGGCCCTGACGGTATTACTGCTGAATTCTATCAGTTTTTCTTTCCTCTTCTAGGTCCCCTTTTACTAGCAGTATTCTCTGAATCTTTCCACAAACATGAACTCCCATCCAGTTTCAACACGTCTTACATCACTCTTATTCCGAAGGAGAACACTGACAAGACACTTTTAAAGAGTTACAGACCTATCTCGCTTTTAAATGTAGACTACAAGATTTTAACAAAGATTTTGACAAATAAATTGAAACCAGTAATGGCATCTCTCATTCATGAAGACCAGCAATGTAGTGTACAACACCGGAATATCCAGCAACACACACACTTCATAAGGGACATCATCAACTACACACATCTGAAAAACTGTCAGTCCTCAATTCTCTCTTTAGATCAAGAAAAAGCATTCGACAGAATATCTCACTCATACCTCCACAAAACTCTCTCACACTGCAACGTGGGAAATTATTTTCGGACATGGGTCAAAATTTTATATTTGAAACCGGAAAGTCGGATTCTATTAAACCATACCCTAACCAATTCTTTCAGGTTGACTAGGTCAGTGAGACAGGGATGTCCCTTGTCCCTTTTACTGTACGTTGTCGCTCTAGAGCCACTTCTAGAAAAGATACGACAGGACGACAATTTCAGGGGTACGTTCATACCAGGGAAGGGTGAACAAAAGCTGCGTGCTTATGCGGACGATACCATTTTCTTTCCGACCACTGAAAAATCTGTACGGATCATTTTGGAGACGTTCTCGTTTTTCGGCAAAGGGAGTGGGGCAAAATTAAACGTCCAAAAATCTACTATAATGGGCTTAGGCAAATGGAAAAATAAGGCGGATTTTCCATTTGACTTAACATCAAACAATCTTATAAAAGTGTACGGAATAGTCTTCCCATGTCAACCAAATCAGACACACAAAGACACTTGGCAACATCTAGAGAAGAAAATAACAGATATGTTACAGAGATACAAATACAAAACAACTACCATATTTGGTAGAAGTACCATTGTTAATACATATATAATTCCAAAAATACTATATCTGTGCACAATCCTAGATATCCCACGTCAAACTGTCACAAACATAAACAAAGAGATTAGACGCTTTGTGTTTGGCAGCACCATCTACAGTATCAAACATACTACACTCATGCAAGACAAAAAAGATGGAGGTATCGCCCTCCAAGACATAACAACCAAAATACAAGCACTTAGGATCAAACACGTAGGTGAAATCCTACAACACCCAGAAAAACACCCTTTAGCACACTATTACATTGGAATTAGGCTATCTTCTTTAAAACCTATTAGGAATACATCCTCACATTATTTTGGCACTCTCCCAACGTTCTACAAAACATGTATTTCAGCCATTAAAGGACATGAAAAATTACTACACAAGAAAACACATACAATCTACAGGCATTTAGGTAAATTACAAGCAACTCCGGTACATCTCAGAATTAAAAGAGGACATACATATTTCATAAAAGATTATAACGAAATTTTCTCAAATATTCACAACAAGCAGATTACTCCAAAAGCAAGGGAAATTACATATAGGCTTGTTTACAGCATGACCCCAACAACAGAGAGAACAGCAAAAATAACTAAACAAATACTACAGTGTCAGCTTTGTAGACGGAACGTCCAAGAATCAGAAGAGCACATCTATTACGAATGCAACACAATCATGCTAACAAGAAACCTCCTACAAAACATCCTAAACACTCATTTGAAACAAAGAACAGATGTTTACAAAGCAATCATGATAAATTTCATTCCTTACTCCACACAAGACACCCACACAAAGCTACTTGTTCTATTGGCAGAGTACAGAAATCTTATATGGACATTAAGAAACAAAGCACTATACAATTACAGAACAATCAACAAAGAAATTGTCCAACAACTTTATCAACAAAAAGTCGCAAACATTCTAATCTTAGCCCCACAAGCGCAAATCTCGTAAAATATTTGGCTGAAGACAGCACATATTACAGTAGAAGCAAATAACTTGTTTTAAATAAAGGATACTACAACTGTAAATGTATTTATTGATGGTATTAATAATCTTACAATTATATTATTATTATTATTAATACTATTATTATTACTGCTACTATTATTATTAATTTTCCCATTATTATATTTGAATGTGCAACATGAAATATATTGTGGATGGGTGTCTGTGCCGTTGGCAGTAACATATGTATGCGTCTGTGTGTGGATGCAGGTGTGTGTGCGTGTGTGGTGCATGAATTTGCACGCGCATGTGTACGAGTGTGTGTGTGCGCGCACGCGCGCGTGCGTGCGTGTAGCAGTCTTTAAACCAAGTCGGTACCTTAAGTATTAAAATGATGGTATATGGTAATGATATGTTTCAAAAGAAAAATATGCACCACCATGTATAAACAAATTCGATGAGCCCTTTAAGTACCCAGTAAGCTAAGGTGGCTTTTAGTGGCCAGGTTTTAAGTCCTTCCCATTGTATATAAAACCCAGACACTATCACAATTTTGGACCAATTATCTCCCTGGGGACAGACCATGGACCCTAATTGCTAGTAGTAAATGCCTGATTCTTGTCCCCCAAACAAAAGATATCATGGACTAGAGCGTCACCCTGAAATTTGTCATCAGGCAACAACACAAACGACCTTCGCCTCGGGAGCTTAGTGACCCAGAAATTACAAGGAAGCCACATTTTAATGGAAATGATAGTTTAAAGTTTATTGTCCAAGCGCGTGGCATTTAAATGTACTGCGGTCTCCAGAAAGCATGAGATTGTGTGTGCGTGTGTTTTGTGTGTGTGCGTGAGAGAGAGAGAGAGAGAGAGAGAGAGAGAGAGAGAGAGAGGGGGGGGAGAGGGAGAGATGGACAGGTGTTTCATGCATTCCGCTTGCGGAAGTGAAGTATATGCAAGGAATGCGTATCTACATGCACTATGCCACAAATGTCATATTATCATAACTGTATATATTTTTGTATATGTTTCATTCACAATGTCACACTTAACACTAACAAACGGCAACGCTCTGTAATATACACAAACAAAAGAAACACACACTACAACTTGTAAATACACATTGCTTTGTATGAAATAAAAGTTGGAAAAAAAAAAAAAAAAAAAAAAAAAAAAAAAGGATTGACCCCCCTTCGGGGGGGAGACGCATTTTTTTTACTGGCCTACTACGGCCACACAAAATTAAAAGAAAATTAACCACACCTATGCCGCTCTCCCTGGCCTAGGCGTTAACGTCTTTCTCAGTATTCCCGTATATCCACGTGAGGTACGTAACCTGCGCGAGAATTGGTAGCAGCGTGTCCGTCGCTTTGAAAGCAATGGCAAACTTCTGCGCGTAAACTTGCCAAGAAATCAACAATCAGCTGAAATATGCTGATGTTGACAGAGATGTCCTGTAAAGGATATTGATTGATTGATTGATTGATTGATTGATTGATTGATTTAGGAACCGACATCACAGCATTCGGGGCATTCCCATAAGCGCTCAGTCCCCATCCTCAGCAGCCACTGTAAAGGATATGCGGGGAAAAAAAAAACTTTGATAACATTAACAAAGAAATGAGAAGACTGAATATTATAGCATGTTAGGTATATGTAAGATCAGAGGGCAGAATTATAGAAAACAGAAATATCACTATAAAGACAATATTTCGCTTAATGAAAATGTATGTGTATTTTGTTCTTGAAGATGGATGTTCAGAATGCTCTTAACCATATGAAAACTGGCAAGACCCCGGGTACAGATAACATCACAATAGAAATGATCAATGACTTAGAAGAATATGGAATGGGCCAAGTCACCAGACTGCTGAACGCAGTATATGATACTTCTGAATTATGTAATTCTATATTTATTGCAATCCCGAAGAAATCAGGAGCCTTTGAATATGATCAACATCGATCAATTAGTATAATGAGCCACATCACGAAGATTTTGCTGAGAATTATCATGCAAAGAGTTAGGAAGAAAATACAACCCGAAATAGGAGAAGAACAATGTGGATTTGTAGAAGGCAAGGGTACGGTAAATGCTGTGTATGTACTGAGAACAGTAATTGAACCTTCTATAGAAGTAAACAAAGTTCTGTATCTTTGCTTTATTGACTACACAAAGGCTTTCGACAATGTGAGACATGTCGACATGATAAGGATGCTTGAAGATCTAAAAATGGTTCCAAATGTTGCTGCATGTAGCCGGGGCCGGGGTTGGGGTGAGCGCCTTTTTTTTTTTTTTTTTAATTCGCATATCCTTTTAAAGGACATCGCTGTCAACAGCAGCATCTTTCAGCTGTCTGTTGATCTCTTGGCAAGATTACGTTCAGTAGTTTGGTGAGCGCCTAACCTTGCATAAATACCCGAATGGCTCGTGCATTTATCACGTATGCAGCAAAAGTCCAACTCCTGGCCTTCACGTGGCGGAACTGTTTTAACTAACATGAGAAGGGGCGGCGGCGAGTCACTGGCGCCGTGAAATAACCAGAACGCTCTAGATGTGTATGCACGTACATGCATGCGCAGACATGTGTGTGCGTTCCTACACACGTAAACTCGAGTAAGACCACAGTCTGCTCTAGCAAAGGAAAGGTGCTGAAGATGGAGACAACCAGCCAGGAGGCGCACCACAGAAATCAGGATGCCACGCAATCATGCGTAATGAAAAATGTCGACTACTGCTAAATGTTATGGTGCTCGCCCTGCTTTGGACCCCTCAGGCAGATGCATTGCCGGGCCCTATGACTCGAAAGGGCCCAACCACAGCTACTGGAGGTCCTTCTCAGATGTCCTGTGGAGCCAGGGGACCTGACAATAGAACGTCTGGCCATACGAAACAAAGGGGCTATAATCACATGGACCAGAGAGAAGAGAGACTGGAAGACTCGCAGGATGATAATAGATTCATCTTGATTAACAAGCCGTCCGACCCACATACTTTCTACTCCAGATCATGGCACATTACAACTACACCTGACCTGGCTTTTCATTCACCGGACCTGGAGTGGAACATTACACGAATTGTTGGGAAACAACTTGGTGGCAGTGACCATCGGCTAGTCTTTCTTACTGTAGAAAATGAGCTTGTAAGTTAAAGCAGCACTCTCTCGAGGTGGAACTACAAGAAAGACGACTGGGCATTGTACAAGCATCGCACCAGCATACTACAGGCAGCAAGAGAAACAGTACCAAGAGGAGCCCGTAAGCATTATAAACCCTACTGGAGTAGTGAACTCAAACAGTTGCATAATGATGTGGAAGTGTGTAGACAGCAAGCAGAGGCCAAACCCAGCCAAGAACACCACAATAAATACCAGCACGCAAAAGCCAAATTTCAAAGGACCAAGCTACAGGCTAGACGGAAAAACTGGCAGGAGAAAACAGTCTCTGAATTTTGAAAGAGACACAAGGAAATTGTGGAAGCTAATAAAACAACTTAATGATGAGGGCACAGGGAGAAACTCAAAAATTGCACTACATAAAGCGGAAACATCTTAAGAGGAAAGCAAGTAGCTGACCATTTTGGGAACTCATTCGCACAAAATAAAAATATCGACATTAGTCCAGAGAAACAACAAGAGATTCGAGAGAAATGGCAACATACAGGACAGAATGAAACAGTACATGAGGTTCTGGAGGCACCCATCACAATCAGTGAACTGGAGCTAGCCATATCAAAACTGAAAATGAGAAAGTCACCAGGAGCTGATGGTATCTCCAATGAAATGATCAGGAACCTAGGAACAGAGACCAAAGCAAAGCTGTTGCAGGTGTTCAATAACAGCTGGTCCCTAGGCAGTGTCCCACAAGCCTGGAGAGAAGCAATCATGATACCCCTCCTAAAATCAGGGAAAGATAGTTTCATTGCCTCCAGCTACAGACCAGTTAGCCTCACCAGCTGTCTCTGCAAAATAATGGAACGCATCATCATTCACAGACTGCAGTGGCACATTGAAAGTGAAATCATCCTTGTGCCACGGAAAGCTGGCTTTAGGCAGTGCTACTCTATGGGAGATCAGACAACCTACCTCTCTCAAGAAATTGAGGATGCATTCCAAGAGAAGAATCTGGTGTTTATTTAACAGAGTACCATCTCTGTTATGTTAAGAATTTAGAATGCACAGAATGCGCAGAATGGGGAAAGATATATTGAATGCGTGAGCACGATTGAGCTTCGGGAAACTAAGGGAGCTCACGCGTTCAACGGGGAGACTTAGAGATGGGTGGTCCAGACGGGCAGACATGTTAGTACCATCTCATGTTGACATTGTGTAACTGCAACGAGGATTTCTTAATAAACTGGTTTTCTTCAAGATCGCTGCCTTGAGTGTTCACTATCGTCACGGCCATCATTCCATCGTGCACTGTAATAGATGACCTTTTTGGCGCCGCCAGACCAAGATACGAGATGGGATGTACGCGGTAAATAAAGTGGTTTACTTTACACAATTGGAGAAGTTCCTTGATGATGGAACATAGAATGCAGATGATTATCGTGCCTGCCTAGTAATTTTGGGGGACACAGCAACTGAAAGCCCGCCCAGGGGTAGTTGTTGTGATTTCTCAGGCAACAATATTATGTGAAGGTCAGGAGATACTGACTCGATGCCACTATGTATGATCAACGCCACTATGTATGATCAACGTCACTCTATGTGACCAACCCCACTCTACATTATCGGTGTTTTAGGAAAATAGACGTCGGTACTACAACATTCGGCTTGTTTTTTTTTGAAGGACACGACAGAAACAGGCTTGACAACCCCTGGTCTATTGTGGGAAGGTCAGGAGGTCGGGACGTTATTTGACTCTCGTGTTCTGGGTCTGACCAGGAATGATTCTGCAAGTATGCTATGATTTAATCCTTGATTGATGTTGTCAATCATTACCCAGTACTTGATTGTTTTCGCCCAGTGCTGACCTTGGTCGTCAGTCACCACCTAGTGCTGACCTTGGTCGTCATCATCAAGTATTGACATCTGATCGTTATCAAGTTTTGTCAGCTGAGTCATTGTCGTACAGTCGTTTGTGAACCAGAGTCGCGGATTTCTGTCGCTGAACTTTATCATTTTCAAGGGGCTTACAATAGCCGTTGCCTGAACTTTATCATTTTCAAGGGGCTTACAATAGCCGTTGCCTGAACGTTATCATTTTCAAGGGGCTTACCATAGCTGTTGCCTGGAATTATCGCTTCCAAAGGGCTTACCATAGCCTGATTTTTGCCATTTTCAAGAGGGTTGTCCAAGCCGCCACCTGCGTTGTCGTTTGTTTCAACGGGCTACCAAAGCCGCTGCCATACATCGTTGTTTCAGGGAGCTGACCAAGGCTGCTCTCTGATCGCTGTCTGATCGATTTGAAGCCTACTGTCGGGAAGTGCTGTTCTTTGATCGCTGTCTGATCGTTTTGAAACTTGCTGTCGGAAAGTGCTGCTCTTTGATCGTTCAAAAAAAAAAAAAAACTGAGACACCCATCCTCTGGACTTCACAAACTGGAACAAATACTTGTGACTGAACGGATAACGCAAAGGAGGCAAAGTATAAAACAATTTTGATTTAATTAAGTAAGTAAAATTATAATTTGACATATAAAATTGACATATAAATTTCGTGTTATAATAATTAACTTGGAATTGAATAAGATTATTATTACACTAATATAGTGATATATATTGCAATTTTGTGTTGTACGGGTATTTCACATTTCAGATCTACAATATGGAGGCCCTAGATATTTCGTTAGGACAGGTATTTGGTAGTGTAAATAGCAAAGTTAGATAAAATACTAAAACAGCATCTTGTTTAATTCATAATAGTGTATAGTGGATTGGATTACATTGCCGAACATTGTCAACATACAACATACTGGATAAATATGAATAAGGAATTAGGACGTGTGACTGCATGGTTACAGGAATTGAAAGTAGCGGTCGATGAGGTTAATAATTTTGTAGAAAGGTTAAGGAGAAGAACAAATGGATTAGAGACCTATAGAATTAATGTACAGTACAACAGAGTAGGAGGGAATAACAGGAGACAGCCAGTACTTAATGAAGACAGAAGACGATATGATTCCATGAATGCGGCTGGTTACGACGAACCAGGACCCAATATCTATAAAGTAGAGGATGGTGAAAGGAGAAGTAATTATGGAATGTCGGACTTGTATAAGTGCCATAGATACAAAAATGGGCGTGAGAGAAACCTTTCAAAGAAATCATGGGGTTGGCCCTCTCACAGTGCAACCGCTAGAAAAAGACGTGACGACTGGTTGGAGCAAAGGCAAAGACAATATCCAAACTCAGGTGTAAGAGACAGAGTTGAACCTGTAAATAAAATACAAACTAATCCTAAAATGGTTGCGAATGTGACTAGTAGACAGGAAAATAAAACGACGGTAGTGATAAAGAAAATAGACCGAGAGACACAGAAGCAAACAGATAAAATGATAGATAAGGAGACACAGACTCAGCTAGATAATATAGAGAAGAATGACCAAGTGCAAACTATTAAAACTCATCAGCTGAAATTAGAAAAGGGAGACACAGTTAAAATTAAGAAAGATAAACAGACAAGAACCAAAGACGAAAAGAGACCAAGGAGGAAAAGCGTTGGAGAAAGAAATATAAACAGTTTAATAGTCAATAAAGGTACGACGACTGGTATGTCAAGTTCCTCAGGTATAGACATTAAATTAATCCCTAAATGGTGTAGGAATGTTAGGTGTGAGGGTTCAGATTATGGAGAGAATATTTCAGGTAAAGATATGGGAGTTGTACAGAACCGGAGTATGAGGAATAGAAGTAAAAAGAAAGTCAGACGTTCTAAAGCCGACTATGGGAATAGAATCGACGTGTCTGCAGTGAACTACTACTATGAGTCTGATGAAGGAACTATTATCAGTGTGTCATCTGAAGACGAGATGGGGAAATGTAAACGTTATGTAAGGTATACAGGAAACAGTGAGCAGACCGACGCAAATGAAGGAAATACAAAGAAAGCATTTAAGAAGAATAATAATAATAGACAGATAGCGGAAATTTACTCGACGACAGAAAGTGACTTAAGAAAAATAGAAGAATATATTACCTTAAGACCTGAGTACTTTAACAACAGATTAACAACAGATAGTGAAGATGACATAATTAAAGAAAGACGTACTAATGTACTGAGAGACAATGAAATATTTGGCTTGGATGCGCTCTATGGCTGTTAAAATTCTTTGGGTGAAGAAGGACATGTGGCATTGTTTTGGCTTATGAGAGGAATTGCGGATTGAGCAGGTACATATGAGCTGTCTAAAATAGACAGATGAATTTTGTTTGGTGTAGCATCACATGGTACAGGGTAGACAATAGTGTTGTTGAGGATAGAGAGTCACGACAACTGATATTCGACGTGGATACGTTATAAATATCCTGTGTTTGGTTGCGGTGTAGGGAGAGTAAACAAGGGAGAAATTGAAATGTCAATTGTCCGGAATGGATAGATACAGAGAGTTAATCACGTTGAGTGATGTATAACTGGTGTGATTAAAGTAGAGTAGATTCAGCACAGAATTAGTAGAGAGAGAGATAAACTAATTATGAATGCTCGTACTAGAGTGGATGGTTTGACGCAGGGCTATGACGTGATGTCTGAGATAGTTTCGTTTGGTAGTTGAGAAGTAAGTATAGTATTGTTGACAGGTGAACCGAGAGTGTCTGATGAGGAGATATAGATTGAGGAGGAATTGAGTATCCTGTGTAAAATAGCCAGTGGAGCGCAAGAGTATTAAGAATAAAAGACTGTGGAAACTGATGTTTGAAGAATACGAGGTCTTGGTGAGGGAGATGACGTAATTACATGATGCTTGTGGAGAAAGAAGAGGTGATTAAATCTGAGAAAGTGGTTGTGTGGAGAAGTATAGAATGATAGTTACGAGGTTAGTGACTCGTTGGAGTGAGGTTTGTTCTGAGAGATTGTTGATAGTGCTGGTTAGTGTATAAAAGAGATATAGTGTGCGAGAGATAATGTATAGGTTCTGACCTTTGAAAAGGAGCGAATGATTGAGAAAAGTAGAAATAAGAAAACAGTTGAATTGTGAAAGTCCTGTGGAGTAATTCGTCTGGTAATGCGTTGTTCTAGCATGTGTAAAAATGTAGACAAACATATGTCCGTTGAGTATGGATAGAATGATGTCAGGTGATTATTAACGCATGCATGTACGAGGCGTTTAGTCCGTGCGTGAGTATAAGTGTAGACAAACAGGTGTTCGTCGCGCTGAGTGAAGCAGGAGTGAGGTTTTGAAACGCCGTCAAGTGTCAATGTGGGTGGAAGTGATCGACACACTTAGGCTTGGTAGTTGTTGATACATGGTTGTCCAATTGTCCAGAGAGTTGAATAGCCTTATTACACCTGTTGTCAATATCATCTTCTGGTTTGCCATTTGATGATATTATACTTCCTAAGCACTTGAGACTCTTTACTTGTTTCGAGAAATGTTCGTTTAGCTGAATTGTTGTTGTTTGTTCTTCTTTGGTTATAGTCGTTGCCTTTGTTTTGCTTGTGCTAAATTGTTAAAGTAGGTGATTAGAAAGGTGTGATGTCTTTTGTTTGGAATGTGTGATCTTGAACGGAATTTATGGAAGTTGTACGACAGGTTGACGGAAAGAGAGTTAACATTCTGAATGACGTTTCATAAAACATGTTTAGTATTGTTGACAGGGACATGTCGAAGCATGAATGATTAATACTGAGAAATGAGAAAAGTGAGGTCTGTTGTCAGTAATAAGTGGTGTGGGTTGTTGTTTCTGAAAGAATCCCGATAAATAGGAAGAGGAGTGAAAGATAGTGAGGTAAACAAGATTAGTTAAATGAATGTTGGAGAACGTGTTCCGATAAGTGTGACTAGTCTGACTATCATCGTGGTGTATGAACGAAGTTAAGAGAAAGTTGAGGATAGTTTAGAGTTGTTGTGGTGAGATGTTAGAAAGTACTGATGCGGGAGAATGAAATATTACTTGCGTCGGGTAGAAGGGAGACTTAAAAGTATAATTAATTGTTGGTACAGTAGATAGAGGCATGGGAGAGGTCTATAGTAAATAGACAAGTTTTTGCTGGTCGTAGTAGGGTGGAGATACCGTAGTTAACGGTAATGATTAAGTAGTTGTAGTAATTCTTGGTACAAATCCAAGGGAAACAATTGGTGTGCCGAGCCACAGGTTCTATTGGTAGATAGATGACATTGGGATAGCCGTCACACTGGTAATAGATAAAATGATTTGACCTGTAGTAAACAGTGGTTGGTTAGATTTATATTCGAAATATTGGGATGTGTCAGGACTTAGTTTGCAAAAGACAGAATGTTGAGAGGGGAAATAATCAATGCTTGACTTCCAGGAAAAGTATAGTCATTTGTTAATTAATGACTTTTGTTGAGAGAACAGATATTGTTCTATGAGAATAGTCTGTAGGTAACAGATATATATATATATATATATATATATATATATATATATATATATATATATATATATATATATATATATATATATATATATATATATATATTTAGCATTGAGTTGTTGTTTTTTTCTCTGTTATGAGAATAACGGAATAGGCATGACTTGTGTGAATAGATATGTATTTCATTGGTTAGTATAAGAAACCAATGTTGATTGAATAAGTATGGTATGTTATATTATTTTTGATTGATTTGGTCCTGTAAAATGATTGTCACTATTTGATTTTGGAATAGGATTATTGTGTTTTTAGTCTTTTGCGTACAAACTACTGGTCCGTAAAAGAGACCAGTAGTGTTAGGTAACACTAGATATTTTCTTCTAATTTAAGTTGTTGCATGTTTTATTGTTGGGGATAAACAGTTCAAAACCTGGGGGGTATGACATCCTGTTGTTTTATTTTGGTTGACTCATATTTTAACTTAAATTGTCTTGTATGTTGAATAAGAATTGCCTTGTTTATAAATATGTTAGAAATTAGTTAAGTTAAGTTTAATTTATAAACAGTTATGATGTTGGCTGGAATAAAGGCAATACATGGGGCTTTAATTAGGACCCTTCGTTCAGAAAAGAGTTAATAAACTACTGAGAACTAGTAGAGAGACACATTCTCTTTGTGAATAATAAGCATATCCTGTTGGTGGGATTGCTGTGATAGTCAGCGTTGATAAATCAATGATATAAGGGCTGCAAAGTTGTGGAAACATATGCCATACGGGGTTACTACACAAGTAAAATGGTTATGGGGAATTTAAGTGAGCATTGATTGAATATATATGGATCGGACGCCATATTGGAGAAAAGATTAAAGTGAATAAAGCAGTGGGGTAAATGAGGGGAAAGTTTTGAATATGGTTTCCATGGGGTCAGAAGTGAACATGGAGCCACGAGATTGTAGAAGAAGAAGTCAGTAACGTGCTGTAACAGACAGTGTGAAGGCGATTAGCAAAACATGAATTGAATCCATGTTTGACTCCAAAGAATGATTAGATAGCAGTACAATAGTAAAGGGGTGTAAGTGTGTTAATGAGAAATGAACATTGTCATTGTGGAGACAAAATGACATGGGGTTTTTGAGGGTCCGTGATATATGGACTGAGATAGAATAACGTCAAGTGCAAACAGTGAGGGGTTAGAAGGTCACAAATATGAGTTTAGGGGCAGTATATGGTTGCTGTTGATAACGGCATAAATTGACAAGTAGAGCTTTTAGTAGAAATGCCCATAATAAATGGACATTAAGGGGTTGCTGAAATTTTCGGCGAGATTTAGAGGTATAAGAGAAGGTTAATTATGTGAGGTGATGGGTATAATATTGGAACAGGTCTTGAGGGATAATGGACCTTTTTAATTGTGTCCTCGGGATGTGTTTTGTGGTTGACATTACAATGCGAGGTTGAGGTAAGGTTTAGAGCTATAAAATTAGTAGTGTCTGTAATATATAGACATTTAGGAGTGAATAATATTTTTGATGGTTGGTATTTGATGCTGTAGATAGCAGCGTAAACTGTTGCCATAATAAGTGGTATAAGGGTACTGTAGAAAATATAATTGTTTTAGACTTTATTACATAAAGTCTCAAATGACATAGGGGGGTAAAGGTGTGTGTGATTTAGCTAAGTGTGGTTTTTTTTAAGAAAGAGTTCTACTTCTTTGAATCTTCGGTGCGCACCGATCCTTTCTCTTTCTGTCGTGTGGGAGTGACTTTGTGATTTGTTGAATTGCAGTTATGGGGTTACTGGTAAAAACAAGAAGAAGAAGAAGTACGATTTCACAATTTCTGTGAAGAAACATAGCAGTTGGCTGTAAGACATAAGATGTAAGACATAAGATGTAAGACATAAGATGTAAGACAGAAGAAGTAAGACATAAGATGTAAAGTATAAGCTGTAAGATGTAATATGTAGAGTATAAGATGTGATGTAAGGTATGAGGTATATGTAGTCAAGTAGATTTTTGGGAATGGTATTAAAAGGAAATACATTAGAGAGTAGGTTAAAGGTTAAGACTTTTTCTGAAAAGAAAAAGTCTTATTTGGGATATGGAGGAATGTAACAGAGTACCATCTATGTTATGATAAGAATTTAGAATGCACAGAATGCGCAGAATGGGGAAAGATATATTGAATGCGTGAGCACGATTGAGCTTAGGAAAACTAAGGGAGCTCACGCGTTCAACGGGGAGACTTAGAGATGGGTGGTCCAGACGGGCAGACATGTTAGTACCATCTCATGTTGACATTGTGTAACTGCAACGAGGATTTCTTAATAAACTGGTTTTCTTCAAGATCGCTGCCTTGAGTGTTCACTATCGTCACGGCCATCATTCCATCGTGCACTGTTATATTTACTGCATAGATAGATCTGAAGAAAGCCTTTGACATAATCTGGAAAGAAGGTCTGATGAAGAAACTGAGAAACTGTAAAGTCAATGGAAGAATATACAAATGAGTGAAAGCATACTAGCACAATAGGAGTGCTAGAGTCCAGATAGACGGACTCAAGAGCAAGAAAGTACTACTGCGCCACGGTGTTCCCCAAGGCGGAGTTTTGCCCTCCCACACTTTTTCTAATCTTCATCAATGATCTTGTTGCTAATCTACCGCATGGAATTAAAGCGGCAATGTACGCTGATGACCTGGTTCTAAAGAGCACATGCATCAGTGGCCACCAGATCGCTACAAAGAGCTGTAGATGCATTTGTTGCATGGGCAAATAAATGGTGTGTTAGCATAAACACTGACAAGTGCAGCACCACCCTATTTACCCTTTCTCTGAAACAAAAGGCAGGGATCATCCAGATAAATGGAATACGCATTAGAGAAGATAACGAACCAACATACCTTGGAGTAACATTTGATGGCAGGCTGACATAGAGAAAGCACATCAACAAAGCAGTAGCAAAAGCCAGAAGGAAAATAACTATCTTGAGAAAACCAAGTGGAACCACAAGGGGAGCCAGTAGGAAAATACTTAGCAAAGTTTATCAACAGAGCACACCTGGAATACGGGTGTTCTGCATCAAAAACCACACTACAAGAGCTGGACAAGGTGCAAAATCAAGCACTTAGAGTCACCACAGGAGGGATGAGATCAACCCCTATAGTGGAGATGGAGAAGATGGGGAGGACACAAGCACTGAGGGAGCGCAGAGATAGGAAAACGCTAATACAAACAGAAAGGTTCCTCAGCTTGTCAGACCACCCTATGAAGAACAGATGTGAAAACTTAGCTATGGGGCAGTTGAAAAGTAGCAGTTTTATCCACCAGGCCAAACGACTCTGCAGAGAAACCACCGATTTGCTCACAGTTGCTACCTCCCTGAAAACTATACCAAAGAGAACTCCATGGAAAGATGAACATAGACGATCACTACAAATCCAGACAAAAGTGAGAGGAGTATTTGACAAGGAAGAACAGAACAGTGTGCAGCGCAAAACAGCCACTCTCAGCTTCCTTGATAAAGAATACCCACAGGACCTCTGGATCCAAGTCTGGGAAGAAGGAAATAACACAGTGTGATATACGAGTAAATGGACATATTCTTAAGCAAGTTGATCGGTACAGTTATCTCGGAACAGTCATAACACCTGATGGGAGATGCCTTGAAGAGATTAAACCAAGAATTGCCATTACGAAGGTAGCCTTTTGCAAGACGAAAAACATACTGACCAATAGATATCAATAGAAGCGAGAAAAAGAGTATTGAAGTGTTACATAAAACCTGTAATTTTGTATGGATGTGAAGCGTGCACAATGAGCAGTCAAGCTGAAAAACATCTTATGGCTGTGGAAATGTGGTTTCTGAAGACAATGCAAAGAATACCATGGACAGACAGAAAAACTAATGAACAAGTCCTTCAAGAAACAAATGGAACTCATAAACTGATTAGAGATGTAGACAGTCAATATGTTTTGGCATGTTATGAGAAGATATGACTTGGAGAACTTGGTGACAACTGGCAAGATCGAAAGGAAGAGACCAAGGGGAAGACCAAGAAGTGAATACTTGGATGGCTTGGCCACGTGGCATGGTCGAGACAGGAACACGGAGCTGATCCACGACCCTGGTGATCGAGTGAGATGGCAAAACATGACCGCCCACGCTTATTGGCATGGCACATCATGGGGGATGGAAGGTAAACCAAGAACTATGATTCTGAGCCGGTGAACGAACCCCAACTATAACTTATCCTTGAAGTTGAACGGGGTAGAGGTATGACAACCGCGATATTTAAATACAACCTCCCCTCTGTATGGAAAGACATTTTATTTTTTACTGGCCTCCTAGAGCCACACAAAATTTAAAGAAAATTAACCACATCTATTCTAAACGTTCCAAACGTATTCCAGACTGGACAGACTTCAGAACCAATACGCAAATAAGACAAGAGACTAAGCAAGATACAGTATCCAATTTTATAAGAAGACGCCGTTGGAACTACATCGGCCATGTACTCAGAATGGACAAGACAAGACTCCCCTACCAAACGTTGATAACAATTAACATTAACAAAGAAATAAAAAGACTGAATATTAACATGCTAGGTGTATGTGAGACCAGCGGACATTATTATAGAAAATAGAAATATCACCATAAAGACAATATTTCGCCTAATGAAAATGTATGTGCATTCTGTTCTTGTGTTCTCTTCTGAATCTTCTCTTCTGTTCTCTTCCCTGAACGAGTAATGAAATGTTGGAGGTAGCAGAACTGTGAGAGTATGTTGAACATATCGTGGAAAGAAGAAACGAACACTGAGGTTCCGACTGTCATGCGGAATTTCTTCAGTATAGCCTGAGAACAGCAGTCCACAATGTGACAATGTAACGAATTCATCGTACTTGATGACTATCATGTTTAATCATTAAGGTAGTTATTTATTTGTTGTTTCACATGCTGTGGAGCACTACTTTTGTCATGTTTACTATCTTCTTGTTTTTGCGTCTGTCATTGTTTAACTGTTTACATCTCCTCTGTATCTATAATGTAATCTTTGCTGGTTCATAGTCCGCAGGCATCACCCTTGTACCTATACTATGAACTTACTGATCCGTACTACAAGCAACAAGAATAACAACAACAAAATCTCTTCAGGGTTTAGGTATGTGATTTTACTAAAGAATGCTGAAAATTCATTGGACAACCACAATGAGTAGTAGCATAAAGAGGTTATATTGTACGTACACATCATGTGATCTCACCGATCCATTAACTGCTTGTATCTCCCATGTACCTAAACAAAATGTGATCTCAGTGATCCATTTAACTGTATGCATTTCTCTCTGTAGTACCTATTAACTGTAAATTTACTGATTCGTAAAGTGTTTACATCTCGCCTGTACCTAAACATATAGTGATCTCCCTGATAATTGAACAGTTTATATCTTCCTGCACCAATTCCCTGACCTTACCATTTACCTACACCTCCCATTGCACCGATTCGCAACAACAAACACCAACAGCAAGAAGATAACACAACAGACATTTTAGTCACAGTTTTATTGATTATATAAAGTAAATAATTTGGCTCCAACGGCCATGAATACAATATGCACAGCAGGTTCTGTGTACACATGTTATTCTGAATAAAGGCAGAGTTAAAGTGGAGACAAATCATAAACTTCAGAAGATAAAATAGCTGTTTGTAGTCAACAAAGGTAAGTAAAAAATGTGTGTGTATGTGTGTGCGTGCGTGCGTGCGAGCGAGAGAGGGAGAGGGGGGGGAGAGAGAGAGAGAGAGAGAGAGAGAGAGAGAGAGAGAGAGAGAGAGAGAGAACGTTATTAACCCATGACATTTGGGACTGTGCACACAAGAAATTATTAGAGGGTATCAAGTTAGATGGAGGGTGATAGGAAGATGTGGTGTCAGTAATATATATTTCAAATAATTGTGCACAGGTACAGACGCATGCACGAATAAACACGCTGACACACTAAATTTAAATACAAATATATTGCACATCCTTTGCAGGACGTCACGATCAATCCCATGTTGATTTTCTCAACAATTTTACGTTTAGTAGTTTGCAATTGCTTTCTGAATGAGAAGTCGAAACTGAATGCATGTGTCGGGGTTGAACTCGCTACCTCACCATCAGAACATTTTAAGTTTAAGAGCCAGTGCTCTCGTCATATATTTCGGCCACGCTGACGTCTGGTGCATACTTTAGGGAGATAATTCCAATATCCATAAGTTATTCTACTGGTATTGCAGACACTACTCTACTGTCTCTTGTTCTCAGCAACTCATTTCAGCTTAGCCGAAGTCTGAACCCCAGTGTACTTGTACGCTTGATCGATGCTCCTGATGAGATGTAACAAAATATTCAAGCAATAAATCATGTAACATATTGTTTGTGGCTTCTGTGTTTAAGTTCACGAAGGGAATACAGTGTTTTTAATTTTCAATCTAGAAAAAATATACTCAAAAATTGTTAATACATTCTTAGTAGTTAATATACATTGTTTCTTCATTTCCCATTTGTAAAATACAGAAAGACTTAGCATGGGCATTTGGAACTAAAATATAAAAAAAATTAACTGAATGAACAGAGTAGGAATTGGGGGTTGGTACAACATAAAAAGTATGAAAGCAAAGTAAAAAAAGTCGCTTAAAAGTCGACAGGGTCGACTTCATTGCACCGGGTTTTATCCCATATGGCTCGGTCTCTTTCCGCAGCACGGAAAGCGTCGCACAAAGCACGAACTCCGTAGCTTTCAGCGACGACCCACAGAAGTCTCCGAAACATTTAACTCGTAAACCGAAGGGTGCGGCCCGGAATCAAACCCACAACTTTCGGAGCACGAGTCAAACGGCTTGATCACTTCGCCACAGAGACTCCCAAAAGCAAGGTAGCAATGTAGACAATGATGGATGAACAGACAAACAGTAAACTAAGTAACAAAGCACTAGGAAACCTGTGGAAGCCGAGAACGACTAAAATTATTACTAATAGACTGCAAACACTCATTAAATGTCTGTGCAGAATAAGACTAAAACGTTATCACAGAATCATGGACGTGGAGCTGATGAAGAGAATTGAACACATCCCAGTGAATCTACAGGTAAGGAAAAGAGGCAGGCACTGGATAGGACACTCGCTGAGAACATTTATTAATAGGAGAACTGGAAAGTCCTTTCTGGAACTCACATGGTAAAAGAAATAATGGGAGACTTTAAACAAATGGAGAAGTGACTTAGAGACATAGATGAATAATATGGGGAGGACAAGCCGGAGCTGTAGAAGACAGCACAAAATGTCTTGGCTTGAGCCGGTTGAGGGCCTGATCCATTGGAGGATAGAAGGCAGCAGCAGAAGAATCAAACAAATTCTTCGTTCCCGTCACTGATCATTGAACAACACAAGCCACATATATAAATGAATGAAGCTGAAACATAATTTACTTTCAATGAACAGTCAATCAAATGAAAATAAACAAAAAACACAGGCAAGAAAATATAACTGAACTCTGATATGTTCTAGAAAGCAACATTGGGAATAAGTTAAAGTATTCATCAACAGACAACATCAATGGGTACAGTAACCTCTACAACAACATGCATACTGTTCTCAGATGAACGCTGTCAGGTATTGATTGTATAGTGGTGCTATGACCAAAGATTTAGACCAAATTCCTTCCTCAAATACCTACTGATTGTGCCGTTGGTTGTAACCAGCACACGCTAAACTAATCATCTAAGCCCTTTCCTGAAGGCTCTTTGCATTACAGGTGCCTAGCTTCTAGTTGTCTCCTGCCATCAGTTTCCTAAGGTTCTCACCTCATCTCATCATGTTCCTCTTGTACCTTGCAGTGTCGAGGTGAAGTATAAACATTGTGAGAGTGCCCGATTATGGGCTTCATGTATGGACATTCCCATGGACTCTGCTATTCCCTCCGTCCAACGTTTACGTGGTCGGCCTCTTCCTCTGTTTCCATCTGGTCTGTACATCATTGTTTGTTGTGGCATGCTGTTGAATGGTAACCTACTTGCATGGCCAAACCATCTGACTTGCTACTTTGTAATAAAATCTAGTGCTGCTATAACCCCCACTATAGTCCTGATTTCTTCATTTTTGATCTTATCTCTTCTCGATACGTTGTGTATTCTTCTCAGGAATTTCATTTCTGTTGCTGTCTAAATACAGCATTGAATTACCTCCATGAATGAAGTTGTCAGCAGTAGGTTTCCAGTTTGGAGCTCAAGACATGACAGGCAAGGCAAGTTTGTTGTCTGAAACCTTTGAAGATTTCCAGTTTGGAGATAAAGACATGACAGGCAAGGCAAGTTTGTTGTCTGAAAACTGTGAAGGTCTCTAGTTTGGAGCTAAAGACATGACAGGCAAGCCAAGTTTGTAGCTAAAGACAAGGCAAGTTTTTGGTCTGAAAACCTTAAGTTAAGAAGAACACTGGAAGATCCATCTTATGTCTGCAGGTGTATTAACATGCAAGAGCGTGATATGCAAATCTGTTGTCTGAAGATGTTGAAGTCTAGAAGAACACTGGAACACCCATCAGACGTTTCCAGTTGTACTGATGACATGTTTTGGCTCTTGGTGTGTCATTCTTGATCTCAAGGTGGTCAGAACAAGGGCATGCATGTCACACCACAAGCAGTGTGTGCCTCATCCAGTGTCACCATATGTTCTTATGATAGGTTTTAACTCTGTCTAAATGCTTCTTCCCACCTGAAGGTTCTATAAAATTACCACAGTTGTTACATTCCACTGGGACAACAGCCTTACCACTGAAGGCATGCATCATATATAGGAGGTCGTCAGGTACTATATCATAATGAACAATGTACAGCTGCCCATATTCATTCAACAGCTGGAGTATGTTTTCTCTGAACATACAGGGTGTTTGTAAAGTCTCACTACACTTTGTATGTAGAACTTTATATATTCATAATCAAAATAATTTTCTGCTCTATGAGTAGCAAACAATACCTGTACACTGATGGTAATAGGTTTCCCACCATTACTTCGTTTACTTTTATATATATATATATATATATATATATATATATATATATATATATATATATATATATATATATATATAAACAAGTTAAGGACCCTTTTACACGCGTGAAGGTTAAGGCCCAATAGACATATGTTGTTATACTCATGTTTGTATCAACCAATCAGCACTCAGTGGATGGTATGGCCACGTGTGTTTATATATACCAGATCGCCTTGACTTCCCAAGGCATTCTTGGTACCAGGTTTGAGCTGGATCGACTTGGGAGCCCAAGTCTATTCTAAATATCAAAATCTGCCAGGCTGCACATTGAACCCAACACCATCGGGGTCAGCAGGCGAGTGTCTCTTATATCTTGTGTACAGATCCACAAAATATTCAGCAACAACCATTAAATTCACAATGAGAACCATAGCACACTTACAGTTCCAAATACAAAAAATAAACGAACAAAAAACTACTAACAAGTCTTTACAGTGCTGAAAAAATGTTTCAATACAATTAATTGCTGAACAACATATCCAAACTGAAATCACTAAATTCCTCAACTACTTGATGACAATGGAAATTGACTATTAAATGTGAAGCAACTGAGCACAATTACAGGAGGCATGAAACATTTCAATTACATAATTTACCTAAACACAAGAAATAATACATAGGTTGTATTATGAAGCTTGTAATCGTAATGCCCAGGAAGACTTAATACTATTGAAAACTGATTAGGTAAATAAAATCAAACACTAAGGGAAGATCGATAATGAGAGAAGCTCGGAATAATGTGCTATTCAATCTGAGGATTAGATATCAACATGGTCTACATGTGTCTGTGTGTGTGTATGAGAGAGAGAGAGAGAGAGAGAGAGAGAGAGAGAGAGAGAGAGAGAGAGAGAGAGAGAGAGAGAGAGAGAGAGAGAGAGAGAGAGAGAGAGAGAGAGAGAGAGAGAGAAAGTGTGTGTGTGTGTGTGTGGTGTTTATGTATGCATGTGCATATCGCCATATGTATGTGTATGTGCGTGTGTGTGTGTGTGCGTGTGTGTGTGTGGTGGCACAACTCATTCATTCAGTTGCATGTCCTTTGCATAACCTCGCTCCCATAACAACCTTCCGGAAAACTCTGTCATAAGCAAGATGTCCTGCGTCCGATATACCTATCTGGAGACCATCTGTCACATCTTGCACCCATCTTCTCATTGGCCTTCCTCTTCCTCTCTTCCCAGGCATATAACCCTCCAACACATACCAACATGGATTTTACAAGCCAACTAAGTAGCTACAGCGAGGTTTACCTAATACTTTGAGCATATCATGCTGTAGCATATCATGCTGTAATGTAATAATTTGCTCAACCTGCACACCTCATTTACAAAGCCTTCCTCAAACATTGGAAATTGCCACAAACCACATTTCAACAAGACAACCAAGAATTCATGCTCATTGACCTACTACCAGACACAACATATTGTGGCTAGTTTGCCACATTTCAGTGAGGCTAATGCTCATATACCTACCGCTAGACACACATACTGGAGCTAGACTGGCCGTTTCTCAGTGAATCACCAACAAGTAATACTCACATGCCTACCAGACACATTATACTGGGGCTAAAATTCGTTGTCTATTAGATACAACAATGTGGGGCCAATGTTGACATTTCAGTCAGGTGACCACAAAGTAATCTCCATTTATATACAACTAGACACAGTATACTGGCACAGATTTAAGCATCAATGATTCACACGAGGCAAAATTAACCTGGAGAATATTGTACACAAGAAAATATAACATTGAATGATGAAACATTCTGTGACTATCAACTCAAGAGGCACTATACTATATAGTATATAAAAAAAAATTAAGTTGAATGTCCTTTACAGGACGTAGCAGTCAACCCCAGCATTTTCGCTGTTCGTGGTTTCCTGGGCAAATTTTACGTTCAGTAGTTTGCCATTGCTTTCTGAACGACCGGCTCTATACCTTTTTAAAAAAAACCAGCACTGTCGTGTTTCGAACCCGGGTATATGGGCTCACAAACTGCGTTCGCAAGCCCTTAGCCACAGAGACCGGTACTATATAGTATGCTACAGATAAAACTGTACTGTAAAATCTTCTGGCTCATCAAAGTATGTATAATTTACATGTTATATGTCTAATGTAATCATCTGTTTAAGCAATACCCAAACAATAACAAATGACATACATATTCTGAGGGCTAATAAAAGGTAAAACAAAAGGACCATAAATAAAAACAAAAATCCCCACTGCATGGGGGAATTCTAACACTGCACCTCACAGCTGCCAATAATGATATCTATGAGGGGACTTCACATGAAAACCTTACAAGTGTGAAAGAAATTATACTAACCATGCCATTGTCGTGTCACTATTGTTAAGGATGTCAAGAGTGTTAAGCACATGCATCACTGTGCAGACAAACATGGTGACCTCATAAGGACAGTTTAAAGATGGCCGTCCCACCTTTAACATGCACCAAAGAGAAGCAATGTTCTGTTATCCCTTTTCTGATCAGTGAAGGGGTGAAACTTACAGAAATTCATCGGCAAATGAAGGTCCAGTATGGTGATGCATGCCTGTCAGTCCAGCAAGTGTATGAATGGAGTAGGAAGTTTCAAAACTGTTTGGTCTGATGAAGAGGTACAGCAGTTGGTGCATGAATGGTTACACATGTGAGCAAGAGAATTTTGTCTACAGGAATCCAAGCACTTTATCAGCGCTGGAGAACTTGCACTGATCGCAGTGGTGACTACATAGAACAATTATACATTTGTTCTTTACTTTTTCAGAATATATTCTCACACACAAAACTCATTTAAGTTAGTTAGTTAATTAATTATTTAGTTAGTCGACAGATCATCCTCACTGCACATCAAACCATTCAGTCCATAAGTGCTCGGATCCCCTCCTCAGCAAATCTCGCAGCGTGAAGCAGCTCACAACACCAGTTCGGTGTTGGTTTATTACTCTTCTTTGGCTTCCTGCATAGTGTTCTTGTTGGCATTTAAGGTTTTCATTTGAAGTCCCCTTGTAATAATAGGTATATAATTAACAGTGTCTCTATATTTGTACTAATGTATGCATCTGACACAAGTGGTCCTTCCTGTACATAGAGGTTAGGTTTCTGTGGGGGATAGTAACAATGATAATCCTGTATATAATGGAATCAGTTGGAAGTTACAGCAATAGGTTCCCAGTACCAAAGAATGTACCTACCATTTCTTTGGATTTATTCATACTTTGATCTGAAGGTGTACGAAGAAGTACGAAATGTGGTTTCTGAGGAGAATGCAAAGAATGCCATAGATAGACAGAATAACCAATGACCAAGTACTACAGGAGACAAATGAAAATTGTAAATTGATTAGAGAAATTAGACAGTCAAAATATTTTTGGACATGTTATGAGAAGAAATTAATTGGAGAACTTGGTGATAACTGGCAAGATTAAAGGGAACAGACCAAGGGGAAGACCAAGAAGTAAATACCTGGATGGCTTGGCCACATGCCATGGTCGTGACAGGAACACTAAGCTGATCCATGACTTTGGTGATCGAGTGAAATGGCGAGTCATGACCGCCCACGCTTTCTGGTATGGCACATCATTGATTGATTGTACGAAGAAGAAGAACAAATAAAACGAACAAACTTTATTTTCAAAGGGTTAAGAACTGGGCACGCAGGCCCGTCTGACATTCTGCCCTTCTCATCTCTTTCCTCTCTGACATTATTTCATTCCTACATCACTTATGAAGCTAATATTAGAAAAAAACATAACAATATGCATTAAAACACATGGAAAATAATACAGACTCAAACTAGAAGACCTACAGACAGCAACACAAAACTAACAAGCAATTAGTATGTTGGAAATGTAAAACATGTACTGTGTTCTGGTCTAGAAGCTGTCAGATCTCATTTAGCTTGGATGTCACTGAATGTATGTTAATGGGTGAGGTATGCCATCCCCACTTACTACTAGAGAACTGGAATTGAGAAGAAGCATGATTATCTATGCCAGCTGTCAAGACACTGGATGCTGATCCCTTTCTCAGTAAAGCCTGCATGATTATTTATGCCAGCTGTCGAGACACTGGATGCTGATCCCTTTCTCAGTAAAGCCTGCATGATTATTTATGCCAGCTGTCGAGACACTGGATGCTGATCCCTTTCTCAGTAAAGCCTGCATGATTATCTATGCCAGCTGTCAAGACACTGGATGCTGATCCCTTTCTCAGTAAAGCCTGCATTATTATCTATGCCAGCTGTCAAGACACTGGATGCTGATCCCTTTCTCAGTAAAGCCTACAAATGATTTACTTTTACCTGGGTCATATAAAGTTAGTTAGTCGTGGTTCCAACTTCACGGCAACGGATCGTGCCCATATTGTTCCTTTCCTGTGCCAGTGAATATCACAAAATGCTCCTCACTGCCCCATGTGAACAATGGAATAGACAGGAGTGTCGGCAAGCCAACAGCCCGCACAAGTACACTGCATAATGTCGCAGCCAGAATGCCAACACAAAAGTCCCCCACAAAAAATACAGTTCATCGTCAATGAAAATTGCAGTCACCATAAAGACTTCATTGACCGGGGTTTTATCCCATATGGCTTGGCCTCTTTCTGCAGGGCGACCCACCGAAAGCACCGCACAAAGCACGAACTCTGTAGCTACAGCGATGACTCCCAGGAGTCTCCTGAAAAATGCACTCGTGAACCGAAAAGGAAAACCAGTCAATCCAGCAACAGCCGTCCGTCATTGTTCCGAACATGCAGTTCACGCGAAAAACAACTGCGGACAGATGCAAAAGCATTCCACACACAATTCACAGCTCACAGTGTCGTGCCACGCACTCACTCAGTAGCAGGGCGATGGAACCATAGCCTCCTTAGTCGCCTCTGACGACGTGCATGGTAGGCAAGTGTTACTATTCTTTCCTCTCCCGCATGGGCCCCGGCAACACACGGGCGATAAAATTAGTACAAAGTATCATAATGAGATAATAATGATAATCTATACATAAATATTTATCTTCTGTGACTCTGTTTTTCTCATAACTTTAAAAAGAACACTCAATTCTTTATAACAAACACCAGTAAACCCACTTGACCACTGAAGAGTTTGATGACATAAAAGAATCACAAAGCAGGAACCTCCTGTTGGCCTGTGATGTGCTAGGACCAACATATTTTGTGGGCCTGAATGCATGGAGGAATATGTGGCCAGTCTTTTCCTTATTTAGCAAGAGAACATTGGTGTTGAACCCTCATCTCCTGGGAAGGTTAACCCAGTCAACAAATGCCTGAAGAAGCTAGATGTGTCGGCCAAAAAGCGCAAATATTCAGCTCTGCTGTAAACAGGCACAACGTAATTACGTACAAAAGAAACATTCCAGATGAACGAAGAAGAGGAACCCTCATCTGTTCGTTCTCATGAAATTATCAACATAGCCCCCTAGCACTAACCACTAATGGCAAATATATCAAAACTAAACAAAATGGGGTTTTAATTATTACATTCATGAGATGGCTCAATGAGATATGGTCTTCTTCCCTTTCCATTAGTTAGCATCAGAGTTTGCTTCTTGCCTGTCTCTTAGCCATGTTGTAGTACAGTATATAGTTTTAAGGGCAAAATAAAATGAAGATACTGGAATACAAAGATTACAGGTCAGGTTAACCACCTAGCTTTAGTAAAATGTTTAAATTTGTAATTATTTTCATTTAAACTGTTTTATGTAGTGTGGTGATTAAGATGTGTATTCTAGGAAAATGCTTCATCAAGTTTACAAATCTAAATACTTAGGGACAATTATAACATCAGATGGAAGATACACGACATAGATTAAGAGAAGAATAGGTCAAGCAAAAGCTGCATTTCAGCAAATGAAAAGGATCTTAAGCAATAAGCCATTATCATTGAATCTACGAAAGAGTGTTGAAAAATGCTATACAGACTCTGTATTGCGATGGCAGTGAATCACAGAACGTGAATGAACATCAGGAAGATCTTAGAAGCAATGGAGATGCGGTTCCTGCGAGGAATGTTGCCAGTGCCTTAAACGGCAAGAGTAACTAAAAACTGCCTGGAAGAGATGGTGGCATGGAGCAATATAAGCAGCAGAGTTGATTCAGAACACCAAGGACCAAGATCTGCGGAGAGACATGAATGCCTATGCCAGCTAACAATGCACATGATGATGCAGATTCTAGCAACTGTCCCTAGATCCTACAGTCTGGGTGTTATCTTGAATCACATGAAAACAGACCAATAACTGAGGAATAAACCCTTGTCTACAGCACAATGAATAAGACACACAAATGCATCAATGACCGGCAGTAACAAATGAGAATGTTATAACAGACGCATCAATGGCAGGCAGCAACAAATGAGAAGGTATTTCATCTTCCTTTTATCCCCCACTGGGGAACATGCCAGTTCATGACAAGCCATACTATCTTTTGTCACCTGCTGCAGGCAGTGTCTAGTTATACTATCTTTTGTCATCTCCCACAGGCATTGTCTAGTTATACTATCTTTTGTCATCTCCCGCAGGCAGGGTCTAGTTATACTATCTTTTGTCATCTCCCGCAGGCAGTGTCTAGTTATACTATCTTTTGTCATCTCCCGCAGGCATTGTCTAGTTATACTATCTTTTGTCATCTCCCGCAGGCAGTGTCTAGTTATAATATCTTTTGTCATCTCCTGCAGGCAGTGTCTAGTTATACTATCTTTTGTCATCTCCTGCAGGCAGTGTCTAGTTATACCATCTTTTGTCATCTCCTGCAGGCAGTGTCTAGTTATACTATCTTTTGTCATCTCCCGCAGGCAGTGTCTAGTTATACTATCTTTTGTCATCTCCCGCAGGCAGGGTCTAGTTATACTATCTTTTGTCATCTCCCGCAGGCAGTGTCTAGTTATACTATCTTTTGTCATCTCCCGCAGGCAGTGTCTAGTTATACTATCTTTTGTCATCTCCCGCAGGCAGTGTCTAGTTATACTATCTTTTGTCATCTCCTGCAGGCAGTGTCTAGTTATACTATCTTTTGTCATCTCCCGCAGGCATTGTCTAGTTATATTATCTTTTGTCATCTCCCGCAGGCAGTGTCTAGTTATAATATCTTTTGTCATCTCCTGCAGGCAGTGTCTAGTTATACTATCTTTTGTCATCTCCTGCAGGCAGTGTCTAGTTATACCATCTTTTGTCATCTCCTGCAGGCAGTGTCTAGTTATACTATCTTTTGTCATCTTCCGCAGGCAGTGTCTAGTTATACTATCTTTTGTCATCTCCCGCAGGCAGGGTCTAGTTATACTATCTTTTGTCATCTCCCGCAGGCAGTGTCTAGTTATACTATCTTTTGTCATCTCCTGCAGGCAGGGTCTAGTTATACTATCTTTTGTCATCTCCCGCAGGCAGTGTCTAGTTATACTATCTTTTGTCATCTCCCGCAGGCATTGTCTAGTTATACTATCTTTTGTCATCTCCCGCAGGCAGTGTCTAGTTATACTATCTTTTGTCATCTCCCGCAGGCAGTGTCTAGTTATACTATCTTTTGTCATCTCCTGCAGGCAGTGTCTAGTTATACCATCTTTTGTCATCTCCTGCAGGCAGTGTCTAGTTATACTATCTTTTGTCATCTCCTGCAGGCAGTGTCTAGTTATATTATCTTTTGTCATCTCCCGCAGGCAGTGTCTAGTTATACTATCTTTTGTCATCTCCCGCAGGCAGTGTCTAGTTATACTATCTTTTGTCATCTCCTGCAGGCAGTGTCTAGTTATATTATCTTCCAGTTTTATCAGTGTGTGGCCCTAGCATGTGTGTGAGCCAGCATCCTGTCCTCACCTCTTGATTCACTGGAATGGGTTTAGTTCCCTTTGTGGGTCCATAATATTATTTTGTTATACCACTTCAGTCCCACTATTCTGCACAGTCACACAATCAACAGATGTTTGTAGTTTATTTTAGTAATCCTTCTGGTTGTTAGAAAAGGTGCATTAAAAAGAATTTTCCCTGTTCTCCTCCAGGAGAGTACTCATAGTATCACTGGTAAAGTAGTCTCCTCACGGCAGCTACTGCTTCTGGAATATGAAGTTTGAGGCCGTTACATATTCTAGATCAGAAAATTGTCGCTGTGGTGAAGGGGTTAACCCTACCAGACCGCTGTACCCATTCTTCTGGAATTGTCTATTCTTCCGCTAGACCGCTGAACCTAATTTTCGGTATTTTACCTAGTACGTGACAAAAATGTGTCACAAACAAAATAACCAACCAATCGTGGTCAAATCTCATGGTTAGTCATTGCAAATGCCTGTCCCCCATGTGTTTGAATCAACTTTGTGTGGTTTAACGTGAAAACATTCTAAAAATTTACAATGAAACGAGCGGCTGATGAACCAAGCACTTCAACAACAAAGCGAAGTAAGTCTAGGCTTTTCACTGTCCAACAGGTGATCGATACTTTGGTTGATTCAGACAGTGAGGAGTCAGAATTTCATCAAGAATATGTTTCCAGTTCAAGTGACACAGACAATGAGAGCTCATGTGATAAAGAGAATCTTGAACCTTATAGGTCTAGAGCTAGATCGATAGTAAGAGAAGGGGGGCATGTCCCTCAAACAGCTGATAGGGGAGATCTAGGTGGTGATGAAGGTTGGACAAGGAATTTAGTATCACCAAATACAGATCTGAATTTCAATGAGGATGGAAAAGGCCCAGTGAACATTCCTAGATCTATCACAGAGGAGAGTGAACCGATTGACTTTTTATCCTTGTTTTTGGATGATACTTTCTGGCAAAATTTGACTGAGAAAACCAACCTCCGGGCCCACCAACTGCATATAGCAAAGCCCAACTCCTACAATGGGAAAAATTTCAAGGATGCCACAGTGGAAGAAATGAAGGCTTTTCTTGGACTGAGGATCTATATAGAATACTTATGTATAAAGCCCAGCTATCGGGATTATTGGACAAATGAGGGCTCAGAGGTACAAAGACAATCCATGCAAGAAGGTGAAGAGCAACATCTGGTGCTCACTTTGCAAGAAGTACCTCTGTGTGAAACAAGGCTCATCCTGCTGGGTTGATTGGCATACAGAGGTGGAATATTGGCGCTAGATGAAAGGTAGATCTATTTTCTACAGTGTCTCCAAGTTCCATCTTATTCTAACCACTTGTTTGCATATAACTAATATTTTTCTATATCATGTTGGTTTTTTCTCTTGAATGCTCAGGAGCCCAGGTATAGGAGACAGTTAGGTTCAGGGCCTCAGGTCTGGTAGGGTTAAGGATGCAGTTCACAACCCCGCATACTCGCGTTCGAAACACAGCTGTGTTGGTTTTTTAAGAAGTAGTATGGGTGCCGGTCGTTCAGAAAGCAATGGCAAACTACTGAACGTAAAACTTGCCCAGGAATCACGAACAGCCAAAATATGCTGGGGTTGACTGCTACGTTCTGTAAAGGATATGCAATAACCCATTTTCATAAAATAAGACTCGACTGAAGAGATGTAAAACAATAACCATTTTTACTGGGGATTAAACCTGGACAACTGTCTTGGCAGGCAAGTACACAAACCACTATACCACCACGACCCCCTTTGAAGCATACACAATAAGAATTTATGTTTTAAATTGCAAAAAATTGGGAAGCAAATTTAGGAATATGGCTGATGATGGTAATTCTGGCCAGCTCTGATAAAATTTATTGGAAAACAAATTGTCAATCAGTGTTATGCAATGATTGAATTATCATGCATGATCCCCCTAACAGGTTTTACGTGTTAAACTCTCTGTGTCGCATGTAGTTGTTACTGTAAATTAATAAACATACGAACTGAAAGAGTACAAATAACAACTGAGATAGAGTGGGTAAAGTCAATGAACGTCTGGGTCTACAAGAAGTGAAAGATGGCTACGGCATGGCTGGTTAATTTAACAACTGGCCGGACACTGAGAAAAATCTACGTAAGGAGTGGAAGCTTCAGAAGAATGGTGGCTTGATACTTGCTTGACTCAGTGGGCATAGGGTTGAATCCACATTTTGAAAACGTCCAGCCCAGGTGGACCTAGACTAGAATGGACACCAGTAAACGTCTTGAGAAGTAAAAGTAGCTGGCGGGATGCTGACCACACTGCCCACCGAGTGCCCATTGATGTACAAATGATGGGCCTAGCACCGTATGCCCAATGTGCTCTAAGACATGTAAAAGGGTCTTATACTAATTACATATTCAGTAAACAAATTGCACATCCTTTTACATTGCAATCAACCACAGTATTTATTGGCTGTTCCTGATTTACTGGGCAATTTTAAGTTCAGTAGTTAGCCACTGCTCTCTGAACAAGAAGTCAACATTTAAGTGCAACTGACTGGTGTTTTGGATGAACCTACTATGCCGCAGTCAGCAGAGAACATTTAAGCAGGAGTGTGTTCAACCATGCCCATCTCCACTAATTATATAAGGATTACCAAATTAATATACTGTTAGCTGTGTGGTACAGAATAGTTGCATACCACTTCAAGTGGTTCATGATTAAATGGTTGTTAATTGATGATAATGAACAGTCAAGCGTAATGCAATATATAAACTGTCCTCTTTCTTATATTTAGTGTAAGGGGGTCTAAATGATCTCGAGGTATGGTTTCCGTCTCGAGTGCTGGAGGTCCCGGGTTCAAGCCCCGGTGAGGGCCGGAATTTTTTCACGTGGACTTCTAGTAATAAAATTTCCCCTGGTCTCTGGGTAGTGAGATTGGACGCCCGTGTGTATTGTTGCGCACATAAAAATTCCTTTGGCAGTTGGAAATCGAACAAGAGTAGCCTAATGGCGCTGCCTGGGCAAAATTTTGAGTTAACAATCTACCCAAAGTATTTCAGGATCCTTGCTGGTGCTACAGAGTTTGTGCACTGAGCTGAGATTCTCTGGACACAGGCTTGAGTTAGGATTAGAACGGAACACTTATGGGTTACACCCATGTGGCGTGATGTTGATCTGTCAACAAAACTAAAACTAAATTTAGTGTGATTTTCCACACACAAAATTATGAGAATGACAAAATGTTTTAAAAGTATCTACATCAATTCTAGGTGGATATATTACATTTTAGTTGGGAATTAGTTTTTGCAGAACAGTCATTATGATAAGATAAGTAGAAGGAAACAAGAGATCAATTAAATACAGCTCTATTGTATTTGGGAGTGAAGCCTGACCAGGCACGTTGCTGCCACCTTCAAGGGCGAGCGAGAAGACATTACAACTAACTTCTCATAAAAACAGTGAGCTGTTATTCTGAGATGACCACTGCATTGATGGACTGAGCATGCATGGCAGTATCAAAAGTATGGGGATGTTGATTGTGATATCATAACAAAATAACGAGCCGAGACAGGGATCTGTGTCCCTAACATTTGCCAATACTTTCTAGATACTGTTGTGATGGTATAATAGCAAATGCTTAATGCTGAAGACATAAACCTTACAGCATTGACATTTTACAAGAATTAATGCATTACTCAGAAGACTTCAGTATCAACAAAATATAAAATAAAAGAGACACAGAATTAAAATATCAAGTTAACATACATATCTAGAGCAATTAAAAAAAAAACTAAGTATTCATTTACATAATTACATATAATGCTATTGTTCGGTGCTAGACTTTTCCACTCTCCACCAAACTTCTTATAGTTCATGCCGTGTGTGGCATCGGTGATGTCTGTCCAGTCCTCCATATCGAGTGCTGCCAATCATCTCTGATACAGTTATGTCTATATACCATGATGACAAACTGTCTAGCATCCTCTTGTGGTCTACCCCACCTCTCTTCTTCTCAAACCTCCCCATTGAGACAACACTCCCTTTCTCACAACATGCCAAAAGAATGTGGACTTTCCTCTTCCAATGCGAGCAGCCAGCTATCCATGTAAACCAACTTCCCTAAAAATACATTAATTGCTGTTTCTGTCATTCTTCTTTAAAACCAAATCTTCACAGCCTCCAACAAATGAAACCCTTGTACCATAACTACAGCTTCCAACAAATGAAACCCTTGTACCATAATTACAGCCTCCAACAAATGAAACCCTTGTACAATAACTACAGCCTCCAACAAATGAAACCCTTGTACCATAACTACAGCTTCTAACAAATGAAACCCTTGTACCATACTACTTATAGAATGCCCACAATTGTTAGTTATTATCTTGCTTTTAGGACAAAACAAACAAACCTCATTTATGATTGATAAAGTTTAGGTGAAAATTTGCTACAAATATGAAACAAGACACACATACACAAATGCCAAACTGTTGAGTGCAAACTTGCAAACCTCCAGCAAAATATCACTTGTAACAACTAAACAGAGTTAAACAAGCCTGCAGTCAGTGTTGGAAAGAATCAGTTTTAATCAGATGTTTAACTTTCACAAGACCTTGAGGTTTTGCCCATGTTTCATGCACAATGTCTCTCTGATAATTCAAATTTTGATAACGCTGAGTTATTCCCAAATTATCTGTTTTCAAATCTCGCATAGTTGCTATACATGGTTATAAAGAGAGCATTTAACAAATATAACAAGGACAAAATAACACACAATTTGCAGACAACTGTTAGTTAAGAAAGCTTAACTCCGATACCTTAACATTAACATTTATAGCAAAAGCTTTAAAACTATAAATTATGGGACTAGACTATTGATAGCTGAGAGGACTTCCCTGAGAGAGGAATCAAAGCTGCATGCACCAGAAGGTGGCATGTAGTGTATGTACAGACCAGGATTTGTATTTAATATTTGAGAGATAAAACTCCCTTGCCGTACGGAGAAACAGAACAGACATTCCATAATTTAAGAGGTGGGTATCCTAACCTTTTGGCCATATGCCCCAAAGATTTGTAAAAAGTAACACCGATACTTAACAATAGATGACAAAGTACAGTTTAATTCTTCTTATAGGAGGTATGGAAAGCCAAAGATAAGGAAGAAAAAGAGGAAGTGAGAGGGGGGAAAACAATATAAACAACATTAATGAAATATATTAATCAAAACAGCCAACATTAAAGAAAGTAACATCAGTAACCCAATGACCAGCAAACAAAGATTAAATGGAACACAATCAACACACACAAATCATGATAACAAGTTTGATAAGGCACACCAACAATTCAGAGGAACATAATTTACATCTCTCCCATGCTGGAACACAAACACAAACTTAAAGTGCTGATTTCAGATACCAAATCTCCCTTTGCCTAAAAAAACAAAAACTTCTCAGTGTAATAAAACTTCCATCATAAAAAAAAAAAACACTACTCAATGCCCTCTTATGACAAGACATTATGCCCTCTGTGGTTACGTAGCATACCACATTAAATGTTGAATTATGGAGGAGAATATTATGACAATGAAACACTAACAAATGTTTCTTCTGAGTTAGGTTTTCCTGTCAGAAATAATTAACATTTATTGACAAATGAGGTATTGTAAGCTAATTAAAAACACTTTGATAAATATACATACAGACAATTATGATGGTTATGTTATTTAGTTAATGAGACATTGTAACTAATTTAGAAATATGATATGAAATGAAGAATATCTTACTGCTTTGTTGATTACAAGTTCCGGTAAGGTCTATTTATATATGCATTTGGGTACATCTGCTTTTAATCACACTGACCAAAAAAAAAAAAAAAAAAAGGCTTGATTTTCCAGTATCTTATACTGTCTTCACTCCATTTTTGCCACTTCTCAGAAGTGGTAGTTGTCTGTTCAACTGATGTTCATATGAATGCGTGTGGGATTTTTTTTCTTAATTCTAAGCAAGAAAGTAATAAATCTCTGTGATCACTAGTTTATTCCTAGTTTTGGTATTACAGGTCCATGATCACAGACATACAGTTGTTTAAGCACTACATAATAGAGAGAGATCTGCCACGGAGAGTGTTCGAATAATATTTCTATTCCACAGATAATTTCTAATACAAAGTTAGTTGCATATCCTTTACAGGACGCGGCAGTCAACCCCAGAATTTTTTGGTTCAGTAGTTCGCCATTGCTTTCTGACGGCCGGCACTCATACCATTTTATAAAAACCAATGCAAGGTGGTCTGCTGCCAAATCACCCACAGCTGCGCACTTGACCCCTTTGCCACAGAGCCAGCTTTGCTAAATTGACAAGAACTGACGCCTAATAATAATGTTTGCAACACGTGTGTCAGCGTTAATTATTTAAACTTGACAAAGTAAGATATGTCGGTATAATTCAAACTTGTATGTAGAATAAAATCAATTGTCATAACAATATAAATTATAACTTCTTAGCAGAAAACCAATAATAAATGTTTCCCATTCTTTTCTACTAACATATTACTCCTGTCATTCTTTCACTTCCAAGTATATGCCAGGTAAATGTAAAAATCATTTTCAAAATATACATTTTCACAGAAAATTAACTGATACACATTAAACTGTAACAACCCACAAGAATTAACTTGAATCTGAGTTTACATGGCAACAAATACAGTAAAAACAAGTTATATTAAACTCATATCACAATTTGTTTTGCTTAATGATTATCGTAGGAAAATTTTCTGATATGGCAAGGTTCCATTTCTGTTGATGTTACTGTATGCAAACAATCTGACATTTACATGTATACATAAGCACATACATACAGTTGCAGTTATGTAACAATATAGCAAGGACTTTATCCTAGATAAAACCAAGGTAATGACACCTAATTCCTTATGATATGGCCACATATATGCTATTCATTACAAGAATGAAACATAACACCTGCTAATTAAAATACAATTTTTTCTTCATTAGACGCTTTTATCATCGAATAACCAACAGGGGCAACCAACAATAGAGACCACAAAGTCTGATATTTTATGAATTATTGTCAATGTTAAGTACCCAAATATATCACTGTTACCTAGCTGCTCCATGTAACTTATTCTTTATTACATATTTATACCAGATTGTTACCAAGCTGCTCCATGTAACTTATTCTTTATTACATATTTATACCAGATTGTTACCAAGCTGCTCCATTTAACTTATTCTTTATTACATATTTATACCAGACTGTTACCTAGCTGCTCCATGTAACCTATTCTTTATTACATATTTATAACAGATTGTTACCAAACTGCTCCATGTAACTTATTCTTTATTACATATTTATACCAGGCTGTTACCTAGCTGCTCCATGTAACTTATTCTTTATTACATATTTATACCAGGCTGTTACCTAGCTGCTCCATGTAACTTATTCTTTATTACATATTTATACCAGGCTGTTACCTAGCTGCTCCATGTAACTTATTCTTTATTACATATTTATACCAGATTGTTACCAAGCTGCTCCATGTAACTTATTCTTTATTACATATTTATACCAGATTGTTACCAAGCTGCTCCATGTAACTTATTCTTTATTACATATTTATATCAGGCTGTTACCTAGCTGCTCCAAGTAACTTATTCTTTATTACATATTTATACCAGATTGTTACCAAACTGCTCCATGTAACTTATTCTTTATTACATATTTATACCAGGCTGTTACCTAGCTGCTCCATGTAACTTATTCTTTATTACATACTTATAACAGTTTAACGAGCTCACGTTTGATCATTCCAATAAGCAGAATAAATTCTGGCACTGAAACAGTGTAAAGTATGCAGTACCTGTCAACATATTGTGACCAATGTGGCACTGAAACAGTGTAAAGTATGCAGTATCTGTCAACATACTGTGACCCTAAAGTTAGTTGCATATCCTTTACGGTTGTAGCAGTCAACCCCAGCAATTTTTAGCTGTTCGTGATTCCTGGACAAGTTTATGTTCAGTAGTTTGCCACTGCTTTCTGAACGACCGGCACTCATACCATTTAATAAAAAAAGCCAACACAGCTGTAAAGTATACAGTATCTGTCAACATATGGTCACCCATGTGGCAGTGAAAATGTAAAGTATGCAGTATCTGTCAACATATTGTGACCCATGTGGCATTGAAAGTGTAAAGTATGCAGTATCTGTCAACATATGGTCACCCATGTGGCACTGAAAGTGTAAAGTATGCAGTACCCATAAATATATGGTCACCCTTGTGGCACTTAAAGTGTAAAGTATGCAGTATCTGTCAACATATTGTGACCCATGTGGCATTGAAAGTGTAAAGTATGCAGTACCCATCAATATATGGTCACCCATGTGACAGTGAAACAGTTTAAAGTATGCAGTATCTGTCAACAGATGGTGACCAATGTGGCATTGAAAGTGTAAAGTATGCAGTATCTGTCAAAATATGGTCACCCAAGTGGCACTGAAAGTGTAAAGTATGCAGTATCTGTCAACATATGGTCACCCAAGTGGCACTGAAAGTGTAAAGTATGCAGTAACCGTCAATATATGGTCACCCAAGTGGCACTGAAAGTGTAAAGTATGCAGTACCCGTCAATATATGGTCACCCATGTGGCACTGCATAAGTTGAATTAAGTGTTAGGCCATTGTAGATGTTTAATGCATGAACTACTTGATATACAACAATGGTTCCCACGATTTTGGACTATTGCCCCTTGCCTCTTAGACCACATTATTAGCACTAGCATACAAATACATACTTATTTTGTTAGTACATCTACTGTACCGGTCTCCGCGGCGAAGGGGTTACGGGCACGATTTGTAATCCCGTATACCTGGGTTCTAAACACAGCGGTGCTGGTTTTTTTCTAAAAAAGTATAGGTGTCGGTCGTTCAGAAAGCAATGGAAACTACTGAACTTGCCCAGGAATCACGAACAGCCAAAACGCTAGGATTGACTGCTACATCCTGTGAAGGACATGAAACTAAATTTTTTTAAACATCTACTGTAAATTCAAAACCTAGCCAAACTGCCGGATATGTCTAAAGCTCCCAGAGTGTGGTACCACCCGGATTGGAAACTTATAAAATGAGTTATGGATAAAGAAAAAAACCAATTGTACAGGTGACAAAACTGTTTCCACAACAGGTAGGTTTTTTTAAATATAGTAAAATATAGTCCTATGTGTCTTGAGACTGGCAACAATAGAAAAGAAATTAAAGAGTGACATAAAACATCACTAGTGATTCAACACAGCACATACTGATCGGCTGAGATTTAGCCTGGTTGCAATGTTTCATTGCCAACACACTCCAACCCAATTCCTATAAGGAAAAGGACAATCTTTGGTTAATTACCTCAGTTACAATCAAAACTTCTGAAGGAAGCTGAAGGACCAATGTAACAAGACAAATTTCATTACCTTTGGTTAATCAGCTGAACACAACCACGACTGTTCAAACAGGTTGAAAAGGGACAGGTATATCACATGAACTAAACCAACATAATTCAACAACTTAAAGGGAAAGTTGATTGATTGATTGATTTAGGAACCAACATCACAGCATTCGGGGCATTCCCATAAGCGCTACGTCCCCATCCTCAGTAGCCAAAGAAGAGTTCCAACACTAATAGTTCCAGTAGCAATCTGATTATATGTCCGTCTCACCTTTCCTCTGAGCGTCGAGCATCGGCCAGATCCCCTCGTCACACCTCGCTGCCTCATTCTTACCAGTCAATGGTAGGGAAATATATATGGAAAGTAGATGTATGCGGACACCACACACACTCATATGAGCATATTTGACGCTTCATAATTGTAAATATTCATTTACAAAATGACACATATCTATACTTTTACTATCAATCTACATACCAGTTGACAGCTTTCCCTAAAGATAATTAAGTGTGCGTTTTTTGTTGTTGCGTATGATAACACTTTTGCGAAGAGTGCTAGGCTAGTGAGACTAAAACCTGTTTCGTCACTTTAATGTTTATTAAACTGGTAAAAGAGTTGGTAATCTCATCATGAAGAAGTATTGTCTCTGAAGCCATTGCTTATAAAGAATGCTGTACAAATCACCCTCGCTCCTAGAATATACACCCCCCCCCCCCCCCCCCCACCACCACACACAGTACTGTCTTATGTAAATGCTTACATTTAATTAACCGTCACTTAATAAAAATGCCGTCACACATTTTAGCTTTACAGAAACAAAATAAACACAGATATACACAATGCCATTGTTATAAAGTTGTTTTTCTAAGATACTAATTAACCACAAGTGCATAAAGCGTACTTCTAGCAAGTGAAATTTACAAAATGTAGTTGTAACAATCAATTATAAATAAAAATTTTAAAAAAGCAAGGATATATCACTGCAAATGCTATTTAACTCAAACTCCACTTTTACAATTTATAAAAATCTGTATGTACACAAGCTGACTTATAAATCTACCAAGCAATGTATTATTCATAATTATTATGCCTCCAATCAAGCTGTACTAGACTTCAGTTTTGTTCTATTTTCTATATTTGTATAATAACTACAAACCTGTTTTCTGAAATTCTTGGGAGGCAAAGGAAACCAATAACTGTGGTGTAATATGGTTGCTAAACACCTTTACTAATGCTAATAAAGTATATAGAAATATACATTATTTTTGTAAGTCAATTTAAATGATTCAACAAGGAAATGTTACAGTTATATCAGCAGGGCCGTAACATCAACTTAAACTGTGCACACAAAATGATGAATGAATGCGCAGACAGCAAACTTTATATTATACATCAGATTTATGTATGTCCCCAATATTACACTATGATTAGAATGGTGGTTTTGCAAAGATAAGGAACTCAGGAACAGTGCATTATGTACGTCATCAATACAAACAAGAAGAGCATAGAAATGGGCAATGTTGGCAATAACTTTCTTTGTATTGATGGTAGTTAAGCAACCTTGATCACATGCCTTTTAGAGTATGTACAGTAATACCTCGATTTTTGTTGACTGGTTATTATTGGTTTCTGTGTTCGTTGATGTTTTTTTCCGCAAAAAAAATTTGTCTTGGTTTTATTCGGCGGCCTCGGATTTCGTCGGCATACCCATGTGAACACACACACTACCAATTTTGTGAAAATACAGGGACCCACGCTTTCCAGTGTTTTTTTTTTTTAAATTGATTGTGAGTGCTAATGCTACATGGAGTTTGTGCTTTCTGCAATGTTCTCATTAGGTGGCTCAATGTTCTGCGTTGTTCTCATTAGGTGGCTCAATGTTCTGCGTTGTTCTCATTAGGTGGCTCAATGTTCAGCAAGGTTCTCATTAGGTGGCTCAATGTTCTGCATTGTTCTCATTAGGTGGCTCGATGTTCTGCAGAGAAAGACAGAGCTAGATGGGGTAAAGCTCAGTGCAATGAAGTCTACCTTTAACAATAAGAGATTTTTGTGTGGTCATTTTACAAGACAAGGTCGATCCCAGAGTTATACTGGCCAGGGAATAACATGCTGTCATTACTGGTGATTGAACCCTAGCCCTTCATAGGGACGAGTGTAATCAAGTGTCCCCAACTGGCTAAGAACAACAAATTCACTAAAGTAACTTTGCAACTAAGACCCAGGACATAGCTTTGAGCTAGGTTTATTCCCATGCTGGGTAGGGAAACAAAATCACCAACTGACTCTATCAGGGTACCAGTATTAATTAATCTTTTAAACTACTCAATTTTACTTTCTGTTTTCAAATATAGTTTTCTTCCAACATATACATCTCTCTTCAAAGGCCTCTTTCAAATTTCTTTTGGCGAAAGATCAACCAAGTCTAATGCTGCCTATATTTAGAACCAAATGACTGGCACCTTGCCGTCTTGACAGATGATAGCTATACCTCTCCATAACACAAAGACGGGACTAAATTTAGAGATCACATGTTGCCCATGCAGCATTATCCCTCTCTAGGCCTACCTAGTTTACTCCAGAGGAAAGGTAACATCAATACCTCTGGAACAAGACAATCTGCATAAGCTGCCGGATCAGCAAAGCCTGGTCTGCCCTGCCATGACATTTAGTTGTTAGGTTGCAGTTCCTTGCACTAGGGTAAGGCTTGTACCCTTCCAATTGCACTCCTCCATCCAAAGCAGCCGGCACAATGTAGGGTGTCGGGTTTGGTGAGCGCCGCCCAACATTCAGCGTTAACAGAACGCAGGTAGGACCGCTGTTAGAACCAAGTTAGACACTAGTAACTGGTGAAACACATGCACAAGTCTGTACAATCCGTGCACTACAAGAACAATAAGCATGCACCTTTGAGTATTTACGGTTTTGTCCCATAGTGCAGTGACTTGAGTTTTAACAAGCAGAAAATTATGTGACTTTTGTACATCCAACATCTCTTATTACTAGATCATTAAACACAAGGGTAAGTCACACAATGATATAAGCCAATTGAAAAATGGTGGTTGTTAGTTTGTCAAGGTAGTTTATGTGACAAATTCATCTAGCTTGATAACTGTGTATGTCAGATGAATATTACTGCTTGCGCATACAAAGTTGCATGTGGCGTTGAAAATTATGGCCAAACTAGAAGGTTGCATCACAGAAAAACAGCTTGCTGTTATTTAGTTTGAGAGTTCTTACTGTCAAGAATATTTATAAGGAATTGTTGACGTTTATAGCGGCAAGTGTTTGTCACGAAAAGTACACAACTGGGTGGATTTTAGTTACCTCAAGGACGTTCACAAATTGTTGAAGACTGATTTGATTTTTCTGTACAGATTGCAACAGAATCAACTGTGCTGTGGGTCAAAGCGATTAATCATGCTTACACACACACAATCACTCACATGTGTGCGTACAAGTGAATATTATTTTATTTATCTCACCCCTAATGAACTATTGAATTCCCCCTATTTCGTAATCACCAACTTTTCTCTATTGTTTCACTTCCTGATTTATTTTAATTTCATCATTATTTTTGGATCAATGTTGTCCTATTTGATGTGATACTTTTGTTGCCAGCTAACTATTTTTGGCTTGTTAGTTGAAAAAGACTGGTAGAAATGTTTGATTTTGTAATCTTGGCTCTTATGCTGGCCAGTAACATTCTACGTTAACTTATCTAAGTTAACTCTGTAATGTTATAATGTAAGAAAATCAAATTTTAAAGTGTGTATATTAAATGTTAACACTGGGAAATGTAATAATTACACTGTAAAAATTGGAATTTAACCTGTCACAATGAAACATGAAAACTATAAAACAATTTTACAGACATGCATACACTCAAATTGAACAGACATGTTAGGAAGACACAAACACTAAAATTGTAGAGCAAAGCTCTATATCAAACAGTGAAGAATAGACCATACAATCAAGACAATATGGCTGTAAAACATATGCATATGATACATCTTGATCAACAATGCTGAACAACATGAGTGGTTCCTATGGTAACTTTCTATTACTTGAATGGAGGCTGGGGAATAAACAGTAATATTTGGGACTAATGTTTTCTAAATTAGTCAAGGAAAACAGCCTTGTCTGACAATAGGACATTAGAAAGATACTTTGTCTTGTGTGTGTATGTGTGGGCACACATGCAACATTCCTATAAACATAACCAACTATGATCTGCACACACACAATATATATATTCATAATCAGATAGGATCTGCACATGCACATACAGGCACAACATACATATATTCATAATCAGATAGGAACATACGAGTATGAAGTCAGTCTGTAACTTGAGTTGACCTTGTGTGATTTAATGTGGACAGTATTAAAAAAAAGTATTTACCCCGGTGATCCCAAAGTAGTGGAGTGAACATCTAGCTCTTTCAGATGAGGGCAAAAAACTAGAAGACTCATGGACACTTCAATGTTAAAAATCCCTTGGCTGCTGGACATGGAAAATAGCTGGTTGAACAGTCCTCTTTTCAGGCTAAATTTCAAACCTGATTATTTACCAACAAAAGAACATTTACAGCAAACGTTATTCTGGTATATTAATATGACATTTGGACTCTTGCTGGTACTTTATAGACTATGCCGAGTCTTATAGTGTCACCTATGCAAGGGAATGAAGTAATTATCCAGGTATCCATATGCAGCAAAGAAGTGAACCTTAGACAGACATAATCCTCTAAATAAGGGACAGTATGTATGCAAGGATGTGATGGAACTTCAGTCATTTATGGCCATGCCACCAAAACCAGTAAACTACCCATTCAACCACTACAACACCAGTCTATGTATGCAAAATGATCAGATAAAATGAATATTCTGATTACTAATTCTGCAACAAAATTTGCTTCTTGAAAACAACTTTGTAGTGGTGCCTTTTGCATGAACAGTGTAATATTGGCTTCTCACTAAAAATGGAATACCATAAAAATAGTTACTGTTCCAAATGATCTTTAAAGAAAGTCAAATCACTCCATGAACACACGTAATAATTGAACCCTGCATGTCAACAGTTTTATGGGCATCATTAAAAGATCAAATAAGTGTGGCTAGAAAACCTGTTCGTAACACCAGCAGATGTAAGTTCTTGACCTCTGAAAGGAAAACATATTTATCTGCTTGAGACACATTTTTTTCTAAATGAAAAAGAGTCTACATTTTGTAGTCATAAAAGTTTACAGGAGGACACCAATAACTGTAATTAAATATCACATTAATGTTTTTTTTTTTTTTTAGGGGTGTGTGTGTGTTGTTTTTGGCATAATTGCTTACAGATTTCTTAGTGCAGTTTAAATGCTGTAAAAACAACACCGTACCCAAAGATGTAAATAAGGGACCCTTTTCACACACGATGAGACTACTGGGCATATGGTGCTCGCCCCATATTGTTTATAGACCTATTGGCACTCAGTGGGTCATATGGTTAATATCACACCGGCCACCATTACTGTCATCATGAAGAAAACTTTGAGTGGCAAATTCCAACTGCTTCTACACAGGACATTGCATTGGTTGCTTGAGGGTCCACTCTCTATTGGTGGAAGACAGGCAGAAGACAAAGAAGTAGCTGTTTTAGTTTACAATTACTTTCTAGTACATTTTCTGGTATCCATTAACCATCTCTATGTGGCTTCAAACCCTTGACGACTGTGCTGCGAGGCAAGGATGCTGGCTATAGCATTACTGCAGCTCCTGTACCCCAGTGACAGCTGACAATTAATTATATCAAGCAGGGCAAACTGGCATTAAACTTGTTTGACAGTCAGACCAGATTAACATTCACCAAGATGTTCAGTAGCCCTAAGGTTAATTAAAGAAAAGCATTATGATTATAAAACAACGGGAGAAGGTTTCTTATCACTAGAAAATGATATTTAAATTAAAAAGCGATGAGTTTTCCTGTTATTCTGATGATTATCTCCTGTAGAAGTGTAACAATTACTGTCAGGATTCACAGTTTCATCATGGATGAAGAATTCCCAGTACACAAGTGTAAGACAATGAGTTCAGTTTTTCTGATCAAATGCTATGAACTATTTCCATCTATCACAGCTTCTATCACTGAAACCGACAGAAATAAAATAATTGCCCAGATTGTAATACTATTAAGTATTGTTAACTTTCAAAATAATAGTTCGGTTCAAGTTTGATCTTGAAAGATGTGGAAATAATGCGAATTTCAGTTTAACCACCCGCTGACTGATTAAATATGTTGACATATTTGTTTCTTCAATACTGAACAAGGAGTTTGTTTAAAACAGGAGTAAGCCAGCGTGGGCACCACACTCAGTTATCTTTTCATGTTAACCTTAGTTGTATTTATACAATCTATAAAATAAACAAAAAAATGCATTGTTACACTACAATTAAAAAACCTGTTGTGTTTAAAATATAACGGTTATTTTAGTATAAGAGGTTGTTACATTCCATCTTGAATGTATTTAAAAACAATACTCACAAGCCTTATTAATTACATTATCTACATGATGCCAATGAACTAAATTATACTTTATATTAGTTTACATGTGCACACAGGTTCTGTTATATGATCAATAAAATGTTCCTCTGTCCTTTCACAAACACTGGTCACTCATAGAGATAACTGTACAATATTTAAACATTATAATTCTGTTGAACTTTTTGGTCTAACTTTCCCACGACGCTGGGCCAGCCTGGAAGCACCTACAGGTTCTAATGTGGCTTGCTTAAGATTCTGGGCATTCAAAGCTTTAAACGTGGCAGCAACTGATCCCTGGGAATGCAAGGAAATAAACTTGTATTAAATGCTGTAACTTATGCCTGTCAAAGATTAAACATAATAAAATAATTAGACTAATGAAAAAATGTGCAGTATAATAAACAAACTATTGTAGCTAGGGTTAAACACTGCAGGGCATATATCATATGACAGAGGATCCACAAGAACTGCTGAATCATGTGCCACTTTGAGTTCATGCATTCCCATAGATCGCGGTCCTTGGTGGATAAATTCACTTGTTGATATTCCTCCATGCCAAGATCTCGGCACTTTCAGCATAATTTCTCTCACTCAGCCTCTGCTGTTTTACTGCTAATCTGTCAAGATGTCACAAAGTTTTCCATTATATGACAAAAGAACATTGTTTGTCTTATTATATTTGCATATAATGTTCTGCTTTCATTTATCTTTTTCAGATACTCATTGTTAGTCACTCTGGCAGCCAAGGTAGCCGCATCATTTGTCTCAGATATATCTAACAAATCTTTGTAACCTCCTTGGAGTACTCTCTTTCTGATAATGAAAGATTGGAGCAGTCATCAGGATACATCTAAGCTGGTCAAATGACAAAGATGACACATGCAACACAGAAATTACATAAAGAATCTAAATTTGCACAATAAACAACATAAAAGATCATTAAATCCACCTTCCACTGTGGAGATGGTACTGGATGATGATGATAATCAATAATATTCTAGAATAAACTAATCTTAACTAATTATGTGATTAGACAGTTTCTAAACAAAACTTGGAACACAACTCAACATCTTTATCGGCGTTATAACAGATAAAAGTAATGTGCACGAAAGAACTGATAATTTAAAAAAATACATTAACGAAAGCATAAATACTGCATGTAATGTTGCACCATGTACCATGCTGGTTATTCCAAGTGATCGATCTCCACCACCCCTATTTCCACCACATGTTACTTTTTTTCTGGATAAGTTCCACGGCTGATCATTTTCCAAGTACCAAGCATCTCTTCCCTAACTCTCTGAACCTTCCAGGTTGTCACAATACTCTCTGGTCCTCTAATTCTCATTACTTGACCCACAAAAATGTTAACTGTGTTGTCCATATGTGGTTTTGTGATAAAGCCTCATATGAACATGTGGACAAGGCAACCAACTAAGCTAATTCACACAAAACTGGTTTAAATGTAGCTTATCCATCACTGTCATAAGTATCACAACCAGCACCAAGATAAGTACAAATCCCAGCCAGCAGTTACCTTAACCAGCTGTGCATCTTGCAGTGTAAGTCTGAAGTGTGGCAATGAGTCTCTCTGTGAGACCCAAGGATGATTAAGTACTTGAGTTGCTGTTAGTCTATTCTGAGGGTCGATATGGAGCATTCGCTTGACAAGGTCCTGAAATCACAACAAATAATCATCATCATCAGGACATATTCTAAACCAGGTTATTCAGTCCAGTTATGGCATGATATTTTACAACATAAATCTGTTTTTTAAAACATAAATCTAGCTGCCCATTTAGTTAAACAAACACTCTTGCAAAATTAACATGGTGGTTTCTCCTTGACTTCCACACCCACAATGGACTTACATGCTATACAAATTCTATTCTGGGTCACTTTAGTAAATTTGAACATGCTACCAGTGCAGCGATCAATTATGCCAAACTCATTACAATTTTCAAATGCGAAGGGGAAAAAAAATTAGTAAAAGAAAGAAACCTATCATGGCGTAATCATCCTCAGCCGCCTGAGGCAGATAATTTTACATCTCAGAGCACAGCTTGGGGTTATAAATCATCTTTGTGAGATTCTGTTTTTCCAGCATGTTTTTCCTCATCACTTTTCTTTCTCAAAATATGTAAAGAAAATTATGAAACGTATGGCAGAGCTATGTTAGATGAAGAATATCCTCTGCAATTTATCTTTATCAATTGAGTTGAGGAAAAGAGCTCTTAAGAGCTATACTGAGCCAATCCTATTGTATGGAAGCAAATCATGGACAATCAGCAGACAAGTGAGGAATTATGAGGATGCTGTGGATATGTGATTTTATAGGAGAATTATGAGAACACTGTGTAAAGATAGAAGAGCAATAAAGATATCTTGATATCTTAGAAAGAAAACTAGTTACTCAAACTAGAAGATAAGTCCACAATCTTTGGGAATGTCATGAGAAGGGGAAAGCTGGAGTATGTTGAGGGAAGGAGAAGCCGGAGACCAAGAGAGAAGATAATGGACAGTCTCACATCATGACATACAGGAGCATCGGTATCAGAAATGATTGGCAGTACAAGGCTGTGGACAGACATGGACATCAATGCCACACAGCATGGACTATAATAAGAATAAAAACTGCAAGGCATATCCAAGGTTAAAAGTTAGTTGCATGCCCTTTACAGGTCGTCACAGTCAAACCCAGCATTTATTGGCTATTTGTGATTTATTAGGACGTTTACTTATAGTAGTTTGCCATTGCTTTCTGAACGACAAACGCTCATAGCATTGTATGAAAAACACAGCAAGGCGAGCTGCTTCCAAATCTCTTGCAGTTGTGTTTTGAAAATGGTATTTGAGATTGCAAATCGTATTTGTAACCCCTGAAGACAAAGTAAACAAAACATATACACAGAAATAAATTAAAATATGAATGTAAAAGACGTAATAGTCGGAGAACTGAATTTATAGCACACTTACTTTTGCTTGTGGGGACACAGAGTCCCAATTTCCTCCAACCAATGAAAATTTTCCTTCTCCAATCCTGGCTAGAATATCATTAGGCGTATCATTGGGGCCATTTGCAAAGGGTGTGTGACTGTAGACATGCAAGCGATGTATACATTTATTGAAGTTAGTAAAATAAGGGCTCTTTGTCAATAGAGAATGAAATAAAAATGTATTACAATACTCTAACATTTCAAACATAAGTGAAGATCATTACAATAACAGAAACACACACACACACACACACAACCCCCCCCCCCCCCCCCCCCCAAGTAAGTGTGGGTGAGAGAAAGAGAGAGAGAGAGGCAGAGAGGAGGAGGTAGCATGGATAAGAGTGTTTGCTCTTACTTTGCCTGTAGTAGCGGGTTCAACGCCTACATCGCTCAAATAGACTAAAATGTTGACTTTGCATCCTTGACTTGGGCACGTAAATTACAAGTACCTCAGAAGTCAGAGTGGGTTCACCTGATGGAGCGGGACACTGGTAATAGGAAAAGCTCATCCACTAGCAGTGACAGCATATGTATGGACCACGTCTGAGTTCAAAGTGAACAAACGCATATATATATATATATATATATATATATATATATATATATATATATATATATATATATATATATATATATATATCAACATTTCCTCAAATAAGCAGTTAAATAAATCTAACATATTCTAAATATTATTCATTGTTATTTATGTTCATTCTTAAAACCTTCAAAATCAATGCATGGGTACTTTTGTGTGCACATACATAATAAAAAAAACAACAAATAACATTTAGTAAATCATTGGGAAAATAAACAGACAACCACATTAAAAAGCCCCATGGACATTTGCTTACAGCAGAGGATCACGTGGGAGCCACGGTTACATAGTAGCTAGACGCTTCTCCGCTAACCCAATTGTCAAGGGTTCAAATTTGCATCGAGGCAAATTTTTTAACATTGACCTTGGCTCCCAGCCTAAAATTGGCAATAGAAAATGCTTGGGAAGTAAAGGCGGCCAACTTGATATTGATCACAGCACCCCTGGAGTGCCCACTGATCTATAACAATATGTCCCCAATACATCTTAAGGCATGTAAAAAGTTCCTTTAATTTTTACCTTTTTAGTGGGTCTCATAGAGGAGCGGCTGTCCGAGTGGCTAGAACGCCGGATTCTCCATCGGGAGACCCAGGTTCGAAACCTTGGTAAGGTGTGGAGATTTTTCTGCCGGGGGGTGGGGGGGGGGGGGGGGGGGGAGAAGAAAGCTCTAACCTGCGCAGTTCGTGGCGACTGTACTAGCCAGGTGGCCTTAATTCCTCAGGCTCAAGACCTCCCTGCCATACACAGCAAGGTACTATATTGGCAGTAAATGACAGTTTTTATGACAGCGGGACACATAATGTTCAGACACAGAACTTAAAAGTAGTCAACATACCCTGCCAGCATTGTGTAGAGCAGAACACCAAGACTCCATACATCACATGAGGCATCATAGCCTTGCCGCTTCAGCACCTGCGGAACAGAACAGAATTCATACAGCAAGTGTGTACTACTAAACTTTCTTAATAGGTTACAATATCAGTGATGATGATTCTTCTATTGAATTTCGTATTCCAATGAAGTGCAGGCCCTCAACGACATTAGCCAATAAACAGATTTGTTCGTGATTGGTTGGATTTTGCAAAATCTAAAGTTTTCCGTGGGTTAAGTATTAAAGATTTGTAACAAAAAATAAGTGAAGGGAAAAACAAACATGAAAACAAACAATAAATAGCTTAAAATATTTTGAAATCAAGTGTCTGGCAAGCAACATGCACTACATTATATATATATGTGATGTGAAAACATATAGTACAGTGAAAATATTTTCAGAAATATTGAAAATATGGAAGGAATCAACATTGGGGGACGATGCATCAATAACATTAGATATGCAGATGATACAGTCTTGATTGCAGACAATGAACAGGACCTGCAAAATTTAGTAGATGCGGTTGTTACACATAGTGAACAACAAGGGTTAGAATTAAATTGTAAAAAGACACAGATTATGGTCGTCACTAAGAAGAACGAAATACCACAGTGTAATATACAAGTAAATGGGAATACTCTTCAACAAGTGAATAGGTACAATTACCTCGGAACAGTAATAACATCTGATGGGAGATGCCTTGAAGAGATTAGAACAAGAATCGCCATGGCAAAAGTAGCCTTTAGCAAGATGAAAAACATACTGACCAATAAAAAGATGTCAATTGAAACGAGAAAAAGAGTGTTGAGATGCTACATAGAACCTGTACTTTTATATGGATGTGAAGCTTGGACAATGAGCAGCCAGGCTGAAAAATATCTGATGGCTGTAGAAATGTGGTTTCTGAGGAAAATGCAAAGAATACCATGGACAGCCAGAAAGACCAATGAACAAGTCCTTCAAGAAACAAATGAAGATCGTAAACTGATCAGAGACATTAGACGTAGACAGTCACAATTTTTTGGGCATGTTATGAGAAGAAATGATTTGGAGAACTTGGTGACAACTGGTAAGATCGAGGGGAACAGACCAAGGGGAAGACCTAGAAACAAGTATCTGGATGGCTTGGCCTTGTGGCATGGTCGAGACAAAAACACGGAACTGATCCACGACTCTGTTGATCGAGTGAGATGGCAGAACATGACCGCCCACGCTTACCGGCATGGCACATGATGGATGGATGGATATATATATATATATATATATATATATATATATATATATATATATATATATATATATATATATATATATATATCATACTATGCATTTATGTAATTTGCCATAGCTCTGAGCTTTATAAAACATACCAGAGATTTTGCTGGGAGAGTATAGGCAGCCATGACACTGACTACATCATCCCTTGTGTGAAGTTTGGTCAGTAAACATATGGAGCTAACTACTATATCCCCAAGCATGTCTTAATGACATATACAATGATACATTCACTACTGAAATAAAGAAAGACTTCTCCTCATAGCCGGTCTCCCTGATTAACGACCTTATCCATAATCCTGTATATCCACGTGTGGAACACAGCTACGCAAGATTCAGCAGCAGATCGCGTCGCGTTGGTTACTTACGGGGTATGTGAGCCGGTCACTCATAAAGCAATGGCAAACTACTGAGTGTAATCTTGCCAAGAACATCAACAGCAGTTGAAAACTGTTGGTGTTGACTGCAACGTCCTGTAATGGATATAAGTTAAAACAAAAACAAAAATCAAGCAAAAAAAGCAACATGCAAATCATTCACCAATGGACAAATGAATGAAACAAACCAGACGCACCTCAGGAGCAACAAAGTTTGCTGTATAACAGGGAGTCATAAGGAGGCCATTTTCTGCCCTCAGCTGCTTGGCGAAGCCAAAATCACAGATACGAAGACTGTCTGGGGAACCACTATCATCAGCATATAAAATATTGGAGGGTTTGAGGTCTCTATGAACAACCTGAGGAAGATCAGAAGAAATAATAACAACATAACTTCACTTCAATTGTTTGACATATACTAGCACAATATACAAGTAGAGTTGGAGTCTCTGTGGTGAAGTGGTCAATCCGTCTGCCACATTCTCTGAAAGTTGTGGGTTCAATTCCGGGCTACCTTTCAGTTCACAAGTGCATTTTTCTTGAGATTCCTGGAGGTCATCGCTGGAGCTACGGACTTCATGCTTTGTGTGATGCTTTCGGCAGGCCAGCCTGTGGAAAGAGACCGAGCCATATGGGATAAAACCTGGTGGAATGAAGATGATCCGCTCGACTTTTAAGACTTTTCTTTAAAGACATGTAGTGTATGATCTTTTTTCCACTGCAATGTTCTTCTGCTCTTTATCCTTCTTTTGAGCACAGGCCCTCTATCAACTCACACCAAGCCATCCTATCTTTCGCTATCCTAGGCAACCCGTCCACATCCCTCCTACATTATTAATGTCCCCAATTCTCTCCTCTGTGTGTGTTTAAGTCTTCCTCTATTTCATTTGCAATGTGGGTTCCAGAGAAAACAGTTTCTAGTTATACTATTATCAGGTTATCTCTGTGTCCTATACAATGCTGGGGTCTCTTCCTCATATCCTGACTGTTGGAATCTGTTTTGTTCTCCCCTAAAGCTCTGATTTAGTGATTCTGTGTCATACAAGTTTAGCCCTATTCTGAGCAGGCATCGGTTAATGAAAGCTTCTAGTGTATTTGTAATTGTTTCAGTCCCTCTCCATATGTCTGACCAGTAAAACAAATGTAGTCTTACACTGTACTAATTTATTATACTAGCACAGTGATATCAAGTAGTCACCAATAGTCGGTGTACAGGCTTTGATTTTTGTTTCATGTCCCATAAGGCTGGATTGTGTATGTCACCTCTTGCTTCACCTGACACTAGAACCCACATCCCAGATATGGATGACTTATAAAATCTCAGCTACCCACTTCTGGCTAATTTACTCATGTGCTAATATTCCAGTGTGGTTATCTTTCCATCTAATAGCTAATCACTGAACTAATTCATCACTGTTGCACGCCCACTGCCATGGAAGTGAATTAGGCTCAACAACCATAAACATGTGATACATTTTAAGATGTATTGGACATTTGGTGCTAGCACCCTATATTTATAGATCAATCAGCCCTCAAGGACTGATGTGGTGAATTTCATGCGAGTTGTGTTTACTTTACAAGACATTTCCTGGCATCCAATTTAGGTTAGGATTCTAAAAATCGTCCCCAATGTGAATTTGAACACATGACCACCCTAGGCAAATGTGCTAGTCACAGCGCTACCATGGCAACCACTCAAAAACATGAATTTACTGCTAAATAAATTTACCATACTAAATGCCTAATTCTGAACCCTGATTTCAAGGTGTGGGGATGAGGTCTCACTGATATAAAATTGACACATCTAGAAAGTGTGCAACTATGCCAAAATAGTGTAAGATCTGATAGGACTTTCACATCCCAGGCTAGGAGTGGGCAGACTATGACTGCTAATATACCATGTCAGATGCTTGGCTACAGTTTGACTAAGATGGTATAGAAAGATAATAGAGAGTTATCAAGCAAAATGATTGCATGATTTTCTTTGTAACAAATACAAAAAGGCATTTCTGTCAAAGAGCACAGCCACAGGACACATATCAGAAAGCTTTCTACTACAAATATACTTGCCCCATGTGAATGCAAATATTCCACAGTTTTGGCCACTATCTGCAGAACAGCACTGGCCTCCCGCTCAGAGAAAAACTTCTGTCGCAGTATTTTGTCAAGCAGTTCTCCACCTCTCATTAATTCTGTAACTAGGTACACTTTGTTTCCATTGTCAAAAACCTGTCAAGCAAACAGATGTCAAGTGTGGAGCATAAATTATTTAATTCCACAAACACATGAAATAGCCGTGAAACAACCGTCAGAGACGTTCCTAATAATATATCAAACACAACAGAAAATGAAGTATTTTCTTAGACTAACATTTAAGTTTTTCAGTACCAAATAGTTTTGCATCAGATGTGATCACCAGATACTGTCACCGGAGTGTGAAGTGCCTTCAGATATTTTAGGCCATATTTTAATGGGGTGAGGTGGCCACTTTTCCTCCACAATGCAATTCTTTCCTAGGTGGGGGAACCATAGAGACATATAATAAAAAAAAAACACATACATACACACATAAAAACACTGTGGTATAAAAAAATACAGCAGGTTAAAACTAACACATAAACCATATTCAAACATAAGTTAAAAAACAGGGAATGATATAAGCAACATAACAAGCTAATTTGTAAAACTTACATCTCTTAGGGTGATCACGTTAGGATGGTGTCCAAACCGTAATAAAATCTCAACTTCTTCTGAAGGATCTCTCTTGTCTTTATCCATTATCTGAAACAGAATGTGTCCAAATTGAAGCAACAATGACATTTTAGTGCCAAGATTTGTACATTTCAAGATGAAACATTTAATATTTACTTACTTATTTTGCTTCAAATGAGAAAGCAATTATGTCACATAAAGTGAACTACATTAGACATGTTCAGACTTCATCTGGGTGTGGCCCAGTGCAACCAATTTTCACAGGAATTTCTATCAGGTCACCATTCCCTAGCCCATAACTGTCCAAAGTCCACCTACAAGGCAGCAGGTTTGTGTTTGTCTTAGTCTCATCTCTACCCCTCGACCTGTATGTTTTCTACAACAGCACACAATTATTGCAAATAGCCTGTTATCACCATCATAAGATACTAGATTGTTTTTTTAATCAACAGGCATTCTGATAGTTGTACATTCAATGACAATTCATTCTTTGAATTCATGTTATACTTTGAAGATGTCACCGACAACTACACTTCTAGGGTCATTAAGCTAATACCACAAATATTTCCTTCTTTAATATCACATAACAACATTAGTAGCCTTTCACAAGTTAACAGCACGTGAAATCAAACACCACCAGACAGTCTCATGCCAATACCTAAGCGTCTAAATCTTACCTTCACAGCATAGCTATTCCCTGAGACTTTGTGAATACAACGTTTACAGACAGAATAAGAGCCAATTCCAATATCCTTGGAAGAAATGAAGAAAGCAAACAATAAGAACAGTTATGTTTGTGTTAAATGGCCATGTTTTCACAATTAAATTTCTACCCTGCTCAATGTAATGTTTTACAGTTAAAAATGGGGTATTTTAGTTGCATATTATAGGTACAGATGGGTTCTAAGAATAACTTGGATACAGAAAAGAACAAATACATCCATATGACAAGAGCTGAATATTGAAGAAGGGTGGCTACTAAAGACGATAAAACAAAGAACATTGAAAAGTTTTGGTCACTTGAAACGCCATGAAAGTTTGGAAAGAACAAAAATGGAGGCGTACATGCCAGGAGAGAGGAAGAGATAGGCCAAAGAGAAGATGGGTGCAGGATGTGGCAGATGATCTCCAGATGTATCAGACAGGGACACCTTGTTTATGACCGAGAAGTTTTCCGGAAGGTTGTTATGGGAGTGAGATTCTGCAAAGGACATGCTACTGACTGAATGAATTATAGGTATATATTACATTTAATATGTTAACTTCATTTAATATGTTTTTTTTTTTATATAAGACTGCTCCCTTTGGTTTCAAGCAAACAGTAAACTAACCTCATCACTCTAACTTATGTAATTAGAGCGAGAAACAAAATATCTCCAGATACCTGGTACAGTAATGTTTGCTTTCTGTATGGAACATGCACACTATCTGATGTATGCCACAAGTTTTTAAGGGCTGATGAATAAAGACTGCTTACTCAAGTCACCACATAGAATGCAGGCCAGGGAAAAAAAAAAAACTTGAGCCTTACCGAGGGTTGTTCACGCATCCCACAATGTATGGGGCAAACATTATGAACCATGGACCACCTGTCCTCAAAATAATAATTAGTGATGATGTAAGCTATTGTTGATAATTTAATATTTAAAAAAAACAAAAGTCCCATGGCAGGAGCCTGCTGTGGCTATGTAATGTGTTGAGACATTCCTTAGTGAACGATTAGAGCAGGGGTGGCCAACCTTTTTAGCAGGCGGGCCAAATTTCAGAAATAATATTTCCTACCGGGCCAATCACCTAATTTAAAAAAAAATTAAATTAAGCAAGCAAGCGTGCTACAGCCTCGACCACATCGTCGCTTCATACTCCGCGGGCCGCAACATGACTCCCGGCGGGCCGCATGCTGCCCGCTGGCCTCGTGTTGGCCACCCCTGGATTATAGCACACATCGAACCCCTGTCTAACTGGGCTCCTGCTTAATGTTCTAATTGTTACACCAATGTGACAACTATAAGTTACTATCAAAACCAGGTGTTAATTATAATATAATATAATATGTGAACCAAATTTAGAAGCAACAAAACTGCTTTCAATTAACCTCTTTTAAGACTTAATTTTTACAGAGTATGCCAACAGCTCAAATAACATACAGGAATCAGTTAAAATAGTGGCTCTAAAATGCTGAGAGATAGGCCTTACTTAGAATAACAATAAAAACGAACAAACAAGTCCACAGCAGGAACTTGCCATGGGCATATGAAATGTTAGTGCCATCACATTTTTGTAGGCCAGAGTGCACAGAGAAATAGATAGCCTATCTTTTCCCTCTGCGGTGATTAATGACAGCTGACAACAAAACCTTTGTACAGCCGAGCTCATGCCATTTAACATCCTACCAACATGTTCACTTGGAGTAATAATAAAGAAGTAGTAAGGCCACATTCCCAAATGAATAACAGTCAATGAATTTTATTTTAAAGAAGTACATATTTCAAGTGCATAAATACACTGATAACATCAGATTGAAGATGTATAACAGGCATTAATATTATAGGAAAGAAAAAATCAAACAAAAAAGTTGTGAAGCAGTTTCCAGCTAGGGGTCTGTGATGTGATAGCGACATCACATTTTGTAGGCCGAAAGCAAGGAGGAATAGGTGGCCAATCTTTCCCTCATTTTAACAATCGACGAGCAGGCATCGAATCCGTGCCCGCCCCTGCTCATGACATTACCAGTGGAGTTTGCTATCAACTTCACCCACATTACAGGACAGGCTATATTACTGTTTATCTTCAGTTACCTTCGTCTTTAACTAGTCAATGATGGCTTTCCCTCCTGACATGCCTCAAGCGAAGTCCTCAGTTAAACAAGTTAAAATATGCCTCAAACTAAGTCTTCAGTTAAAAAAGTTCACATATATCTCATGGTAAATTCTCAATGAAACAAGATGTTCACTCAATAACAGCTGAGCCACAAATATGCCACCATTTATTGTCAACTGTTTACTTCTGGGAATATACTCTTTAAGGCCACAAGTGTTTTTCACTGGTCGAGTCTTCACATACCAGTGTTCTATAATATACATCAGGCAAATAATGTATTTCCAGAATCCAACAAAAATCCTAACATTCCAAGGCAGAATCATCATCATCGTCAAGTGCCCTGCCAGATGGTGTAGGCATTCATTCATATCTCTCCACAGATTGTGGCCTTTGGTGTTCTGAATCAACTCTGCTGATGATATTCTTCCATGCCACTGTCTCAGACTATCCAGCATCATTTCTCTTGGTCTGCTTCTGCCTCTCTTTCTACTGATCTTTTCAGTTGTCACAATGTTCTCCACTGCCTCTCTTCTCATCACATAACTAAAGAAAGCTGTTTCTCTCTTATTGTTGTATATAATGTTCTAATTTCATTAGCCTCTTTCAGACAATCATTATTTACTCTGGCAGTCCAAGGAATTCACAACATTTGTCTCAGGAACCACATTTCTGTTGCTTCCGAGATCTTAAGTCAGAATACCAAATGAAAAACCAAAGTAGCTTTAAAAAAACATCTTAATGTGTAAAGCATCCTTCAATCCCTAACTTGTGTGTTACCGGACCTGAAATCAATCCTCTTATAAACAAATATGATTATATATAATTGTAAATAAATATGAGCTTGTTTCCAACCTCAAAACAGATGCACACAAGGTATAAACTGTCACTGACCTCTTTCAGCTCATAGTCGTCGCTGAATGGTGAGATCTTAACACCAGGAAGCTGCAGGGGAAAATACAAAGACAAGTCATTACTTCCATGTAGAAGGAAATGATATCTTGGAAACTCTTTGCTTCCCTCATGGACCTTGGTAACATACGGGCATCATATCTACCCTCAACCCTGAAAGCTAAGGGTTAGATCTGCTTTGATCATGTCTGATTAGCCTTTTGATTGAACATCACATATTTTATACGAACATCGAGGCAGTTGAATATGTTATGTCTAATAATGTCGAAATAAATATGGAACTGTACAATTTAACTTACCTCCAGGGTCAAAGAAGAAAGATTAATGAAAATAATATTTTTTACAAATGTCAAAATGGTGAAAAGAAATATCCAGACTATGAGTTTAATAGCAAAATCAAAAGAAAAATAGTAACATAAACTAAACTAAAATAGCCATCTATGCATACTAAGTTCTAGCCAACTCAGAAATTAAATAACAAAACATGTATATAAATGATGGTAACAGTCAAAGAGTGTTCATAGTAATGTGACAACTTGCAGATAATTCATTTTTGCACACAAGATGAAGAAGAAAGAAAGCAGAAGAGATTACCTTTGCCAGACCATTGTTATTGATGACAGCATGCTCTGGAGGTGAAGGATTTTCATTCTCTAATAATGCTGGTGCTATGAAACTAAACCCTCGGAACAGCTCATGGGCAGTTGCACTTGGTGGTATCCCAGGTGAATCTGCAGAAGGTAAGCATTGGGCAATTTGTTAACCCAAAGAAATTTAGCTTCGCACCACATTTAGAATGTGAAATCAGTACTACTGTATGGATCATAAGTATGGACAACAACTAAACCAATCACTAATATATTACAAACAATTAATTGGTGCCTATGAAAAACAAGACAAAAATGGTATGACAGAATCATCAATGTGGAGCTCTTGGAGAAAACTAACCAAAGGGAATCGAGAGATGAGGAAATGATACTGGCACTGGGTAGGACACACACTGAGAAAATCTGATACTATAACTAGAAAATTCCTTGTCTATAAACCAGAGGGCCAACAGAATAGGAGAAGAGAGAGATAGACATGAATAATGTGGGAAGGCCATGAAGGCTACTATTGGAGGTCAAACCCACTGCTCTGGTAAGTAAACACACTACCAATAGAACCTACAGAAGAAATCAAGAATCAGTATGACAAACCTCCCTAAGTATCATCATCATCACCATCATCATCAAGTGCCATGTCAGCTGGTGTAGGCTGACAAGTAGCAGGTGTGACGCAATAGAATAAATTATAAATAGCAGAGAATCCCAAAAACAAAACGCTAAGAAAACCAAGCACATGACGTGTCAACGCAGAAACGTCATCAAAGATCGTCAACATAAACTACGGCAGACTTGACTTGGGAAATTCTTCGGTGCGGCAGCTCATGTTGATTTGAGAAATATCGGTCGGCTAAATACAGGCTTATACCGCATCAATGGCTGAATCAGTAAGTGGAATGGACGAAACACTCTGTGGACACAACGTGTATCGAAGTTACAAATAAACGGGCGGATAAATGCAGAATCTTGATGTCTGAAGATTGGCAGAAAGGACATTGCAAAGAGAGAGAGAAGGACATCTGGATGAGCAAGGACATTAATTTATAATTCGAGTGTAGATGGCTTTGGATATGTTACTAATATTCATTTTTTTAATTATACTACTGCCCGCCTGGTCAGAACAGGCACAGTAGATCATTGTGTAATAATGTCATTGTTGCAAGCCTGAGCACTGCGGAGAATAAACAACGTTCCAACCTTCAAAGTCCATTGGAGTAGGTTTCCTTCTTCAGTTCAGGTTTGGCTTCTTGAATCTGCAGTTGACGACTGTTGCTTACGAGTCGTATTTGTTATAAAGTTATACTGTTGGAATTAATATTATTTACCCCGAGATGTCGTCTGGCAGAGGCATTCATGACTTTCCACAGATCTTGGTCTTCGGTTTTCTGGATCAACTCTGTTGATATTTCTCTATGCCACCGCCTCAATCCATCCAGCATTATTTCTTTTGGTCGGCTTCTCCCTCTATTCCGCTCGATCTTTCCAGATGTCAAGTTGTTCTCGAATGCCTCTCTTCTTATCACATGACCAAAGAAAACTGTCTCTTTCTTATTGTTGTACATGTTCTAGTTCCATTAGCTTTTTTTCAGGTAGTCGTTGTCAGTTACTTTGGCTGTCCAAGGAATTCGCAACATTCATCTTAGGAACCACATCTCTGTTGCTTCCAAGTTCTTCCTAATTTGTTCATTTACATTCCAAGATTCACTGCCTTACAGCAATACAGGTTCTATATGGCACTTTAGCACTCTCTTTCTTACATTCAATGATAGTGACTTATTGCATAGGATACTCATTTTTCGAAATGCAGCTTTTGCTTGCCTATTCTGCTCTTAATCTCTGTTGTGCATCTTCCATCTGATGTTATAAATGCCCCTAGGTATTTAAAACTATCCACTTGGTTAAGAATTTTCCCTTCTATTTCTACTTCACATTTTGGTGTCACATTATTCTTCGATATCACCATTGTTACTGTCTTGATATTCAAGGAGAGTCCTACCTGTTCACTCTCTGTTACTACAATGTCCAACAATTGTAGATCTGTTGCATCATCCGCAACCAATAATGTGTCATCTGCCTAGCACATATTGTTTGTATTATAACCTCCAAATAGTATTCCTGGCTTCTCTTTGATCTATCTCATTATTACTTCGCTATAGAGGGAGAAGAGATCCGGTGACAAGACACATCCCTGTCGTACTCCTAGCTTTATTTGTTCATAATTTTCCTCTTTATCTGCCATTTTAATTGCTGCTACTTAAGTGTTCAGTATTTCAACAAAAGGATCCTCTTCCATGCTGCAAGGTCCACTGGGTATATAGCGCTAGCCCCATAATTGTATAGACCAATCAACACTCAATAGGTCATGTGGTCAATATTGCACTTACAAAGTTCCCATTGCTGGATATTTACTAATACCCATTTCTGGACGGGTTGTGATCAGTTACTTTTATTATCGCTTTTCTTTCACAGAATATTAACTTTTATGAAATTTATGAGGCTGGACTCCCGGGTTTGTCACATGACCACCAGAATCCTATATTATCAGACTCTCGGATCAGGTCTATGTAACATACTTATAAAAACTGTACAGACATACCTTTGGGGGTCTTAGATGTAAATTCTTTGTCAAAGTAGAAAACATCATCTGTTTGAACAACTGCTGGTTTGAATGGGGGATGCAACTCTCGCTTGAACAGCTTCACCCAATTAATGGTACTGAAAAATGGATGCCGTTTCATCTCCTCTATGCCATTTGGGCCCGACCCTGTTGTAAACAAAAATAATAGAAATGTCAATGTCAGTCAATAAAAATGAATACTATTCTGTTCTGCTAGGTTATTTACTGTGCACTGATATGTGCATTAACAGAACAGACAGTAGAACACTTCCGGCAAGATTGCAATATGCTTTGTCAACATGAACATTGATCTACAGAGACAAGCATCCATATACAAATATTTGGGAGTCTCAGTAAATAACATATATTAACAATTACCTGACTTCTTGTGTAGACATTACTAAAACAAACAAAAAGAGAAGCACAAGATCTATAGAAAACAACCCAGGTATCAGTTAGTGGAGACAACATAAATTCATGTTATGCTGATGACATGGTCCTCATAGCAACAATTCAGAGGAAATTATAGAGAATGACTGATACAGTCATTGCAGAAAGTGAAAAAATAAAGGAGGGTTTCAGCTAGAACAGTATCAAACAGAAGGGACAGTAATATGAAATAAACTGATCCTGCCCAAATGTACAATGAAATCCTGTCTCAAGAGCCGTGTCCAGAAATCTGCTCCATTCACATCAACAAATACAGCTCAACTCAAACATGACAAAGCCATGTGTCATGGGGTGAGCACATCCTCACTTTTAATAGCTACACACTAAGACACCATGCTGAAACAGCTTGCAGGCATGATGTCCACAAATTATTTTGTCTGGACTTAGTAAAAGATTGAAGATTGAAGTCAGGTCTTAGTCAGATATGACTGAGCTACCGTATGACAGTAGACGGTACTACCTGCTTTCTGTCAGCGCCGAATGTTGGACGGCGCTTACCAAACCCGACACCCCACATTGTGCCAACGGCTTTGGGCGGAAGAGCGCAATTGGGAGGGTACTAGCCTTATCCTGGAACGAGGAAATGCAACCCAAAGACAAAATAAGTCATGGCAGGGCAGACCAGGCCCTAAGCCTTGGTTGGCAGCTGGTCTAGGATCGAAGCTCCGACAGGCGGACAGTTAGAGCATTGCTTTGCTGATCCGGCAGCTTCTGCAGCTTGTCTTGTTCCAGATTATAGGTGTCAACTTTCCTCTGGAGTGAACTAGGCAGGCCGAGAGAGGGATCATGCTGCATGGGCAACACATGGTTGCTTTATTTTAGCCCAGGCTTTGTGCTATGGAGAGGCAATAACTCCATCCCTGGTCTTAACCGGTCTCGGAATCAAAGCGAGAGGCAACTGTTACGGGTTATAAGTCCTTGTCAGTTGGCGTAGACATGGGGCGCCACGCGTTGCTTCTGATGGTGGGAGACACCTACAGGTGTCACTGATCAGCTACCGCCCGCCTCAAGCTGGGCATCCCCCAGCCAATTGGGTGCTGATCCGCCACAGCCTGCCTGCTTCAATGGGTGCTTGGGGCTAGGACAAAATCTGAATCGCAGGCTGTAAAACAGATGCACCAGGTACAAATAAAAAGAATAGAAACCTCAAGCTACGGCTTGCAACCTGGAACGTGAGAACCATGTGTCCAGGATTTTCCACTGATTTGACAAATATTGACGATGTGAGAAAAACGGCTGTGATTGATGCTGAACTCAATCGTCTTAACATTGATATTGCTGGCCTGCAGGAGACTCGCCTCGCTGAGGAAGGGTCACTCAGGGAAAACAATTACACCTTTTTTTGGAAGGGAAGAGGGCAGGCAGAAAAAAGGCAACATGGTGTGGGCTCTGCAGTGAAGAATTCGCTACTGGGAATGATTGATATCCCAGCTGGAGGTAATGAAAGATTATTATCACTGCGCTTGGCAACCTCTTGTGGATTTGCCACAATTCTCACTGCATATGCACCGACACTCGCTTCCTCTGATGATGTGAAGGATATGTTCTATGAGCAGCTAGACTCTGCGATCAAGGCAGTTCCAAAATCCGACTACATTTATATGCTCGGTGATTTCAATGCTCGTGTGGGCAAGGACTCGAGTTCATGGCCAGTGTGCCTTGGAAAATACAACATCGGTCGCATGAATGATAATGGGCAAAGGCTGCTGGAGCATTGCACTAGAAATGACCTATGTATTACAAACTTCTTCTTCTTCTTCTTCAGCGTTCCGAGCCATTGAGGTTCTTTGCTGCAAATACAATCCGTCTCCATTCGTCTCTCTGGTGGACCTTCTCTTGCCAGTCGTTGATTCCAAGTGCTTGTAGGTCTGTACATGTATTATCTCTCCACCGCCTTCTTGGTCTACGGTCATTTATTTCCTGAGTATAAGCGAGTTTTGTTTCCCTATTATCTTCCATTCTTTCTATATGCCCCAGCCATTGTAGTCTATTAGCCTTCATGATACCAGTGATTAGCGGGGACTTAAACAGATCATAAATGTCTTTGTTACTTCTTCTTTTCCACTCTCCACTTTGTGTATCCCTAATGGGTCCAAAGATGCGTCTTAAAATTTTGTTCTCAAAGGTTTGTAACAAGGCCTCGTCTCCTTTCGTTGTACTCCAGGTTTCAGAGCCATACAGCACAACTGGTCTGATCAGTGTTTTGTATATTGTGATTTTGGTGTTACGAGATAGCGCCTTTGATTTTAGTAGATGTTGTAGTGCATAGTATATCTTATTTCCAGAGTTGATTCTAGTTTGTATTTCTTCCCTTATGATGTTGGAGCAGTTGAAGATCGTACCCAGGTATTTGTATGTTTCCGTTCTTTTAATGGTCATATTATCTATTTGTATGTGGCCAGAGTTTCTAGCCATTCCGTCTCTTGAAATTACCATATATTCTGTCTTATCTTGGTTGATAACCAGCCCCATCTGTTGGGCTTTTTCCTTTAAGTGAGTCAATATTTCCAATGTCTTTTGTTCACTTTGCCCTATAATATCTATATCATCTGCATAACCAAGCAGCTTGGATGTTCCTCCAATATCACATTCCTCCTTTACCTTCCTTACAACTTTCTCTAGAGCCAGATTGAAGAGTAGCGGCAATAGTGCATCACCCTGTTTCAAGCCAGATGTTATTTGGAAGGGGTCTGATTTCCTGCCTTTATATGTTACTATATTATAAGTATCTTCCATGCATAGTCTGGTCATGTTGATTAACTTCCTTGGTATTCCAAATTCCTGCATAGCATTCCATAGACTATTCCTATGGACACTATCATAAGCCTTTTTAAAATCCACAAAAATGTTATGGAGATCTATTTTATATTCCCAATGTTTCTCGGCTATTTGTCGTAAGATAAATATCTGATCTATTGTTGATCTGTTTTGTCTAAAACCCGCCTGGTAGTCACCTAATATGTCTTCTGAATATGGTTTTAGTCTATTTAGTAATACTGCGGATAGTATCTTATAGCTTGTGGACAGTAGTGATATTCCTCTATAATTTCCACATTGGAACTTGTCTCCTTTCTTAAAGATAGGTATCAATAATGACTCTTTCCAGTTTTACAAACTCCTTTTTTAAAACAAAAGAGATGCATAAGGTCACATGGAAACATCCAAGATCCAGCCATTGGCATCAGCTGGACTTCATTATCACACGGAGACAACATCTGAACCATACATCATTAACTCGAAGTTACCACAGTGCTGACTGTGATACAGATCATTCTTTGGTTGTTGCAAGGGTTAGACTGAGACCAAAGAGAATCTACACAGCTAAACACAAGTCTAGCCCCAGGATTAATATTACTAACACTCACGATCCTGGAAAGTGCTTTGAATTTCAACAGCAACTTGAAGACGCTTTCAATGATACATCAGAAAATTGTATAGTAAATGATAAATGGAGTAAACTTAAGGAAACTATTTATAAAACAGCGGTAGGGGTTTACGGCACTGTGGATCATAAGAGGCAGGACTGGTTTGCGGCAAACAGCCAGATACTGCAGCCCTTGATTGATAAAAAGAAGATAGCTCTCTTAAGAAACAAGGAAAGACCAATGCGTAACACTCTGAGTGAGCTGAAGCAAGCGAGGAAAGATGTACAAAAGGCTGCCAGGCAGTGTGCGAATGACTATTGGATCAAGTTATGTGAGTCCATTCAAATCGCAAGTGATAAGGGAAACATCAGAAGCATGTATGAAGGGATAAAGAAAGCCTGTGGTCCAATGATCAAAAGAAGTGCACCGCTGAAAACCTTGACTGGAGAAATCATCACTGAAAAGGAACAGCAGATGGATAGATGGGTCGAGCACTATTTAGAGCTTTACTCAAGGCGATGCTAACCTAAAAAAAAAATCGATTTTTGGTCAGTTTGGCTATTTTTGGAATGGTTCATTTTTAAACACCTTAGCATGTCTTCTATCAGATTCGGTACTTGTTTTTCTTTAAAAACTGATATTTTAATGCAATACTCATATGTTACTGAACCCACGCTAGGTGTAGAATTGTCTAATTATTGAAAATTGCAACGAAATTGACGTTTTTTCAAGCCATAGCAACGATATGTTGCCGACGCGCGATCCGCGTGTTTCATACATCACTGTAAAGGTCATGAACTCTCCTAATTGTTCGTTAAACTTCGGGTTCGTTTAATTGAGAGCTCTTCTGTATACGACAGTTTCTTTCGAATCAATAATCTTCCGGAAAATTCCATATATGGAACACCTCGCTGAATGCGCAACGCTCGTTGGCGGAAACTGATCACGTGGGTTTCCAAGATGGCTGTTTTGTTGTGTTTTCGCTTGGCAACCGATCCACACGCGAATTGAAAAATGCCTTGTTCCAAGAAATTTAACATACAATCATATGCTCAACGTAAGAAATCACGAAGTCAATAACTGGCAAATGCTCGTAAGCACCAAAAAGCCTACCAGAATTTAAAAATTGCAGAAAAGTCTGAATTTGACCCTAATATAGCTTTTTTAGTATAAAAAACATGAAAATAATTTCTTTTTCCCCGTTTTCTCATTTTGCCATATTTTTTTTTTTACCTTTTTTCAATTTTTTTCAAAAACGGCTAGTCATATTACAATGAAACATGGCAGACATATTCTTCATTGTATTATGTACATTTTGTCAAGAGCTTTTTTAAAACTAAGATTTAGTTTTTGTGCAGTAGTAAAAATAATCAAAAATATTGTCAATGAAAATGTTGAAATTTATTTTTAATTATGTAGAAAAAAATGTCCAAGGGATATCACTAAAAGCTTCTGACAGAATGTACATATTCTATTTCTGTACCCATATACACAATATAAAGCTTGTAAATTAATAAATAACTGTTTTAGATCACATTTAAGAAATCCAATATGGCCGCTGTTTATCTTGGTTTCCATGGCAACCGTTACATACAAAGTCAATTTGTTAGTATTTTTTCAATCATCAGTCTTCAGAATCAAATCCTATACCATAACAGAACATAGAAATTAAATATTATAGAATTTGATTTTTTAGGGTTAGCATCGCCTCAAGTGAGACCAAGCTAGCGGATGATGCCCTCAACGCCATAGAGTCCCTGCCAACTCTTGACCACCTGGACACACTTCCCACTATAACAGAAGTTAAGTGTGCTATAAATGGACTTGCATCTGGCAAGGCTCCAGGTAAGGATGGGATTCCAATAGAGGTAATCAGGAGTGGGCAAGACACACTCGCTCTACAGATCCACCAGCTAATAGAGCTATGCTGGCGAGAAGGACAAGTCCCACAGGATTTCAAAGATTCAAACATCATAACGCTGTACAAGAACAAGGGAGATCGGAGCGACTGTAACAACTATAGGGGTATCTCACTTCTGTGTATTGTTGGGAAAGTATTTGCCAGAATTGTCCTGCACAGACTTCAAGTCCTGGGAGATCAAGTCTACCCCGAATCACAGTGCAGCTTCCGTCAGAACCGGTCTACCATTGATATGATATTTTCATTGCGACAAATGCAAGAAAAATGCCGGGAACAAAATCTGTTTATTGCCTTCATTGACCTCACAAAGGCATTCGATTTGGTCAGTCGTGAGGGTCTGTTCAAAGCACTAAAGAAGATTGGCTGCCCACCAACTCTTCTGTTCATTGTGGAATCGTTCCACACAGACATGAAGGGTAAAATCAAGTTTGATGGCTCAACTTCAGAAGAGTTTGAAATCAAGAGTGGAGTTAAGCAAGGTTGTGTACTAGCCCCCACCCTCTTTGGGATATACTTTTCACTTCTACTGAAATATGCCTTTCGTGATCAGGATGACGGTATATACATTCACTCACGTTCAGATGGTGGCCTCTATAATGCTCAGAGATTGAAGGCCAAGACCAAAATTAGCAGGGTACTAATCAGAGAGTTGCTTTTTGCGGATGATGCTGCGATTACGACCCACTCTGAGGAAGAATTACAACATCTACTATCTGCATTCTCCAATGCTTGTTCTGAATTTGGTTTAACAATTAACAAAAAGAAGACAACAGATTATGTCCCAAGGTGCACATGGTGTACCATCAATCTTTATTGACGACGCCGAACTGGAGGTAGTAGACCATTTTACATATCTAGGATCAGAGGTAAATAGCAAATTATCCCTCGATCAGGAAATCAACATCAGGATTGGCAAGGCAGCAACAACAATGAACATGTTAGCAAACAGAGTCTGGGAGAACAGGAAGCTTACTGCCAAAACAAAAGTCCTCGTCTACCAAGCCTGTGTCCTTAGTACTCTTCTTTATGGCAGTGAAACTTGGACAACATACTCACTCCAAGAGAAACGTTTAAACAGCTTTCATATGCGGTGTCTGCGAAGAATACTTGGTATTAAGTGGCAAGACAAAATCACAAATACTGAAGTATTGGAAAGATCAGGTTGTGTGACGGTGTATTCCATGCTCAGTCTTCGTAGACTTAGATGGATAGGACACGTTAGGAGGATGGATGATGGTAGAATACCAAAGGACATCTTTTTTGGTGAATTACAGACGGGTAGGAGATCTCAGGGTCGGCCTCTACTACGATACAAAGATGTGTGTAAGCGGGACATGATTGATACAGGCATTGATAATGCACATTGGGAGCATGTCGCCGCTGAACGTGTTGCATGGAGGGCAACTATCAGAAATGGAATAAAGACAAAGGAGAAAATGATTGCAGATAAAGCACACACAGAGCGTGAGACACGTAAGATGGTGCAAAATGGTGGAAGTGACCATGTTTTCACATGCACCTACTGTGGGCAAACATTTGCAGCAAGAATTGGCCTTACCAGCCACACTCGCCACCGCCATGGATCGTAGTTATTAAGCCTTTTTGAAGCACAATGTACCAAACTATCGTCTGTCAAGACGGAAAGGTGCCAATGCCAATGCAGTAAATGATAGTGTAACTAATGACTGACAATGTTAAACCCATTATATTTATTTCTACTGGACAACACTGACATCATTTATTTATAATATATATATAATCTAGACAGTGACAGACAATCAAAATTATTAATCAAAATATTTTGAAAGATATTTTGACAAAAAGAAAACGTACCACAAATATCAGGAGGAGGCATAAAATAAGTCTGGCCACATTATGAAAAGACTGAAGCATACTGTAACAACTGGTAAAATTAATGGATAAAGAGAAAGACGACAAGAGAAGATTCTTGACAGCATCTCAAGACAGAAAGATATCAGTGCATGAATGTTTACATGTTGGTGGAGAATGGGTGCTGTGAACGTAATGATTACTCACGAAAGTTGGCTAGATATATTAAAATAAAAGGTTAGTTGCATATCCTTTGCGGGACGTCACAGCCAACCTCAGTATTGTTTTTACTGTTTGTGATTTCTTGGCAAGCTTACGTTCAGCAGTTTGCCATTGCTTTCTGAATGACCAGAACTCATACCATTTTATAAAAACCAACATAAGGCGGACTGCTCAAATCACCCGCAGCTGTGTTTCAAGTGCGGTTTGCGAGATTATATACTGCGCCCGTAACCCCTTCGCAGCGGAGCCGGCTAAAATTAATGGAAAAGGAAAAAGACAGCAAGAAAAGATTCTAGACAGCCTCTCATCAAGACAGAAAGATATCAGTACGTGAATACATGAATGTATACATGTTGGTGGAGAATGAGTGCTGTTAAGGTAATAACTGTCTATGTCAGTTGGCTAGACATATCATGAAAAAAACAACATCTGATATCCATGTCAGTTGGCTAGACATATAATGAAAAAAACATCTGATATCTATTTTACGTGTGAGAGCTTCAAAGCTGTTATGGAAGAAAAAACAGATTCTACCACTACTGAGTATTGTACCCCTGACGTGTGCCGGTGGACTTGAGCAATCTATTAGGCTTTTCTGCTAAGAGGGCTCTAGCACACATGTACTTGTTCTAGAATGATGTTGGTACTGTAAATCTTCAGACTTCTGTCACTCAAATCATGAAGTCTGTATCCTCACCTAATCTGTTGGCAGGATTTCGTTTAAACAGTGCCCTTAGCAAACTCTGAGCTTCAGGACTCAAGAAAGGAGGCATCCCAAGTTTTGCTCTGAAAGAAACAAATGTGAAAATCAAGCTCTTCATTCTAGGATGCATTCATAATAAGATTTATACAAACGTATAGGAACATAATTATCTTAATTCTTACCAAATATACTCTCTTCACAATGGTAGGCAGAGGATCTCTTTATAGAGACAACAGCTGCGGCAGTGGTTATGGACTAGTATGGTCACCAACAAGGACGGCAATGCCAGATTTCCATCTTTACAGAGGCCACTAGAAGATCATGTCTTAACAAGAACTGGTTACTCGTATCAGAAGACAGTCCAGTCTCTGGACAGGTAGTTAAATGCTGCAAAGCTCAAGCAAAGGCAGCACTTCACAAGATGAAGAATGTTCTCTGCAATTTTCCTGTTTCAATCGAGGTAAGGAATATTGAGCCAAACCTGATGTACAGAAGTGAATCATGAAAAATTAGCAGACAAGTGAGAATTTATGTGGCAGTTGCGGAGATGTGGTTTTATAGAAGAGTGATAAGAACACTGTGACTGGGTACAACAAGCAATTAATATATCTTAAAAATTAACACAGACAGAGAATTGATTACTTGCATCATAAAAAGACAAGTCATGAGAAGGGAAAAGCTGGAGTTTATCATCACAACGAGAAAGTTGAAAATATGAGAGGCAGGTGGAGACTAAGAGAAGCTGGACAGTTTGACATAATGGCATGGAGGAACTTCGCAATACATGAGACAGAAGGCTGTGAACAGACATGATCACCAACAACATACGGCATGAACTATGAGAAGAAGAATCAGACAGTCTCAAGCAGCCTCTTAATATCATTGTATTAAAGGAATTTTTTGGTTCATGTGATATACAAATATACCAAAGCTTTCATGTTTCAAAGTCTTTCAATTCCTTTTTCTAAAGCACCTTTTAGATCATAAAAAAAAAAAAAACATGTAACTATTAATGGGTCAAATATTTACAACAGCCAAAATATCAACAACAAAAATGAACTCACTTCAAAATCTGTGTCATTGTTTCTTTTCTGTTAGTGCCTTGGAAAGGCAATGCTCCAGTTAGCATTTCAAACTGAAAGAAAATGCAAAAATATTCTTGCCAGGTACTGCACGGAAAGGCTTTCAAAAAAGAAAAAAAACTAATCATAAGGAGCATAAGTAATAATGAGGTTGCCCCACTAAACTGTAACCATATAATACTAAACTGCCTTGGTGATATAGAGGAATATATCTCCAATCACACCACAAGAAGAGCGTATGGCATTATATATGCCCTCTCCGTAATAATGAGACTCATTATTACAACTCATTATATGAATCTTCACAAAATCATCATAAATCAAGAAGAACTTCTAATCCATTGTTTCAATACATTTAAAAAAAAACTGATGACACCAACAAGAATCAAGTTTTGTATTATGCAAGTTTTAAGTGTGCATCTGAAATAGAAATGCATATTAATGCATCCTAAAAAGTGTATTTATGAGAGGAAGTATTGTGATATCACCTGAGATTAAGAAAAGAGACATAGAGTGCTGATGATAGACAGAGATGCTAAGAGAATGTTTACAGATATCTAAACACAAATTTATTAGACAGAAGCTTGAGAACCTTAAAGCACCAAAAATGGAATGGTAGTGATAAAAGTAATCCATGGAAGGCACTGGTATGAAGGGTATAAATATACTGACATATTGATTTATTTGGTCGTTTCGGGATTTGAGATTTAAAGACTGAGCACAACCTACAAATGGCAACGCTGATCGTATTCCGGTACGAACCCAAGGCCTTGTCCACGTCAACCTGGAAGCACTATACTCGAGTCTCGCTCACACCCGAGCTCGTAAGTAGTGCATATCCTTGACCGGACCCGGAAACAAACCCTGGATCACTGGCATGTGACTCGCCTTGCCAGCAGAGAAGACCTGATCATTCCGGGCCATGTCGAATGACGGGCAAATTTTGAGCTATAACCTATGATGCGTGACGTGATATTCTAGTGTGAGAATTTGGTTGCGTCTAGCATGTACCGCGTGGTCTAGTGGTCACACACCCGCATCACATGCCAGTGATCCAGGGTTTGTTTCCAGGTCCGGTCAAGGATATACACTACTAAGGAGCTCGGATGAGAGTGATACTGACATATGTCAGGTCACTGCATAAAAAGGCACTGGCATGAAGGGTATAAATATACTGACATATGTCAGGTCACTGCAAAAGAAGGCGCAGTGACCAGTTCGTTTTATCACACCCTTTTGTCACAGAATATTATTTGGTACCAATTTCTTAGGCTGGTTGACACTTAGGCTGCATTAGCAGAAGATCTAACTTTGCCTGCCACCAATAGTGGGACTGAATCCAGTACTTCATGCAAGCACTTTAACAAAAGCCATCACATCTCTCAAAATAAAACAGATACAGTACCTGTTTCTTCCTCGTTCCACTTTCAGGTGGAGTGTGTCATACCTCAATATGCACCTCAGAGGTCAACATTAGTTAGTTAGTCGCTGTTCCAACTTCACGGCAAAGGGTCACCCCCATAATGCTCCTCACTGCCCCATGTGAAAAGTGGAACAAAGAGCCGTACCGACAAACCAACAGCATGCACAGGCAAGTACATGCATAAAGCAACTGCCAGAATGCCAACACAACAGTCTGCCATGAAAATTAGTTCATTATTGATGGAAGCGGCAGTCACTAGAAAAGCAGCAGCTTCACACACATTGCTGCATAATGCAAAACTAGCTAGATCAGCAACTGCCATTTTCTGAACATGCAGTTCACAATACAAAACTGCGGACAGGTGCAAAAGCACTCCACACAAAATCCACAGCTCACAGTGTCGCTCCAAGCACTCAACCCAGTAGCTGGGCAACAGAACCATAGAGGGCAGTGTGTTCAACCTCAGCTTGCATTATACAAGATTAATCAGAAAAGAGAAAGACAGTGAGAGAAGATTCTCAACAGCCTTTCATCAAGACATAGAGAGACAGCACATGAACAAATTCAGTAAGCTGGAGAATAGGTACTGTTGGAAAACTCTCATTAATTTGGAAGAGCAATGCCGGGTGGTAATGGGACCAGATTGTTCACCTCACAAATCATAGGGCATGTGCTTAATCCTCAACAAGACTCCAGGTTATTAAAAAAACAAAACAAATAACACTCCAGGCCTGTACACTATTTTGTGACTACTTGGGAAAGAGACCTTTATACCTCAACGTGAAACAACCTCTCCCAACACATCAGCAGTGATAAGGATGTCTCATGATAACAAACAAACATCACTGAAAGAAAATAGTGAGTGACAAGAGTTATCCAAGCATATAACACTGATGATGCTCAACAAGGTGCAATAAGGCAGAATGAAAACAAATCATTACATATGTTATAAGTCTTACCATAAGAACACCATACGACCACCAATCTGCCGGAGTCCCATGGCCTTTCCTGTTAACCACCTCTGGAGCCATATACTCAACTGTACCACAGAAAGAGTAGGTCTTGTTCTCTTCAAAAATTGACTCCTTACTCAAGCCAAAGTCTGTCAATTTTATATGGCCCTCTGTGTCTAGTAAAATACTGGAAGGATCATGAAAAAAAAAAGAGTTGTAAACATGAAAAAGCTGTAACTGTAACAAAAACGGTATTTGCAACAATAACATTATAAAGCACTGTCAGAATTAATTTACGCTAAAATATCTTGATTACCATTCCGAAGACTCGGTGTTGAAATTGTTTGAGTTTGTCACTTCACAGTCCTAGTTCTAAGCAATTCTCTGCTGTTCTATACTAGTCAGTTCTTACATTTATATGTAGTGTGGTTATTCTAGGATATCTTTATCTTTTACTCTTGATTTTGTTAACCAGTAATTTCAGTAATATTGTGACAATGCCAAGACTATGTTTTTGTATACCTTTCATTACTTTTTTTTACTTATCCCATATGTCTATTTGATCTTTATTCCATCCAGTTCAATTTTTAGATCGTGCTGGAGTACCATATCTTAAACAATACCAAGATATTTGTATCCCACTATTACATTTTATAGCTATATTGTGCTACAGGACAGATGTATAGTGGTGAATCTTTTCTGCAGCTCTACTGATGTTACTTGATGTTAGAAATGTATGCTTCTCATAGAATGCTGATTAACAAGTTCTGTTTTCTTTGTTTCGTTTTGCGCTCGCTAACTTTTAATTCAAGCATAGTCCATACACACAACTTCTAGTAGTGCTGGACTGAATTTTGCATGCATATTCATCATCATCATCAAGTGCCCTGCCAGCTGGCGTAGGCATTCATGGCTCTCCACAGATCTTGGTCATTGGTGTTCTGGATCAACTATGATGATGGTATTCCTCCATGCCACCATCTCAATCCATCCAACATCATTTCTCTTGGTCTGCCTCTCTTCCGCTCGATCTTTCCAGTTGTCACGATGTTCTCCAATGCCTCTCTTCTCATCACATGACCGAAGAAAGATGTTTGTCTCTTTCTTATTGTTGAATATAATGTTCTAGTTTCATTAGCCTAAGGACAATAGGTCAACATTTTAGTCCAATTGTTCAGTGTAGAGGCTGAACCCCTTACCCCGGCATCAGCACACCGGATGTTTAAGAACACGCGATCTTATACATTCGGCCATGCTGACCTGATCAGCCAGTATATTGCTAGATAAGATTTAAGCTTGAACACATGGGTTCTCTGTAGTGAGCTGGTCCACACAGGGAAATGTCTGCACTTGTTCAATGGCTAATCAAAACAAGTTGCTGAGCATGTCTCTCAAATGTATTTTTATGTGCAGGTTAGTTCTCACCATGAAGACCATGGTGAAACACTAGAGATATCCAGGCCTTATTTAAATAATTCAGTCTTAGAGTTGCATAAAGTGACAATCAGAGGACTAATGATGAGATTGATAAAAGCAGATCAAATAATAAAACAAACTACCAACATCATCATCTCAAACAGCGGAGGCATCGTACAAAAACATTTTCTTTTATCAACAAACAATAACAGTAATATGTATTTATAGCTGAATTTTGTGGTTCTTATGTAGGCATAAAAAACATAACAAAACAAGTCTCTCGAATCATAGCGGGAGCTATGGGAGCACACTGGGTTCATACTTCCCTGCTGATCATATGCTCAAATTCTGTTTGAAGCAGAGATTTTTTCACTGAGCTAATCTTCCAGGTCAACTGAGTCTAAAATTAGTACCAGACAATATCCCGGCAAGTAAAGGTGGCCAGCAATATACTGACATCACCCAACAAATGTTGACTGGCGTAAATATAGCACCCAATTGATTGATCCAACACCTTCATTGTTGCTAACACTGCTGTTACTTTATGGCTAATCACAGCCCACCCAGGAAGAACCTCAATCATTTGCCAGTTTTCATATGCAATTGTGTGCCCAAATGCTTTTATGTACTGTACCCACCACCATATTGGTGGACCATTGTCTTGTACTCCAAGAACCACGCTTTCCACCACGGTTCTTTCTAAACCATAATGATTAGGTTTAACATTGTTGAAAATTAACACCTGAAATTTACCCAATATAGCTGGAGTCTACTGGACAAGTCACTTTTCCCCACATAAGTGTCCCATTTTACTGAACTAAATTAACCTCATCTTCTTCAGTATATATAATCAGACACAAACTTGAATGTTGTCAATGAAAACAGCTATTCTCTGCAAGTCCCCAAAACCGTTATACTGTTTAATATATGGGATAATGGTGGATTTGGAGTCCGCGTAGATTGACAAGCAGAGATTCCTAGGGTTATTATTATAAATGCTGCACTGGTGTTTGCAGTGTGTCTGGCTGCTGGAAAGAGGTCAGTACAGTTACTATTAGTGACAATATAGTCACAAATAGGCTTCCCATTAAATTTAATGAAGTAGTATAGAATTAAACTTCCAATGTGCTGATAGCAACGAGATAGGAGGCTCATTCCTCACACTGGCATTAAGTTGACCTCTCGTACAGAAAGCAATGGCAAACTACCGAACGCACAATTGTCTAGAAAAGTCAACCTATGTTTGATTACAATGTCCTGCAAAGGACACGCAACATTTTAATCACAGAATGATAAAATTGTTACATTTTAAGGGGAAAAACAACATACTTCTCTGGCTTTAGATCTCGATAGATAATTCCTAATCCATGCAGGTGGTCAAGTGCCAAGGCTAATTCTGCCAGATAAAATTTTACATCCTCCTCTGTGAACATCACCTGTGAAACAAGTAAATATAATCCCACATAATATTTATGCATTAATTATATACATCTATCAATAAAAAATATAAATAAAAATGTAAATTTCAATATTCAGTGAAGATATTGCAATGGCTTACTGGCAGTTTCCTCTTCCTAGTTTAAAAGTGTGAGTGTGTGTGTTCCTCTGTGTGTGTTGCATATCCACACTCTACTAATGAAGAATCAAATTAGCTGGGCTGGTCACTTGACTCGCATGCTAGATCACAGGCTCCCTAAACAAATTATTTACGGCGAGTTGCGTTGTGGTAAACGCTCCCAAGGCGGCCAGAGGAAACGTTTTAAAGACACTGAAAATCTCACTGAATGCTTTTGGAATTCATCATGACACCTGGGAGACTGCAGCCAGAGACCGAAATTCGTGGCGTGCATCATTATTGAGGCAACCAGGACTGCAAGAGCTGTGAAGAAAAGACAGAACAGAAAAACCACTGCAGGAAATCCTCCTCCAGTATTAAACAATATATAATGACACAAAGTAGTGCAGCTTTACATAACAGAGTTACGACACATACAGAACGTTGCGGCGGTTAGCCTTCATCAGCAAACAAACACATTCACAAACACAACATACAGTCAAGGAGAATTCCTGTGACTACATTAGAAGGTGATGACAGGGCGAGAGGAACAAATGCATGGAAAAATGGAAGCAATGAAGAGAAAATGAGAATTGACAAAATGTTAATTGAAAAGAATGTTAGTCGAAGAAAATGTTTAATAGAAAAACTGTTTCTAGAGAAGAAAAAAACTGTATACTCACCTCACGTACGGACCTGTGAATGTCTACGGAAAACTCGGGTGTATTAGTATAACGGTGCTGGATGTTACGGTACAGTGAGCACATAGAAAGAAGGGGGCGGGGTAGGAGGCGTGTAAAATTGACCACGACCCCATTGTGTTGTTGGTCTGGGTGGACTGGTGTGCAGGAACACGTGTACTTACATAGACACACTTCAACAGACAAAATGCTAGTGTATGTGGACATGCAAGAAGAGAGAGAGAGGGAGAGAGAGAGAGAGAGAGAGAGAGAGAGAGAGAGAGAGAGAGAGAGAGAGAGAGAGAGAGAGAGAGAGAGAGGAGAGCGAGAGAGAGACAGACAGAGATAGACAGAGAGAGACAAAGAGAGGAAAAGTGCCTGCGACCTACCACATGGGGTATATTGTAACCTACGAAATAGTCAGTATGGTTGCTAGTCATACAACGCGCTTCAGGAGCCCCTCGCCCAGTCCTAGAGTTTTTGGGGTTGTGTAAGATCCAACCACTGGCAATGCACGTGAAGAAGGTATGCACAGAGAAGCCAGATGTAGGAGGAGAGAGAGAGGGAGAGAGAGTGAGAGAGAGAGCGCGAAAGGGGGGAGAGAGGGGGAGAGAGAGGGAGAAGAGAGAGGGGGAGAGGGAGGGAGAGAGAGAGGGAGAGAGAGAGAGGGAGAGAGAGAGAGGGGGAGAGGAAGAGAGAGAGGGAGAGAGAGAGAGGGGAGAGAGAGAGAGGAATTCTCCTTGACTGTATGTTGTGTTTGTGAATGTGTTTGTTTGCTGATGAAGGCTAACCGCCGCAACGTTCTGTATGTGTCGTAACTCTGTTATGTAAAGCTGCACTACTTTGTGTCATTATATATTGTTTAAACTTTCACAGCTTTACCGCAGTTCCACCAAATTTTATGCATACTCCTCCAGTATTAGTGCATCATTACGCAAGGGTGCAGTCACTTGTGAGGCAACCAGGACTGCAAGAGCTGTGTAGAAAAGACAGAACAGAAAAACCACTGCAGGAAATCTTCCTCCAGAAACGTCAAGCATTCTTTGTCCACATTGTCAAAGAACATTTTGAGCCAAAATAGGCCTTATCAGCCATCTTAGAACTCACGGCTCCATACTTTCAACCCCACTGGATGAAATGAATGGTCATCATCATCCTTGATGGACAAACAACAGTGTGTGCATGCACACTTGCTGGTATTCCCCACCTATCAATCTGCTTCTTGGTCTTTTTTTCTGGGTCATTAACCAAATCTATTGTAGTCACCCACACATGGTGGTAACTGATTGTGTTTCATTCTCAAACGATAGAATGACTTTCTTTATTATCTCTTAAATATAAGGGTGTAGTAACCATGTTATTTCTAATGTCATCTCTCATGTGATGGAGCTCCCTCTATTTGGGATTTAGAGAGGGATAATGTTTGCAGCTCAAGGGAGAGAACTTAAACAAATCTAGAGGTGAAGAAAAGATGGTACTGCTGAGAAAATCTGAGAATACTATAATTAAAGTCCTTTCACTGGAACCAACAAGGCAAACAAAATACAGGGAGATCTTAAGACAAAAGGAGAAAAGCATCAGAGACAGAAATGTATAATATGGGGAGGGCATGAGGTGAGCTGCAGGGGATAGCAAACGATACAATGACTTGTCATGAGTTGGTTGACAGCCTATACTCCAATAGGAGATAAAGGGCAGCAGCAGCAGCAGGTTTGATACTGGCAGCAATGGGTTATATTTAATCATGATCTTTTTTATGACCAAGTACTATTTACAGTATGTTCATGTAGTAGGTCCTTTGTAGAATGTTTACTCTCATCATGGTCCACCAGAAAGACTGAGTTGTTGTTTGTTTGTTTCCATGCCATGTGCATTTTCATGCCCAACATGTCTTTAATGCTGTGTGTCAACCTCTGTATTCATTTACATACTTTACTGACTAATTTTAGCTATGTATGTTTTCTTACTTGAGGATGAAGACCCTATAATTTCACTCATCCTATCACATTCTCTGTCTTTCTTGTATTCACACTGTTCACACTTTTAAAAAAAGTGAGACTCACAGATACACACACCACAAAGAGAGAGAGAAAGAGAGAGCCTTACCTCTTTTGACAATCTTGTAAACAAGTCGCCTCCCCGTAAAAACTCTAAAATAAGATATAACTTGCCTTCTGTCTGAAATGCTGGCAAAAAACACAAGCTACATCAGTACACTAAATCTTATACAAACATATCTGCATATTCATGGAAATGACTGACAATAAACAACTGTGATAATAACTGGAACTTTTCTTGGAAATAAAGCCGGCTGGCATTACATTGATCACATCACCCATCAAGTGTAACAGATATAAGAATATAGGGCTAGTGCCATGACGGCACGCGCCACCAAAAAGGGAAAAAGGGGTTTTCCCAGATGGACACGAAAGTGGACAAACAAAAGGAGAAACCAATGGGAACGTAAAAACGTCATACAATAACAACGGGTGACACCAAGGCACTCGTGTTTTCTGAGAGCTCCGCGTGGAATAATATCTGGACGAAGCAAATGGTTGTGAAGATTCGGCAAGTGAACAGCGAAAGGAGAGGAATGATCTGTTGATGGGAATTCATACAATGAGAAAGACCGGGCCAAGATCAACCTAGACTATTTTTCGGAAAAAGGACGACTCAATGATGAATTGGCAAAGGCTGAGCATCAAGGTTAACAGTGGAATCGGGAGCTAATTAGAAGATGGATAAATAAACGCAACAGTTTATATCTTTAGACTGGTTGATCCCATGTGATTCTGCAGTGCATTAATAAATGCCTGAACTGGTAACTCGACTGCCGTCAGTTCTTTTGTGTTGAATTCAGGATTTGAGGTGAGACATTTTTCCATTGTTAATTGTCTGTTAACGAGCGTTGCTTTTGCTATGGATCAGCCCTTTATAATATTAACAGAGCTGCATTGCATTAAGGCAGCTAGCACTCACTATAGCCAGTTTGTCTCATGGCTTGAAAAGGGGCTCTTCACTACCTTTACTTTACTCACACTAATAACAATACTCTGGACATGACAAACTGCACAGTTTAAACAAAAATATTCATTTGTATTATTCATCTATTTCCTGTCTTTGATTTAAAATAATTTAATTTCCTTTTTTATAGATGTTCGCACGCTTTGAACTCAAGCGGATAACATACACGTGCTACTACTTCTAGTGCACTGAATTGATTTTTGCATGTGGATTAGCTTTCCCTATTACCAGTATCCTTCGCCATCAGGGAAACCCCTTCTGACTTCAGAGGTACTTGTAATTTGCGCCCCCTAGTCAAGGACGAGAAGTCAACATTTTAGTCCAACTGTCCGGTGTAGGGGTTGAACCCCTTACCTCGACATCAGCACAACAGATGTTTAAGAACAAGCACTCTTATCCATTCGGCAATGCTGATCTCCAATTACATGTCTAAATGCATGGTTCTATTATTATAAACCACATACTCAACCAGTAGTCCTGAATCAGAAGCCTGCAATGGGTCCGTGATGTGTTAGAACCATCACATTTTATAGAGCGCACGAAGGAATAGGTGGCCAGTCTTTACCTGCTGCAGTCAGCCCAGGTATCTGTCCCTCACCCGGCCACACTCACGCCATTGTCAGCACACTTTATCTCAAAATCCCCCACATTTAATTCATAACATTTACCACAGTATCTTATCAATGTACTTTCTTATTGTTGGGCTAACAAATAATAATTTTATTTAAAACAACCAGAATAAACCTATCAAAAGACATCCCAACATTGCTGACAAAAGATTATCTGGAATCACCATCATCATCATCATCCAGTGCCTTGCCAACTGGCGTGGGCGATATTGCCTCTCCACAAATTGTGATCTCTGCGGCATGGATCAATTCCAGTGTTGATTCCCTTCTATGCCACGACACAAGACTCTCAAGAATCTTCTCACGCTGTCTTCATAGCAAACATATTTACATAACAGGAACATATAGTGTAAAGCATGCTTATATATTACACAGTGCAAACAAGCTAGTGAAAATCACATGAATACTGCATTGAAATCAACAACCTGCTGAACAGGCAACAAGGATTATGAAATGATACATGTGGAGGCTTTTATCTCTATACTTCACGCCTAAACATGTATAGACTAAGCAAACTGCTGGACATGTTCTGCAGGATTGTCCTCTGTACATCAATCTAAGAAAGTTATACTGGTCCACAGAATCAACAACAGACACCAAGCGGTAAGGAACTAACCATAAACCATTGAAGAAACTGGTCAAGTTCATCATGAATCGTAACCCAATGTGTAATGATGAAAGTATAAGGAAGAAGTCAAGAGACAAGATGACCCATAACAGTCAGCAAGATGATGATAATGATAATATGAATTACTTAATAACAATCAGACAGTAAATTGTAAAACACTGAAGCATTCTCACCATAGTGAAGCCTGACTATAAATGGGTGATTAACATCTGCCAATATATCTCTCTCCATTTTTGTTCTCTGTCGATCACGGACTGGAACAGAAACAATTGTTATTTATTACAAATATACTCAGATAATATTCTAGAACTAACATCAGGGAAATGTAGACAGAATGTTTACTGATGTGACTGGGACAGCATAATGTTGACATATTGTTCTCTGACATTACTGAAATAGGGTAATGTTGACACAATGTTCTCTGACATTACTGGAACAGGGTAATGTTAATACAATGTTTATTGAACAATAGTAAAATGAACAAACCAAACAACAGGTACTAAACATCAACACCCACCTTTCAAAGTTGCTTTCTTCAACACCTTCATGGCGTACAATGTGCCAGCATCAGGAGCTGAGATCTTCCTCACTAGGAACACCTGTGGACACAATTGGTCAATACTGGACAACATGCTTTGTTTTAATGTGTAAACTTTTATGAATCATTGATAAAACTTTATTTCATTATGCTGGGTAGGGATGGGGGTCTTTGATTTATTCTTTGAGAAATATATTCAATAAAAGCAAGTAAAATGAAAAACAACTACCAACATGATGTGCTTCAGAAAAGCAATAAACCCAAGACAAGAAGGAAAAATAAATAGCAAAAGACTGTACTAATAGAAGACAGATAAACAACACAGCTGAGGCCAAATCCTCATATGTATGAGATGCAGAGAGTAGTAGTTTCTGGATTTTATTATTTATGAAGAATTTATGACACTGCACTAAAGGCACACCCTTAAATGCTCAGTATTCCCTTAAGTAAAAGATAATGAATGCTGATTGTTTCAGTTGTGAACTGGTTTGCTACATGTCATACTGTCCCCATATGCAACCAGAAGTTTGTGGAATTATTTTTGGCAGGCTGTCTGTTTTGCTTAAAGATAATCCATTTCCTAATTTTTGTCTCCTTATTTGGCAAGCTTTCTCTGTAATTGTTACACACAATCTTGTTCCTAATGTTGTCTCAGATACTTGAGCTATGCATGTTAGAGTTCCCCTCATATGTGACATCGTGTAATATCCTGGAAACAGAATCTGCAAACTCTTTGGGAAATCTTAGTGACTGAAAATAAAAACTCCACACACTATATAAAAGGTAATGGTAGGTCTTAAAGCAATTACTGCTGTTGAAAAATTGTCAGGCCTTCACATATTCTAGATCATATATGAGGTAGGGTGACCAGTTTCTTTCCTTGATGCCTTTCCTCCTCAGACAATTGTCTGAATATTGTCTGGTACCCATTTTCATGAGATGGAGTGGACCTTAGGGTCGTACTGGTAGGTAAAGTAACCCAACCTATGCTGGGGATTGAACCCAGAGTAGTTTTGACAGGTCAGTGCACTAACCACTATGTCACCTTGGCTCCCTCAAACTATATACACCAGGAAAAGGATCCAAAGTTAAGCAAACGTGGAGTAAGAAACCTTAGGCCTGATCTTAATCTTCACAATAAAGGTTGGCTACAACTAATCTCCAGGACTTTTTGTTTCTCGCTCTGGCAGTACATTCTGAAAGAATTCTAGAAAGAGCGTCCATGCCCAGTATCCACACTCTACTAATTAAGAATCAGATTCGCTGGGCTGGTCACTTGACTCGCATGCCAGATCACAGGCTCCCTAAACAAATTTTTTACGGCGTGTTGCGTTGTGGTAAACGCTCCCAAGGCGGCCAGAGGAAACGCTTTAAAGACTCTGAAAATCTCACTGAATGCTTTTGGAATTAATCATGACACCTGGGAGACTGCAGCCAGAGACCAAAATTCGTGGCGTACATCATTACGCAAGGGTGCAGTCACTTGTGAGGCAACCAGGACTGCAAGAGCTGTGAAGAAAAGACAGAACAGAAAAACCACTGCAGAAAATCCTCCTCCAGAAACTTCAAGCATTCTTTGTCCACATTGTCAAAGAACATTTCGAGCCAAAATAGGCCTTATCAGTCATCTTAGAACTCACGGCTCCATACTTTCAACACCACTGGATGAAATGAATGGTCATCATCATTCTTGATGGACAAACAACAACAACAAATTCTGACAGACTGCTGTTTGTCCATCTCTTGATATTTATCTCCCCACTTGAACTGTTGCTTAGCACTTAATCATCTACTTCAAATTGTCCATCCAATATGTATTTCATAAGAGTGTAATTATAGGAGCTGTCTTTACTGGAAAAATGGTAGGACATGGGAAACTGAAAAGCTTTATTCAGGATGTGATTATAAGGTTAACCCAGAACACATAAATCAACTGGTTAACCTATGCATTCCAACGCAACCTATTATGGAGGACTGGGAAGTATGCACATAAGCTGCACTTAATCTTAAACAACCAGCACCCACATGTGAAGGTAACTCAACATGCCAACATAATTATTTAACTTGAGGTGAGAACCAGAGCAATATGAATCAAACAAGTTATGGACTGTCAAATCAGCTACATATGAAATATAATTCTAAAAGAAAACAGTATACATCAAAAGTACTAAGCTGTTGCCCTAGTAAACAAAATGCATCCTAAAAAACTGATAACTAATACTAATAAGACTAAGATTCACACACTTTAGCATTGCGGATAAGCAGGAAGAAACAATAAAAAGGTTACAACTGAAAGGAAGGCCACCAAAGTGAAATCACAGGTTGCAGCTTTGCATAAAGGAATAAGAGCCCACAATCTTACAAAAAAAATAAATAAATAAACCATTCAAAACAATGTTTTCCAGTTTTAAATGTGAATAATGAAGACACAAACACTGTAAAGCATCAGGTACATGCTACAGAAACAAGTTCAACATATAATGAACTAACGTAATGAATCCTTTTAATCAAAACAACAAAACATATTTGTCAAATTATTTTAAACAAAATTTACTGTAAACACTGTGTTAAATCAAAGAAGTATCATTATGTACTCCTTTCATAATAAACTTGCGTTTGCTTCTAGCATAGTGCTGGATAGTTTTCTTACAAGACCAACCATTGATATTTAATAATACACTTCCCTCTCAACTCTTACACTTCTAAGATAAGGGTGAAAAACAGGAGCTTATGTGTACAAATTGCGCAGATTAAAAATCCCAAGGAAACTGGAGAGAAGGTTGTGGCAGAAATGTCAGGTGGGAAATGAACCAAATTCTCACAGGTTACATCGGATGGAAATAAACCTATACAAATGCACGTCAAAGCTAGATACAACACTGCGTTCTAAAGTTTGACAGTAGGTGTGGTGCACTTCCCTCGAAAGAAGAACAATGAAGATGATAATAGATAAATATTCCAAGCTATTAAGTAATTTTGATAAACAATGCTTTTTTTGGGGTTACATCTATAAACGTTACTTACATCACTGAATTGTTAATGCAACTGTATCCTACCTTGCCAAATGATCCTTGGCCTAAGACTTTCAGCAACTCGAAGTGACTTGGATCTGCCTTCTCACCACTCTTGGTGAGACTGGTGATCTCAACTTCATTTTCTGAGTCACCCTGTCAAACAAACATAACCATTGTAAATATTAACAAACCCTCATAAATTACTTTTGAAGAAACAGAAAAATCCTGGCCAAAAATATTGGTAGTAGCTATTCTTATTTTAAAAGCAGCAGCACTGCCAACAAATTAATAAAATAAACCTTAACAATAAAGGTTCTCATTTAACTGTGTGTAGAAGGTATAATGTAGTAAATTATCACCATTGTCAAAAGCCATTCACTATTCTCCACACTGTCATCAAAATCACTCCCTAGTCCCCCAAAGAAATGACCTTGAACAAGAAAACAATCAAATAGACATATAATCTAAAATAAACAATGGGGAGAAAGGAACAGAAACCAGTGATATTACCTGGTCGTCCACAAGCATGTCTTCTGTACTACCAGCCTAGAGTAAAAGAAAAACCAATGCAATGATACATATATAGTAAAGTACTCTATATTTGATGTAAAATGTAAACAACACAGCGATAATACAAATGACTGAAAGTTATGTGCAACACAAATGGTTAATTACCAGTAACTTGTTATAAAACTGTTTACCAATATAAAACACTAGAAACAAGGTAAATACATATAAAGAGAAATAAGAACATGTCCCAATTCTGAACTCATAAACCAGTTTTTAAAATAATTTCACCCTTAACCAAAACTTCAGTCTATCTGTCCCTCTGTAATCTGCTTGAACAGCTAGGGTTATTATTGAAGTGGTGGTGTGGTGATTTAGATCACAGGCATTGCAGAAATTAAAGTCGCTGTTATACGTATAAAAGGATAAGATGCACATTGATGTTTATAAAAACATTTGCTTGCTTTAAAATCAAGCGTGGTCCATATATGTGCTACCATTTCTAGCGCACTGTACTGATTTTTTCATCTGGATTGCTTTTCCTATTACCCATGTCCCTTATCATCAGGCGAACCTACTCCGACTTCTGAGGAACTTGTACTTTATGTCCCCAAGTCAAGGACGAGAAGTCAACATTTTAGTCCAACTGACCGGTGTAGGGTTTGAACTTCATTACATAACCACATCAAATGTTTAAGAACAAGCACTCTTATCTATTCAGCCATGCAACCTCTCTATTCACATTGGTTGAATGTATGTATCTTCTAAATTATGGCTCAATGCTATGAGATTAAATATAGCAGCATGAGTAAATTGTCAGAATTAGAGGAAAGATCACAACTGTCCCAAATCTGTTACAATGAATGCCCCGAAATATCTATGTGGTGAAGAATATCATTTTAGTTACTGAAAAGAAAGCTGCAGCTCTCACAAACTTCTGAGCTGAAAATTCGGCTCAATCACACTCTGGAGAAAGTCCACCTTGAGCTGCAAGTACCATACCATGGAATCTTTGCAGGGAAGTCTTGAAAGCACCTCTGAGTCTACCGGCTGGATCCTGCATGTCTCTGAGGATGCAACCCATGTTGAACAGGAGGCCACTATACAGCAGTGAGGCTAAACTATTATCTACAGGATATGAAAATTCTTTGACAAAACCGAGAACCAGAGCATCGTGTGTCAGCTCTGCATATATAGAAGCATCCTTGGATACAGGAGTGTCCATGTCTTGCCCTGCCTTGAGGGCTAAGCATGCAGCTGTTTTTGATGTGCAAGTTTAGATTCACCTACTGTAAATACAACAGAAACAAAACATCACGTATTTAGAAGGTGGAATGTCCAACAGAACTATCCTGGAAAGCTAACACGGCCAACAAAATTGTATAGGAAGTCAGATGCATCAACCAAAAAGGAAAAAATATCGTAGTTCTGAAGTAAAAAGTCGACATAATATTGCTCAATAAGAATTAGAAAAATACTGAATAAACATTGTAGAAAACTAGGGTGGTTAACCAAGGACAGAAAAATCCAGGCACTTAATCGCCATGGCTCCTGAAAATGTTTTAACTGGTTCCTGAATGTTCAAATTCAGTTCGAGAAATATATTTTTTTTTAAAATATATATAGTCCCTTTTTAGGTCCATTACTTGTCTTTAAAATGAGTACTGTATGTTTTGGTTGTTTTCCGCTCCCATGTATCGTGAAATCTGAATAATAAACATGCCATTATACATTTTTACACCACTGCAAGTCGACTTTTGATTTCAGGAGCAATTTATCAAGATCATCATCATCACCAATAGGTCCGCATGGCCGAATGGATAAGGATGCGTGTTCTTAAACATCTGGTGTGCTGATGCCAAAGTAAGTGGTTCAACCCGTACACTGGACAGCTGGGCTAAAATGTTGATCTGTCGTCCTTGACTTGGGGATGTTAATTACAAGCACCTCTGAAGTCAGAGTAGGTTCGCCTGATGGCGAGGGACACTGTTAATAGGGAAAGCTAACCCACACACAAAATTCAGTCCATCAATACTATAAATAGTGTGTATGGACTATGCTAGAGTTCAAAGCGAGTAAGAGAAAGAAACAAAAATCATCATCAATTTAAGGAAAGGTCCATAGGTTCTTCTCCTGAACATCTCTGCCAATATTGACGGATCATACCATTTCTGTATTGATTAACCCGTGATCTTGTGCCCTTGAGAAAAAGTTCATGTCTGGTGGCTCCCCACAATATGTTACCTTAATATTAAAGGTCTTGTAACTCAAACGCTAAAGTTATTCATCCTGTTTTTGAAAGCGGCTCTGGCATCTACCAATACGTCATGTGTACCTCACGCATCATCAACAACTGTGAGTTTGCTTTGAATTGTGTTGCATATTACGCTTACTAGTAATCATATCTTTGACTGGGCCTCCAATAAAGAACATTTAATGATTCATTTCAAAATATGTAGCTTTATCTGAGTTTGATTCATGTTTTTCTTACCCATTTAATAAAAAATATGCTGGCCTCTGAATCATACTTAGATTTTTAACCAAAGAAAGGCACAATACTCTTTGTTTACTGTATAACACTTGGGGATTTCAGAGAAGTGGAAATATCCAAGAGGAATATTTTCATTGTGAGTGGATATACTAGCCATGGTCAAATGCTAAAAAGGATTTTTAATTGTTATTATAGGTTTTCATGTTAACATGGCCTTCCAAGATGTCCCTGTGAGAACTTGAAAACTGTCACTGTCTGCACACAATAATATCATTAACAAAAATAAAAAGTACCAATGTCTTTGGGTTCCATTTAGCCAAAAACTTTTCTTTCCAAATAAAAAGGAAACATGATATGTCCAGAAAAAGACAAAAGCTGAAAGATATACCTGTAAAGAAAACAAAGTTTGCTGCCAAAAGAAGCAAACTCTGAAACAGAAAAAGCAACAACAACAAAAAAACTATTTTTTTTTTACAACCCTGGTTACACTAACGACTATGGTGTACACTGTCAGATCTGATACCACCAGACCCTCAGAGAGTAAAGAAAACGGCATAAAAAAAAAAAAAATAAAAAGCTAAAGAAATAACAAACGAGCAGACACAGAAACTGCAGGAAGCAACAAAATATATAGACAAAGAATGAAACAAACCAGACAGCTAACCAAGTGCAACCATTTGATGAGTATTAAAACCAGCAAAGAGCCACCTACTTGAAACAAGGTCCAGATCAATCTTCTGAAAACAAGGTAAAGTTGACCAGGTGATTTGTGACATTGCTCATTCAAACATATCCTTATGCAATATAGTAAATTACTTCTCTACAAACATTTCACATTGAAACATCATTCATATCAACAGTTGATAGCTTTCGGCACTCTTCCGAACGACAGTCCCAAATTATTTAGCGTAAAAAGCATCCCTTACAGGGCCTCATTAGCTGATATAATAAAAAATACGAACTACGGACTAAAATATAGAACTGAGAAAATGGAAATACGTACCAATAATATTTCAGTTATATGTGGAAATTGTGGCACTAAAGTTGTAAACAGTGTCGGAAAACATGTTCTAAACTCTTGTATCGGTATGTCCGCAGGGACAAAATTATACATATCGGAACGAGCATTGAATGTGTTGTTGATCACTTCTGATTCAGTGTGTCACGGACTGCTAGACCAATCGATGGATACAATAAATGTGTCTGAGCCCGGAGAGCCCTCACTGTCGTCGGTAGCACAAGATATGGATATACACTCCTACGACAGTGAGGGCCCTCAAACCTTTATTATATCCATCGATCGTTCTAGCAGTCCGCCACACACTCAAATGTCATCTAGCAGATGACGATACTCCCAAATGTAAGTGACTGACAACACATCGCCCCAGAAATTACCTTGTGAGTCCCTATAAGGGATGCATTTTACACTAAATAATTTGGGACCGTGGTTCGGAAGAGTGCCTAGCTTTCAAATGTCCAGATATAAAAAATTCTTAAAGATTAATCATTAACCTAGTGACTCACAGAACTTGCAAATGTTGCTATCCACAGACTTAAAATTTGACTAATAAACATTACAAATGTTTGCTACAAACATGTGTAATGTTTCTGAGTTAAACAGTAAAATTAAACTTTGTTGAGTGGTTTTAATAAACATATTGGAAGAAATGTAAAGATGAACAGCCATGGCAGACATCATATGAAATGGAGTCTAAGTCTAAGTAATGTACTAGAAATGAATTTAAAAAAAAAAATAAGCAATCTATTATATGTACATTCAAAATGTAGTCAGGGTATTCATATTGTTAATAGGTTATAAACTATTAGAGGAATATGTGCACTGAGTTTTAACAATCTACCACAATCTGAAATTCCAACATGATGATTAAACAGTAAACACAATATAATAATTAATATAGTGTGTAATAGATAAACTAAATAAATATACAATAAGTTTACTTAATTATAACCAGTTTAATTATACATGAGTTAATTTTTTTTGATGTAGTCAAATTAATCACCTAAGTAATTTTAAGTATGTATTTGCATACAAGTAAGATTAAATATAACAAAGTATAACAAAATAATAATGCTTTACTTTACAGCCACTTCACTCTATTATTAATATTATTATATAGTATAATGTTAATATTAATATTAATAATAACTGAGGACACCACATTCTACCTAGTCTACATATTTACTATTTTTGTTCTTGCAACTACTATTAATAAATAAGTAAACAATTCTGCAATCAACAACAACAGCTAATTAAAAACACCAACTTATCAAGGAATTACTAGTACTACCTACCAAACTCAGTCTTATTTTTACAGTAACTTTGATGATAGTGTAACAAGTAATTTATTAACTCTGGTACAAAGTACATATCTAACAAAAATTATCAAGTTCAAATTTTATATGGCCACTGAATCAAATGTCAGAGAACTGTCTTTAGTTTTCCAGCAATAAATAATTAAATACAATATAAAGAAAGATTTCATCCTGAACTTTCAAGTAGTAGCATCTCCACTCCTCTGTTAAATGCTGAGGGGAGAAACGGATTACGACACAGCGGAAACTATGAATGAAATTCTTATATTAAGTGTAAAAATGATTGAGCGGTGCCGGTTCGGTCGATTGTGTGAACAATAATTATAAGAGTTCAGAGGCAATAGACGCTCCTCGTCTAATTCATAACAATCAAACGATCATTAAAATGAAACCTCTTTAACATCTAAATGTAAAACAAATTCTCACTTCTGTTTCGTGTGCTAATTCCATTCGGCGCCATGGGTCGGCATTGAGTGCCAGTGGCATACTTAATGGTGAATGCAGTGGAATTTTGACAATGTTTACGTCTTTCCTCACTCCGGTAGCGGTTTACATTCGACCAATATGGCCGCTTGACGGGTGAAAGATGGCCAGGAGTCCTAGCGTTTACGTCTAAGTCAGCAGTTCTTTTATCCATTCTGAGAACATTCAACGTACTATTCAAATATTACAGCAATTGATTATATTTATGTTACTTATATTTAATTTATAATTGCACTTCAATATTTTGTGTTTATTTGACAGTAATATATATATATATATATAATGTATTTTCTATAGTCCGTTTTCTTTTTCTTTATGAGCCTACATCAATACCTGTTAAAGATGTATTACACCTGCATGATGACTGATGATGGATGGATGGGTGACTGAACCTTCTATACTATAAGGGCGATTGTAGAACTTAAGAGGCTATTTAGTAACAAACAACAGAAGCGGGCCACATCAAAAACTTGACATAAGCTACAGGTAGACGACAGATTATCGTCACTGTGCATCGAACCATTCAGCACATTAGTCATTAGTACACGGATTCCCTCCTCAGTATTCCCCACCCGCCAAGTGTGTACAGTACTCATCCTCTTACTACAGTATCCTATCCGTGTGTTTGTTTCCTCTGTCATCCATGTGTCATGACTTCCAGCATAATGGTCAAAGTGTTGAAAGTGTTGGTGGACCTATTCTGTAAAACATTTTTTGAACATCTATATACCCCCACCCCGACCGTATATGACAGACTTCACTTCATTATACATACATTATACATTAATATAACAAACATATGCATACACAAAACAACCCCCCCCCCCAAATAACCAACCTATCTATGAAGTTATATACAAAAGAATGCTCAACTAAGTACAATGTATAATATATATTTATATCCAAATTATAACTCAGGAGGGTTGAACAGGATATTAAAGAGAAAAAAAAATCAACAAATAAATGTTTTTCGAAGAGTAGAATAAAGGTGCAAGAATGTGGGATAGGTGGGGATAAGTATACTGCATTTAACATTCAAATAATCATACTTACACGACAATTCTCCTCCTGTGTTATACATAGCTGTATCGTGTACCTGCTCCTGTGCGTATTTAGAAATAAGCATTTGAAACAGCAAGTTACAGCGCTTAACTTCTTATTATTTGATCTTCAAAACCATAAAGTCTTCTTGGGAAGAAAAAAAAAACAATTTACAAAAATCATTATGCGATATATTTCTTGTGTCTTCTTTGATTAAACATTTCTTTTATGGTTGTTCAACAAAATCTGAATGAAGAAGATATGTAAATTGCATACATAATCGTCATTTCAGGAGTCCAAGTGAATTGTGAAAATATATTAACACTAAGAAGCAAATGGCAAATATGTTCATAGTTCTCGCTTACTTTCACGTTGAAATTTTAATGATAATCAAAGCTTATATGTTAACTTTGGTTGCATTGCTGAAACAATTAGTGTGCATTAGTGGAGGCTGTAGTCCGAGCGAATTCAATGCGCTTGCGTGCACAGATTAACCAATACGCATATGTGTATGTGTGCGTGTGTATATGCTACAACGCACGCATGTATATATGTATGTATGTATGCGTGTATATATTCTACATTGCTAAAGTCACGTCCCTGTTATAACATTAATCCATTTTAGAATAAACAGGCTATGAGTAATGGTGGTCACACATCTGCTACGTCCAGATCTAGAAGGGCTAAGCTATAGTGTTAAGAAAAATATTAAGTTGAAAGTTGCACTGCGATACGAATATGAGGTATAATAATAAAGAGAGTAAAAGACTATTACGCACCTTTATGCGCATTAGGCATTTGATAATAGACTCATATTTTATAGACCTATCGGCACTAAGTGGGTGATGTGGTGAACATCATGTCGGCCTCCGTTACTCCCTAAGACCAATTTTAAGTACTAATTTTGGGTTGCGTTGATCTAGGAGCCCTGGTTAGTTCAACAAAATTCGTCCTAATGCGAATTCAAACCCATGACCAGAGTGCCGGCAAGTGAGCGTCTTGCCACTACATTACCGCAGCTTCCTTCAAGTAGAATGATCTCTTTAAATTCAAATGCAGCTAATTGACTATCGAACTAGTCACCATCGTGTTGCAGTTTCTTGATCTTTTGCCAGTTCCCGTGCTCCATGAATGTTCATACTCAAGGGTTCTCAAAGTCCTGTGTCCATCTCCATGCTTGTTGAACATCGAAATTCCATTATTCCATTTCCCCTACCCTGTTCAACCTCAGAAGAGAAGTTGGTTATAATATTAGAGTCCATCGCCTGGTTCAGATTAATAATCCATTGACTGAGTCATCCACAAATAGGATATTACCTTGAAGTGGATTGTTATTCACAGAGGGTCATGGCTTGCATCGAAATATACTTGCTTCTTGTAATAAGAATATGGCCACGCTTTTAATAATGGTTTTCTGTTAAGCATACCTATGATTATGATTTATGCGTATGTGCGCCCGAGCACCCACGTGCGTACATGTGTGATGCGTATGTATGTGCATATCATGTGTATCCTCTGTCGTCTACTTTTGTTGCTATGATAGTCTTTGCGACTTTCTTAGTGTTGTTCATGTTCTTGTCTTACAGAGACAGGATGCCACTTTTCGCTCCTAATTTAATTTTCCTTTTCAAGAGCGGAGGCAACCACCAATTTCCAATACTAAAATGACGAAAGTGAAGGCCACTGTTATGTCGCTTGAGATCCCTTGACAATGAGAAGCAAGCTATATGATGGGCAAGTCATCTTACAGTTACTTCTTCATGATACCTGAACTTTAAAATAAGGTATTGCTTTTGCTGGTAATATAATTATAATAATAGCGACAGCAATAATAATAACAACATCGTTGGAGAAAAGATTTTTGATTCCCCAAAAGTCAATCTGGCAAGTATTGAAATTCACTTTGTTGTTGTGTGGAGTGCTTCTGCATTCCTGACATTGTTAGCACGCCATAAAGCTTAACCACCTAGCGTAGGTGTTTAAACAGAACTGCAGTTTCACATCGATTTTATTTTAATTTCACTTAAACAAGTGAGCGCACCTGAACGCCTTTGTTCTAGCACAGACGTAGCTTAACGATCTCTTTCTGAGTTGTTAGTAGTTTCATTCATAAAAAAAAAAAAGACTTGCTCCTCCCACCCAGCCTCTCACGCCCACTTATCCAGCGCTCAGTGAAGGATGCCGCGCAACGCACATGATCAGAATTTCCCTTCTTGTGCCGACTGACGTGGGCGAACATGACAATCTCATATCCTTGTTCAGAGATTTCGCTTAGTAGTTATTGTACATAATTCTTTTCTCTGTCGTCCGCTGGTCTTCCATTAATTATACCGGTTGTTATCATGTCTTCTTTTCTCTTGATTTAATCAAAGAATATATATGGGATTCGTGTTTGTTTTGGTATTGTCTTTTCATTAACAAACACATACGCGAGAGCAAAATGTAAGTTTTCCATCATCATCATCATCATCATCATCATCATCATCATCATCATCATCATCATCATCATCATCTAGTGCAGTGGTTCTCAACCTTTTTTGGCCCGTGCCCCCCATCACCATATTTTTAGGACGTCATTCCCCCCTCACCACGGTTCCCCACCCCCCCCCTTTTCGTATTTCCTCCCTTAAAATTTCCCCCTGCCCCTACATAGTATATGTAATAATTGAAGCTAAATTTAATAGCACATACTAAAACAAGTCTAAACGTCCACATAAAACGTGATTTGTGAGTCTACTTACTTTATAAAATGAATTTTAGAAGGGTGAGACGTACAGAACAGTAAAGTATGAAGGGGAAAACAAGATCAAGTAATCGGTTCTTGTATTAACGCAATCTTGAAATAATCTTCATCCCCCCCCCCCTGGAAACCCAAAAATTCCCCCCTGGAGGGGGGGGGGAATTCCCCACCGGTTGAGAACCACTGATCTAGTGCCTTGCTGGCTGGCGTGGGCGATAATGTTTCTCCACAATTTGCGATTTCCGACGGCAAGGATCAATTCGTGTGTTGACTCCCTTCCGTGCCATGACACAAGACTGTCAAGCATTTTCTCACGCTGTCTTCCTCTATCTCTATTTCCAAAACTCTTTCTCGTTGTCACATGGTCCAGTTTTCTCTTCTCATAACGTGGTCCAAAAAAAAAAAAAAAAAACCATGACTGCTTTTTTCTGATGTTTGTGATAAGCTGTCTTTGCGACTTAGTTTCGCTCAGAATGTCCAGATTGCTAATTTTGGCTGTCCAATTAATTTTCAGTATTCTTCTAAAAACAACCGCATCTCCAAGTCTTCTAGGGATTTGTTTCACCTGTTTAATAATTGTCCAGGATTCGCAGCCGCATGTTATTTTCAACAGGGCTTTCAAAATGAGAGGTGATACCGATCTGACGGAAAAGATGTGATACTGACCCTTGTAAAGAATAACATCGGTACTTTCCAAATGAAGTATGTACGGAAGGGGCGGAGTATCAGACCATTAAACTTAAGAGAGACAATACAGATCTACATCTAATCAATTACTACCTTCCAAGCGACCATCACCTAGGTACTAGATATAATCCACCAAAATAAAAAAAAAATAAATAAAAAAAGATCGTACATGGATCATATCGTATGTGGACCTCAGCCACTCACTGAGCTGGTCTATGATCACATAGACTAGAGAGGAGAGAGACTGGAGAACTGGCAGGGTGAAAATAGATTTATAGTGATTAACACACCATCATCCGACCCACCTAACTTCAACTCAAGAATAATGTATACCACAAATACACCTGACTTAGTGTTTCACTCACCAGACCTGGAGTGGAATATTTCAAGAGCTGTTGGGAAAAACTCGTGGCAGTGACCTTGACCAGTCTTTCTAACTGTAGAAAATGAGCTTGTAAGTTATAGCAGCACACTCTCGAGCTGGAACTACGTGAAAGCAGACTGGAAAATGTACAAACATCGCACCGGCATACCGCCTAGAAATCTTAACACTGATAAAACATAAATAAAGTAGTTGACGAGTTCGGTAAACACACACTACAGGCAGCACAAGAATCAAAATCAAGATGTGATCGCAAGCAATATAAACGGTACTGAAATAGCGAGCTAGAAGAATTGCATAATGATGAGGAAATATGTAGATAGCCAACAGAGGCAAAACCCAACCAAGAGCACCACAACAAACACCAGCATGCAAATGCCACATTTTAAAGGGTAAATTGCAGGCTAGAAGGACAAGTTGGCAGGAGAAAACAGAGTCCCTGAACTTTGAAAGAGACACAAAGTAGTTGTGGGAGCATGTAAAACAACTTAACTACAACGACACAGTGAGAAACTCAAAGATTTCACTTTATAAAAACGGAAATATCTTAGCAGGAAAACAAGCAGCTGACCATTTTGCAGACTCATGTTCCCAAGACAACAACAATGAAATTATCCTAGAGAAACAGCAAGAGATTATAGTTAAATGTCATCATACGAGACATAATGAAATAGTACATGGGGCACTGGAGGTACCTATTACAGTCAGCTAACTAGAGCTAGCAACATCAAAAATAAATATGGAAAATTCACCAGGAGCCGACGGTATATCCAATGAAATGATCAAGAACCTAGGAACAATGGCAAAAACAAAGCTGCTGCAGATCTTCAATATCTGCTAGACCTCAAGCAGAGTTCCACATACTTGAAGAGAAGCAATCCTAAAAACAAAGTAATACCGTTCTATTTCCTCCAGTTACGGAACTTTTAGCCATGTTAACTGTATCTGCAAACCAGTGGAGCGCACCATCAAACACAGACTACAATAGCACATTTAAAGCGAAAACATTCTTATGGCATGCACAGCAGACTGGCTTTAAGCAGTTAGTTTACTGAAGATCCGACAACCTGCCCCTCTCAAGACACTGAGGATGCATTCCAAGAGAAAAACCTGGTGCTTGCGGCAGGGATAGACCGAAAGAAACAGTATGACAAAGTCTGGAAAGGTCTGATGAAGAAACTAAGAAACTATAAAATAAATGGAAGAATGTACAAATGGGTGAAAGCATACTTGCACAGCAAATGAGCTTGTGTACAGATTCAAGAGGGAGAAAGTTCTACTGCATCACGATGTTCCCCAAGGTGAAGTATTGTCCTCCACACACTTAACTGATTCAGTGCAAAGAAAAAAAAACAGTAAGTTTAGACTAAACACGGCACACAATCAAATGAACAAGTATTGTAATGTAAATTTTCGTTCACTGAGCTTTAAAATTCAGGAGCTGAATACGGAAGAAGGCTGGCTATTAGAGATGATAAAATAAATAAAATTGAAATATTTTGTTCATTTGAAACGTCACAAAAGGTTGGAGAGAACAATAATGGAGGGTTTTATGCCTGAGAAGAGAAGAAGAGAAAGGCAAAGAGAAGATTTGTGCAGGATGTGGCGGATGATCTCCAGATGGGTGTATCGGACGCGGGATATCTTGCTTATGATAGAGAGGTTTTCCGGAAGGTTGTTATGGGAGCGAGGTTCTGCAAAGGACATGCTACTGAATGAATGAATGAGCTTTAAAATTGCTGAAGATACCACGAAACAAAACAAATAAGACGATGACCCTAGTATGGCATTATATTGCCCTTCTGTACAAATGAAGGTCACATTTGGCGATATATTATCCTTCGGCACTGAATCACTTAATAATCGTTATCAACGACCTTGTGCCGAACTACCATATGGAATGAAGTGGTAATATACGCTGGTGGTCTGTTCCCATGGAGCACACATGAGCATGCATCTGTGGTCACCGGAATGCTACAAAGAGCAATAGATGCATTTCTGCATGAGCAAATAGATGGTGTGTCAGTATAAACACTGACAAGTGCAGCATCACTCTCTTTACCCTCTCCTCTAAGCAGAAAGCAGGAGTCATCCACATAAATGGAAGACCCTTAAAAGAAGATAAAGAACCCACATGCCTAGGAAAAACATTTGATGACAGTCTAGCACGGAGAAAGCACATTAGCAAAGCAGCAGCAAAAACCAAAAGGAAGATAACCATCCTGAGAAAACTAAATGGAACCATGCGGGGAGCAAGCGGGAAAATACTTAGCAAAGTTTATCAACAAAGCATACGACCACACCCGGAATATGGGTAAACTGCATGGTGTTCAGCATCAAAAACAACACTACAAAAGCTGGACAAGGAACAAAATCAATCGCTTAGTATCAACACTGGAGGGTTGAGATAAACCCCTATCGTGGAGATGGAGAAGATGGGGAGGACACATTCTCCGAGGGAACACAGAGATTTAAAAAACGCCAACACAGGCATGCCAGGCCACTCTATGAGGAACAGATTTGAAAGCCTAGCTATGGGGCCGTTGAAAAGAAACAGTTTTATCCACCAGGCCAACTACTATGCAGACAAACCAATTATCTGCCCACAGTGAAAACTATCCTCTCCGTGGAGAGAGTATGAATAAAATTAGTGGAACTGCGGTATAGCTGTGGAAATGTCAAAAATATAAAACAACACGAAGTAATGCAGCTTTACAGAACACAGTTACGTAAGACATAGAGAGGAACATAAGACTACCAGTACAAATTCAGACACAAGTGAAAAGAATATTCGACAAGTAAGAACAAATTCAGACACAAGTGAAAAGAATATTCGACAAGTAAGAACAAATTCAGACACAAGTGAAAAGAATATTCGACAAGTAAGAACAAAACAGTGAACTACGCAGAACAACCATTATCACTTTCCTTGATGAAGCATACTTAGAGGACCTCTGGATTAAAGTCTACACAGATGGGTCAGCTCAAAATGCTGTTAAAATGTAGGAGTGGGAGTGTGCACAGAATACCCAAATAATGTTAGGGACACGACCAGATGACCAACAGGAAAGACTGACATAACTATGATGCAGAAATCCTGGCAATCAAGATAGCAATCGAGAAATTACAGAGTATCAATCATGGTATACAGCCTGTGGTACCATTGACGGAGGCAAAATCATTACTTGAAGCACTCCAGTCTGGGAAATTTCCAGTACTACAGACAATTTATATGGTTTTAATAAACATACTGGAACCAATACAAGGACGAACAGCTATGGCAGACATAATCTGACATGGAGTCTTAGTCTAAGTAATGTACTAGAAATTAAAAAACAAACAAACACACACACACACACACACATAATAAACAATCTATTCTGGGTACATAAAAATGTGGTCATGATATTGTTAATCTATATCTATAAAACAAAGTGTATGTGTATATGTATATATGTATGTATGTAAATATGTATGTCCTTTATTTGTTCGCGAACGGCCCATCCGATTGAGATGAAATTTTCTACACGCCTTCCTTTCATTCCAGAGCTGTCAACTGTCATAGTTTTTTTTCCTTCTTCCTCCTCCTCCCTCCTCCCCCTCCCAAAATACGTACGTAAATATATGATGATGATGATGAAAGAATCCCCGAACCAAAACGCTAGGGAAAGGGAAGAAAATGACGTGACTACACAGAATCGTCACACGGCAATCATCATCATCAAGTGCCGTGCCGGCTGGCATAGGCGTTCATGGCTCTCCGTAGATCTCAGTCTTTGGTTTTTTGGATCAACTCTGCTGCTGATATTCCTCCATGCCACGGCAATATCAATAACAATTCATCTTTTTATGTGTAAGGAAGTTATCTACAGTCGTGTAGAAGGGAAGAACTAGACGAGTATGAATTCGGAATGGCGAACTCTCTCCTACTCTCTTCTTCCTCCCTCTCATCCCTCTCCCGACTCCCTCCTCCTTCTCCCTCTTTCTTCTCCCTCTTCCTCTCCCCTCCTCCTCCATCCTCCTCCCTCCTACTCCATCCGCCTCCTCCCCCTCCTCCCTCATCTTCCCTTCTCCTCCCTCTCCCTCCTTATCCCTCCTCCTCCTCCTGCCTCCCTCCTCCTCCTCCTGCCTCCTTCTCCCTCATCATCCTCACTCCTCCTTCTCCCTTCTTCTAACTCTTCCCTCTTCCTCCTCCTCCTACCTCCTCCCTCCTCCTCCCTCTACCTCCTCCTCCTCCCTCCACCCTCCTCCTCCCTTCTCCTCCTCTTCCTCCTCCCTTTCCTTCCTCCTCCTCCTCCCTCTACCTCCTCCTCCCCCTACCTCTTTCCTCCTCCCTCCTCTTCCTCTTCCACCTCCCTTTCCTTCCTCCCCTCCTCATTCTCCCTCCTTCCTCTCCCTCCTTCCTCCTCCTCCTTCCTTCTTCTCCCTCTGCCTCCTCCCTCCTCCTATCCCCTCCTCCTCCCTCCTCCTCCTTCTCCTCCTCCCTCCTTCTCCTCCTCTCCCCTCCTCCTCCTCCTACCCTCTTCCTCTTTCCCTCCTCCCTCTCCCTCCTCCATCCTCCTCCTCCCTCTTCCTCCTTCCTCCTCCTCCCTCTCCCTCCTCCATCCTCCTCCTCCCTCTTCCTCCTCCTTCTTCCTCCTCCTTCCTTCTCCTCCCTCCTCCTCCCTCTTCCTCCTCCTCCTACCTCCTCCCTCCTCCTCCTCTCTCCTCCTCCCTCCTCCTTCTTCCTCCTCCTCCCTCCTCCCCCTCCCAAAATACGTACGTAAATATATGATGATGATGATGAAAGAATCCCCGAACCAAAACGCTAGGGAAAGGGAAGAAAATGACGTGACTACACAGAATCGTCACACGGCAATCATCATCATCAAGTGCCGTGCCGGCTGGCATAGGCGTTCATGGCTCTCCGTAGATCTCAGTCTTTGGTTTTTTGGATCAACTCTGCTGCTGATATTCCTCCATGCCACGGCAATATCAATAACAATTCATCTTTTTATGTGTAAGGAAGTTATCTACAGTCGTGTAGAAGGGAAGAACTAGACGAGTATGAATTCGGAATGGCGAACTCTCTCCTACTCTCTTCTTCCTCCCTCTCATCCCTCTCCCGACTCCCTCCTCCTTCTCCCTCTTTCTTCTCCCTCTTCCTCTCCCCTCCTCCTCCATCCTCCTCCCTCCTACTCCATCCGCCTCCTCCCCCTCCTCCCTCATCTTCCTTTCTCCTCCCTCTCCCTCCTTATCCCTCCTCCTCCTCCTGCCTCCCTCCTCCTCCTCCTGCCTCCTTCTCCCTCATCATCCTCACTCCTCCTTCTCCCTTCTTCTAACTCTTCCCTCTTCCTCCTCCTCCTACCTCCTCCCTCCTCCTCCCTCTACCTCCTCCTCCTCCCTCCACCCTCCTCCTCCCTTCTCCTCCTCTTCCTCCTCCCTTTCCTTCCTCCTCCTCCTCCCTCTACCTCCTCCTCCCCCTACCTCTTTCCTCCTCCCTCCTCTTCCTCTTCCACCTCCCTTTCCTTCCTCCCCTCCTCATTCTCCCTCCTTCCTCTCCCTCCTTCCTCCTCCTCCTTCCTTCTTCTCCCTCTGCCTCCTCCCTCCTCCTATCCCCTCCTCCTCCCTCCTCCTCCTTCTCCTCCTCCCTCCTTCTCCTCCTCTCCCCTCCTCCTCCTCCTACCCTCTTCCTCTTTCCCTCCTCCCTCTCCCTCCTCCATCCTCCTCCTCCCTCTTCCTCCTTCCTCCTCCTCCCTCTCCCTCCTCCATCCTCCTCCTCCCTCTTCCTCCTCCTTCTTCCTCCTCCTTCCTTCTCCTCCCTCCTCCTCCCTCTTCCTCCTCCTCCTACCTCCTCCCTCCTCCTCCTCTCTCCTCCTCCCTCCTCCCTTTTCCTCCCTCCTCCTCCCTCTACATCCTCCCTCCTCCTCTCCACTCTTCCTCCTACCCTCTTCCTCTTCCCCTCCTCCCTATCCCTCCTCCTCCCTTCACATTCCTCCTCCTCCCTCTTCCTCCTCCTCCCTCCTCCTCCTCATCCCTCCTTCTCCATCCTCCTCCTCCTTCCTCCCTCCTCCTCCCTCCTCCCCCTCCTCCTTCCTCCTCCTCCATCTCCTCCTCCTCACTCCTCCTCCTCCTCCTCCCTCTACCTCCTCCCTCCTCCTCCCTCTTCCTCCTCCTCATCCCTCCTCCTCCCTTCTCCTCCTCCCTCCTCCTCCTCCCTCTACCTCCTCCTCCCTTCACATTCCTCCTCCTCCCTCTTCCTCCTCCTCCCTCCTCCTCCTCATCCCTCCTTCTCCCTCCTCCTCCTTCTTCCTCCCTCCTCCTCCTCCTCCCTCCTCCCCCTCCTCCTTCCTCCTCCTCCCTCTCCTCCTCCTCACTCCTCCTCCTCCCTCCTCCTCCCTCTACCTCCTCCCTCCTCCTCCCTTCACATTCCTCCTCCTCCCTCTTCCTCCTCCCTCCTCCTCCTCCCTCCTCCTCCTCTCTCCTCCTCCCTCCTCCTCATCACTCCTCCTCCCTCCTCCTCCTCCCTCCTCCCCCTCCTCCCTCTCCGCCTCCTCCCTCCTCCCTCTACCTCCTCTCCTCCCTCCTCCTCCCTCTACCTCCTCCCTCCTCCTCCCTTCACATTCCTCCTCCCTCTTCCTCCCTCCTCCTCCTCTCTCCGCCTCCCTCCTCCTCCTCCTCCCCTCCTCTCCCTCCTTCTCCTCCTTCTCCCTCCTCATTCTCCCTCTTCCTCCTCCCTCTTCCTTCTCCCTCCGCCTCCTCCATCCTCCTACTCTCTCCTCCTCCTCCCTCCTCCTCCCTTTTCCTCCCTCTCCTCCTCCTGCTCCCTTCTCCTCCTGCGTTCTCCTCCTCCCTCCTTCTCCCTCCTCCTCCCTCTTCCTCCTCGCCTCCTCCTCCACACTACTCCTCCCTCCTCCTCCTAATCCCTCCTCCTCCCTCCTATTCCTCCCTACTCCTCCTGTCTCCTCCCTCCTCCTCCCTCCTCTTCCCTCCTCCACCTCCCTCTTCCTCCTCCCTCCTCCATTTACCCAAGACAGACAGACAGTCAGACAGATAGTCGGGAACGGGATCTTATATGACTACTTATATAATTTAAATGAGATGCTCTCCACCATGGGATGGGCCAGGTCAGACAGACAGACAGATAGATAGATAGATAGACAGACAGACAGACAGACAGACAGGCAGACAGACAGACAGACAGACAGACAGTCGGGAACTTATATGACTACTTATATGAATTAAATGAGATTCTCCCCACCAGGAGTTGGGCGATGCCGGGCCGGGTCAGACAGACAGACAGATAGATAGTCGGAACGGGAACTTATATGACTACTTATATGAATTAAATGAGATTCTCCCCATCAGGGTCTGGGCGAAGACGGGCCGTGTCAGACAGACAGACAGACAGATAGACAGACAGACAGACAGACAGACAGATAGTCGGTAACGGGAACGAGAACTTATATGACTACTTATATGAATTAAATGAGATGCTCCCCACCAGGGTCTGGGCGAAGCCGGGCCGGGTCAGCTAGTAGTTTATAAAATATTAGAAGAATATGTGCACCACTTTCTGAACTTGGCAGCCAGCGTTAGTAGATATCATCTCACTGTACCCGGAAACGAGAGAGCTGATCAATTTTCTGACCATGATTTTCAAATTGGTTATTTACTAATGAGATCACCACAGATAGATAGGCCTTGAAAAAACAATTCTAACGGTACCTCAATGATGTGTGTATCTCGATTCTAAGTGGAGTTATTCAAATTTGAGTGTCATGACCTTTAATATATTTGGTTGTTTCGGGATTTTAGATTTAAATATTGAGCACAACCCACTACTGGCAACGCTGATCGTATTCTGGTATGAACCCAAGGCCTATCCACGTCAATGCGGAAGCACTAGACTCGAGTTTCGCTCTCGTTTGAGCTCGTCAGTAGTGCATATCCTTGACAGAATCCGGAAACAAACCCCGGATCACCGGCGTGTGAAGCGGGTGTGTAAACACTAGACCACACGGCACACGCTGGACACGGACAAATTATCACAACAGAATATCACAACGTCACCCATCGTAGGCTGTAGCTCAAGATTTGCCCGATCGCCGCGACTGACGTCCGTCAATCGATGTGGACCCGAACGATCAGGTCTTCTCACTGGCAAGGCGCACCAGGCCGCATAAATTCCAGAGAGCAATAATCAAATTGATTTATTTGGTTTTTTCGGGATTTGAGATTTAAATATTGAGCACAACCCACTACTGGCAACGCTGATCGTATTCTGGTATCAACCCAAGGCCTATACTTTGACTAAATTTTTTTTTCGAAAATCCGCTCACTGAGTGGATTTTGGTGCGGCCTAATCAATGTTGGGGTCCAAATTGTCAAAATTTAAAATTTTTTAAGAATATCTTTTTAGTTTTTGAACGAACATCCTAGCAACCATACTTCGCTGCGATCGGGGTCTCGAGGCCTAACTGCTCATGTCAACTATTTGTTAATATTACGTGTGGTGACCTAATTAGTAAGTAACAATGGCCGCTAATTAAATACTAATTCATTAATTACTCAGTGCATTCTTAATTTTAGCTTTAAAAAATTTCGAGATGTATATGGTATTATGCGGAATGATGTTACGAACCGAATGGTCACTTTGCTGTTTTTATAGTATGTGTTGTGGCCTAATTAGCAGTTAAAAATGGCCGCTAATTAATTACTAATTCATAAATTAGCCTGAGTCTTCTTAATTTTAGCTTTAAAAAAAATTGAGATGTATATGGTATTATGCGGAATGATGTTACGGATCTAATGGTCACTTTGGTGTTTTGATAGTATGTGTTGTGGCCTAATTAGCAATTAAAAATGGCCGCTAATTAATTACTAATTCATAAATTAGCCTGCGACTTCTTTATTTTAGCTTTACAAGATTGCAAGATTTGTATATTATGCGGAATGATGTTACTGACCTAATGGTCACACATCATATAAAAAATAGATGACATTAGCAGTTAGGCATAGAACCCCCGGTCGCAGCGATGTATAGTTGCTAAGATGTTCGTTTAAAAACAAAATGGATACAATCAAATAATGCTAAATTTTGATATTTTAGATCTCACTTTGACTCGGCCTCACCAAAATCAACTCAGTGAGCGATATTATTACACCGATTATTATTACAGGGATAAATGGTTGTTATAAGGTTCGTTTAAAATGAAATTAGTAAATTTGCACACAAGTGTCAACAGATGAATATGTACTCATATAGTTTGCCGTTAATAATCTTTATTAATATTATGTAACTGATTTATACTTCTATGATTTTAATATATATGCAACTTGACATCAGTTGATTCTGACAAGAACCTGAAAAGAAAGAGGGGAAAAAAAGATTAAATAAAATGCTGTAAAATCACATGAAGAAGTTATAAATTATTAATTGTTTATTTCAGATTTGCATCTAACTAGACAGGAATTACAGAAAGAAAATCCGGCTGCCGTGGAGATGGAAGTAGAGGCGTTGATTTTCGAGAATTGTTTAGTGGGTGGCGCTGTAATTGCGAAGAAAGGTTCTGGTGCTTTTTCTTTGGTCACAAGTAGCCTGTCTATGGAAGTCATGGCATTAAGTAAAGCAATAACGTGGCACGAGACACAGACAAGTAATGACTGTGAATTTACAACCACGGTCAGAATGCACGAACAGCAAATTAAAAGAGGTTTGGCAAGCAAGAACAGTATGCAGAAAGCCAAAGAAGATTGATAAACCGAGCACTTATGTACTGAATTGTTTGATGTGCAATGGGGATGATTTGTCGACTAACTAACTAACTATCTGTGAACTTTAAATCTGAGGAGAAATGAAAAAGAAATTAAAGATACTGTATATGTATTAAAAACCGTTGTTTTACAGTATAATAAATAGATATTAAAACTATTTGTACTGAACTCACCGTAGAAACATGTCCTTAATTAGAGAAATACTACCTCTGTTGGTTGGCGACTGATCTTTCTTGGTATTCAAGCTTTCTTCTGTCTTCACGGCAGCTGCATTACCTATACAGACATAATCAACGATCGCATCAGATAGTTATGCATGCTGAATAGGGTGACGACAGGCAAGCTTCGTGCAGAGTGGCTTGCTTCGCTTCGGAAGTCACGGGTGAAAAGCATCGTCTGGATCTTTTCTCCGGGACATGCTGGTGTGCTGGGTATGAACAGGCGGGCAGATTGGCTGGCTCTGCAAAACTTGGTGGAGTATTGATGCATGATAAGGCAGACGTGGTTGCGGCCTTGTGGGAGCACATGTACACCTCGGAGGAGCAAATGGATCACCATGGTCTGGCAAGAATGCGACAGCGAGGGGTGACGAGGGGATCTGGCCGACGATCGACGCTCAGAGGAAATGCGAGTCGGACATATAATCAGATTGCTACTGGTACTATTAGTGTCTGAACTCTTCGCTGGCTGCTGAGGATGGGGACGGAACGCTTATGGGAATGCCCCGAATGCTGTGATGTCGGTCCTTAAATCAATCAATCAATCAATCAATCAATCAATCAATCAATCAATCAGATAGTTGTAATTAAGATATGGTAAGGAAGGAGTAATAGAAAAACAACCTGATGTACCCGTTGCAAATCACCAAGAGAAAAGAATGATCAAATCGGCCAGAAAGCCGCCAAAACCTGCTCGAGACTACTACCACCTTGTGGACAGACAAGAACAAATCATTATTCTGCTCTCCAGAACAGGGCACAATAGATTACGCAACTACGTGTATACACAATTAAAGATTGGCGAATCAGCGATGTGCACATGTGGATTGGCGCCGCAGACAGCATATCACTTACTGCAAGACTAGCCTATAGAAACAAGAGTGGAAGATAAACTCTATGGACCATTGAGGGAACTAAACAACAGACAGTGAAGGTCATATAAGAGACAACATTGCAGTTATAGACAAATATCAAGCAAACTAAAGAAGAAGAAGCTTACGTTTCTGTTTGATCTGAAATATTCAAGCCTAAAGCATCGAGAAAGATGACTAGTTTCACACCAAATCCTGCTTTCATTAAAACCGGTAAACGTATAACCATTGATTAGTACACATAGATAACACTGGGACTCATTAACCACTACTATAGTTGTATTTCGGTGTATACGCTTATCTACTGTTGTTCCATTTTGAAAAAAAAATCTGCATCGATTGTTAAATTTCCATTTTTACAGAAGATCGCTGTTTGTAGATTATCTTCATTTGTGAATTTATAAGGGGCGTTCATTTGAAATCCGTTCGTGCCGCACCGCACGTAATTGCGTACGTTGAACATGAACATGTCATAGTCATGTGATAAATACTGACCAATGAATAAAAGAGCACGTGCTTATCGTCCCATGATGCATAGGTTATGTTTCTGACCGTTGAGAAAATGGCCGGGTTGATCCAAAATCCGTCCAAAGAAGCTCAAAGAGAAGTGATTCAATTTCTTTGATTTGAAGGATGTCGACCAGTGGACATTCATCGAAGAATGCAGGCAGCGTACGGTAACAAATGTGTGCCGAAGACAACAGTGACAGACTGGGCACGAATGTTTCGGAAAGAACGTCAGTTCACGACAGATCTTCGACGGCCGGGTCAAGCGCATATTGTTGCAACAGAAAAAACCATCGCCAAACTTGATGTAGCAGTACAGATGAACCGTTGTCGAAGCATACCTTCGCTAGCGAAATAATTTGATGTGTCAATTGGGACAATTCAAAAGGTCGTTCGTAAGAAACTGCAGTATCGGAAGGTGTGTTCACAGTGGGTACCACGGATGTTGACCGACCACCAAAAAAAGGAACGCATGAGATGGTGTTTGAACCATTTCCTGCGATACAGAATGGAAGGTGATGCATTTCTCTTCCGCATAGTGGCAGGCGATGAATCATGGTGTCACCACTTTGATCCGGGCAGCAAAAGAGAGGGCATGCAATGGAAGCATGCTGGATCACCAAAAGCTAAAAAATTCAAGTTACAGGTTTCCGCTGGTAAGGTTATGCTTGGCGCATTTTTTTGACCATGAAGGGCTATTGTTGGCCGACTTTAAAGAACCTGGTGTCAACATCAGCTCTATCCACTACTCGCAAACACTAGACAAGCTGCAAAAAGCCATCAAGAATAAACGACCAGGCATGCTTTCTCGCGGTGTGATTTTGTTGCACGATATTGCTCGTTCGCATGTCGCAAAGATTGTGCAGGAAGCATTAGCAAGGAAGAAGTGTGAAATTCTGCAACATCCAGCCTATAGTACTGATTTGTCACCATGTGATTTTCATTTGTTCGGACCTCTAAAAAAAAAGCTGTCAAGGGGCAACGATTTCACACAGATGCAGACGTAATGAACGCGGTAAACACTGTGTTCAGTGAGCAACCACAATACTTTTATTTTGCGAACGGCATTCACCGCCTACCTAAGCAATGGGATATTTGCCTGAATGCCTACGGCGACTTCTTCTGACCAACCCATGGTGCATAATTCATTCAAAATGAATACTTTGTTTAATTCTACCACACCTGTTAATGTTTCTTTCATGCTTTTGTAATAAAGCCATTGGAACGGGTTTTAAATGAACGCCCCTAATACATACTTGCCGTTTGTTCGTGTTCCGTGTTTACAGTTGTGCCTCTTCTTTGCGTACGACGACATGCGCATATGTTTACATATTTACAAACAATAACATGGTGATATTCATATATGGATGATAATGTAATAAAGTAAATTTAAATAATGAGCGCAGGTGGTAAAATTCAGGGGCAAAAAAAAATGAGCTGACAGGAACACTAACTGTGTTCAATCCTAACAGTCGGAGAGTAGATTCAGAAGCCAAATTAGTACGAACGAACGAGCGAACCTTATATTCAAATATTCAGAAATTGGTCACTCAAGCCATTCCACCCTTCCAACCACTCATCTTTCACACATCAATTATCTATTGTGCCTGTTACATTCACATAGGAAAAACATTGTCAAATGAATGTTGTGAGCATAAACAATGCATGTTACCACGTTATGAGACAGGCATGTAGGCACGCGGGGGCTCGCGCCCACACACACTCACATATGTATAAATACATTCATACCTACCTACATACATACATCATGTACACAAACTCGCACATTTATACACCCACTCAACAACTCACAAATACACACCCCCCTGCAAGCACATATGTACCCCCCCCCCCTTTCATCACAAACACACTAACAAATATTTCATCGTACATACTCTTTCGTCTCACATTTCCTCATTCATACATAAAGCAATAACTTTATACGGGAAAGTGAAAACGAAAGCGACAAAGAACGTACGGTGACCAGAAGAAGAGAATTACACTCCACCAACAACGAGAGTCCAAGACACAAGATTTGAAAATAAAAGTGATAAACCACGTAGATACAATGACAGAACAATCCACAGGAGAGACAGATGAAGTCAAAAACGGCCGACTACCGATGCAACACTCCCTGAAAAAATAACACCATGAGACGGGGCGGGAACCTAAGACACAAGGCCTTACAATAGCGGGAACCTCACCAGACATGGGTACAGCAACAACGATGAATTCGACACCAATCCAGAAACACCCAGAAATTAGGAAACGAAACACGCAGCTCTATTTCCACAAGTAGAAAACAAACAACATAAAGGCCCCAATTATAACCAACCGATAGATCGACAGTTGAACGGGGTCTGAACACATTCTTCTTCAAGCGAGCAAGCGGGAAAGTTAGAGGAGCTAGGAAGGGCGCATAAGTAAGAAAAGAACCCTTTTTACAAGCGTTGAGGCGTATTGGATATACGGTGATAGCGCCCCAATCATATAGACCACACGAGGGGCGATGTCGGTGAAAGCCCCCCCCCCCCTATGTTATAGACCACTCGAGGGGCGATGTCGGTGAAAGCGCCCCTATCTTATAGACTACTCGAGGGACGATGTCGGTGATAGCGTCCCTATATTATAGACCACTCGAGGGGCGATGTGGTCAATATCATACCGATCCCCTTTACTTCCCAAGGCATTTACTGGTAACCAGTTTAGACTGGGTTAACTTGGAAGCCCAAATCCATTAAAATAATCCACCTCGATATGAATTCGAACCCACGACACCGGTCAGACACACAAGCCTGCTAGCCATTAGAATACTGTTTCTTAACCATTTTTTTTTGGCCGATGCACCCTTTCACCATATGTTCAGAATGTCATTCCCCCCTCCTTTCGTATTTCCTCCCCATAAATCCCCACCCCGCCCCTACACAGTGCTTGTAAAAATGGAAGGTAAATTTAATAACACATACTAGAAAAATTCTAGACGCCTAATAAAACGTGATTTGCGGGTCTACTTACGTTATAAAATGAATTTCAGAAGGGCGAGAAGTACAGAACTGTAAAGTATGGAGAGAAAAACAATATCAAGTAATCGGTTCTTGTATTAACGCTATCTTGAAATAATCTTAACCCCCCCCCTCCCCCGGAAGCCCTAAAATTTAACCCCCCCCCCCCCCGGGGGGGGGGGATTCCCCATCGGTTGAGAACCATTGCACTAGAAAATAACACGCAGTAATGCAGCTTTACATAATAGAATTACAAAAAATACAGGACATTGCGACGACAAGCCTTCGTCAGCAAACAAATACATACACAAAACACAACATATAATCGTGGAGAAGACCCACCAGTGTCTACATTAAAGCACAGAAAAATTGAAAAAAAAAAAGAAAAAGATAGATACTAACGAATTAGAGGAACTAGAGTTAGTTGTGTATGTATGTGTTTGCTGATGAAGGTTAATCGGCGGAACGTCCTGTATTTTTCGTAATTCTGTTCTGTAAAGCTGCATTACTTCGTGTTATTTTATATTGTTTACATTTCCGCAGCTTTGCTGCAGTTCCATTAATTTTATTAATATTTTAGCAGCTAGAAAGGTGCATAAAGGTATTAACACCTCGTCTAAGTAACATAAGTTGGTGTGTTGCTCTATGCGGCGCCGTATGATGATTTGGCTCTAAATATAGATAGCCCCATTGCTGACTGTGGACATAATACTGAAAGGTGAGACAAAGTTAGCTTGCATTTCAGGGGTGCAGGAAGGATGAGGAGTGCGTTGGTAGGGTTGACATGATCTAATTAGACCACAGAGTCAAGATATGAACAGCTGGGCGTTACCGTCATTTGTCAAAATTGAGCAAATGTTGATGTGTTGCACCTGACAAACAGGACAGATAAAAGCCTCACCTGGGTATTTTCTGATGGTTTGCGAAAATAAGTTGGCAGTGAAGCACCCTCAATCACATGCTGGGAATCATGCGTTGGCGAGCATGTTTTGATATTAAGTGCGTCGAGAAATGGATTATCTGGCTCAGAATGTAAGTAGGTGACGATTTTAGCATTGTAAACTCTTTTAATGGGTAGATTTCTACTACAAAATGTAAGTTTCTATCGTTTGATACACTGAATATTATGAAAGTGTGTAATCTCAGCTGCACTGTTTACAAACGTGCACGCTGGAGCAACAGACAGACAGACAGACAGACAGACAGACAGACAGACAATAAAACAGTTCATACATAAACACACATGTATTGTTTCGCTCTCATAGAAGTAGAAGAAGAAAGTATAGTCTAGAAGTCGCACGAGACAATATTACAATTGAAAGCTATTGTTACCAACAGGGATTTGAACCCGTCACCTCCAAATGGTCGGTAGCTGTAGCTTTCAAATGTTATGTTGTCTAGTGCGTTATCTAATCTCTACTTCCTTCTTCTACTTCTATGAGAGCCAAACAATACATTTGTTTTTATGTATGAACTGTCTTATTGACCTCAAAGAGTTCCCACGTTGATATTTCTGTATTTTTGAAATTACTATTAACGTGTACTTCAATCTTCCTATTAGTGAAACTGAGGTCCATGTTTTAACTGTCTACAACCACGACATCAATCATTTTCTTTATTTAGTTCATACAGACTTGTTGCTATCAAAACTGTGTCATCAGCACAGCATAAGTTATTTATATATGATCACCAACATCGATCCCTGGAATATATTTTATTATTCTCTGGTTATGGTCACCGTATACTAAACACAAACCAGGAGACAGAATACATCTCAGGTACCCCATTTAGAGATTTTCAACTGCACACGCCTATTTAAATCTCTGTGTGTGTACATATATTTGTGTTCTCTTGTATTTCAGCAGCTTCTATTCATGGCACGAACAGCAGTGTGTAACGTCAAATCACTATTGATTTATGCTAAGTTGATACGGTAGCAATGAGTTCAAAGTAAACAATGGTCTACGTTGAAACCTGTTTCTGGTTCAATTCACGTGAACATTCTCATTTATAATGTATACCGAGGTTCGTTAAGTTTACCGTGGAACTATCAGGTCATGTGATTTCCCTGGTACAACAGTCTGGCCTACGGCGTGAACAACAGTGGGCGTTGCTTGTTGGTATTTTAGTTGTTCATCCCTTCCAGCCAAAGATAGTCACACGCCCGTGTGCTGGAGAATTCAGGGTTCTCAAATAACAAGGACATAAATTAAATGTTAGCCAGGTTTCATGTAATACTGATCCTGGTCAAAGAATGCGCGTGCGCACACACCTACGCACATACACATGCACATACGAAAATGTCATTAAGATGCTATTTATTTCACACAATTGTGGCTAAGAGGAAATTTATTTCACATACATGTCACTTACATTAAGTTTATTTCACACAAATGTAACTATCATTTAGTTTATTTCGCAGAACTTTCTCTATCATGTTTATTCCACACAACCGGCATTGTCGTTTAGTTTATTTCTTACACAAGCCACAAACATTTAGATTATTCCATACAGCTTAACTCAACGTCTACATTTTATGGACCTCCTTCTGACGTCTTCTGTATAGTCACCATTATTGTTAACTTTGTAATCAGGGTAATTCAAAATTTGTTACATTCTAAATTTCTTCAGTGTTATTTCCCAATCTATACACTTTAAGAGAGCAAATATACATAGAACTTGCCGTCTTCACAGACGGAACAGCTGGAACAAGGTAAGCTGCAGAAGCTTCGATCCTTGACCATTTGCCGACCAAGGCGTAGGGCCTGGTCTACCCTGCCATGACATTTAATCTTTAGGTTGCATTTCCTCTCACCGGGATTAGGCTTGAACCCTCCCAATAACGCTTCTTCGCAGGAGACAATAGTACAATGTGGGGTGTCGGTTTTGGTGAGCACCACCTAACATTCGGCGCTAACAGAGAGCAGGTAGTACCGTCTACTATCATACGGTAGCTCAGTCATATCTGATTATGACCCAACATTCGGCGCTAACAGAGAGCAGGTAGTACCGTCTACTGTCATACGGTAGCTCAGTCATATCTGACTATGACCCAACATTCGGCGCTAACAGAGAGCAGGTAGTACCGTCTACTATCATACAGTAGCTCAGTCACATCTGACCATGACCCAACATTCGGCGCTAACAGAGAGCAGGTAGTACCGTCTACTGTCATACGGTAGCTCAGTCATATCTGACTATGACCCAACATTCGGCGCTAACAGAGAGCAGGTAGTACTGTCTACTATCATACAGTAGCTCAGTCATATCTGACTATGACCCAACATTCGGCGCTAACAGAGAGCAGGTAGTACCGTCTACTGTCATACGGTAGCTCAGTCATATCTGACTATGACCCAACATTCGGCGCTAACAGAGAGCAGGTAGTACCGTCTACTGTCATACGGTAGCTCAGTCATATCTGACTATGACCCAACATTCGGCGCTAACAGAGAGCAGGTAGTACCGTCTACTGTCATACGGTAGCGCAGTCATATCTGACAAGACATGGGAGAAAAAGAACAAATATAATGCACATGTTTCATTTATGTAGTGTAAACTCTCAACACCAAACTTCACAAGACACTTCACGTTATAACAAAGTAGGGCATGGAATGTACTCGATTTCGTGTAGGTAGTTACCCATGTAGCGATCCCCAGAGAAACAAAGCATTACCTTTAATTGGAACACAATTGTACAGATTCATGCTTACCATCATCATGCACTCACGTTTCCCTGGCAGAACTTCGTCCCTATATCAATCTTTCGAAATTTATCTCTGTCTTGAACCGGATGACTTACCTTTGTTGCTGTCATGTGTACATTATCTATCACATCCATAATCCATTTACCTAGACGTTTTTCCAGTTTCCTTTTCCCCCGTACGTCCTTAATAATCTTTTCCAGACATTCGTGTCTTTTTGCATGCCTGCAGTATTTTATTTTGCTAAATTTTCTTAGCCTTAATTATCAATCTGTCGCATAGAAAGATATCTTTAAGTACTGAAGCAAATCTCTTAAGAACTATTTTTTGGCCGAAATTATACTACCAATATCAACATGGACGTTTACTGCAACTAATGAGCGCAAAATCATAACAGAGATGCGATGCTTGGGAAGAGCTGCGGGAATAACCGCGAGAGGCAGAATTTGGAATGAGGGCATTATAAGAAAACTAGGTCTGAAACCAGGTCACGCACTTCATTAAAGAACAAGAGATTAAACGGGTTTGCCACCTGACAAGAAAGCCCTGGTACCACCTGCCACAAAGAGCTACAGAGAAGAAATATAATGGATACACAGCAAGGGGAAGACCACGTAACAGACGAAGTGATGGTGTCAAGAACAACCTTAGAGAAATGGCTACCAACTTACAAAGAGCATTAGAAAGCGAATATAAAAGATTCTGACATCACCCGTCAACACTTCATTGCGTAAATTGAGGAAGAGAAGAAGAAGCAAAAGAAGAATAATCAACCGATTCCACAACTGGATATATCTTTTGTACTTTATTTCTTCCAATACATGTTTAATACTCTTCTGTAACACTTATATTCAAAGGCGCGTAGGTTTTTTTTTGGTTTGTTTTTGTTTTCGTTCGCTCGCTTTGAAATCAAGCGTAGTCCACATACGCACTACTACGACTAGTGCACTGGACTGCATATTGTGTGTGGATTAGCTTTCCCTATCACCAGTGTCCCTCGCCATCAGAGGAACCCACCCAGCGAGCGCTCTTATCTATTCGGCCATGCTGACATACAGGCGCGTATGTGTTTGTTCATATAAATTGTTGAATGTCCAGCTTTACTTCAGTATGTTGAATATCCAGTTTTACTTCAGCATGATGAATATCCAGGTTCACTTCAGTATGTTGAATGTTCAGTTTCACTTCAGTTTGTTGAATGTTCAGTTTTACTTCAGTATGTTGAATGTCTAGTTTTACTTCAGTATGTTGAATGTCCAGTTTTACTTCAGTGTGTTGCCGGGGCCCATACAGGAAAGCAAAGAATAGTAACACTGTTGCCTACCATGCACGTCGTAAGAGGCGACTAAGGAGGCTATGGTTCCGTCGCCCTGCTACTGAGTGAGTGCGTGGCGCGACACTGTGAGCTGTGAATTTCGCGTGGAGTGCTTTTGCATAGGTCCGCGGTAGTTTTTAGCGTGAACTGCGTGTTCGGAACGATGGCGGCCGGCTGTTGCTGGATTGACTGGTTTGCCTTTTCGGTTCACGAGTGCTTTTTTCAGGAGACTCCTTGGAGTTGGCGCTGTAGCTACGGAGTTCATGCTTTGTGCGGCGCTTTCGGTGGGTCACCCTGCGGAAGGAGACCGAGCGATATGGGATAAAACCCGGGTCAATGTAGTCTTTCTGGTGACTGCCATTTCTATCGACGAAGAACTGTATTTTTCTTGGAGGACTTTTATGTTGGCATTCTGGCGGCGGCATTATGCACAGTGTACCTGTGCGGGCTGTTGGCTTGCCGAAACCCCTGTCTATTCCATTGTTCACATAGGGCAGTGAGGAGCATTTTGTGTGATATTCACTGGCACAGGAATGGAGCAATATGGGGACGACCCGTTGCCGTGAAGTTGGAACCGCGACTAACTAACTAACTAACTAACTTCAGTATGTTGAATACCCAGTTTTACTTCAGGATGTTGAATGTCCAGTTTTACTTTAGTATGTTGCCAGGGGAAATATGCATGTTCTTAGTTACCTGACATTTGGTGTTCGCTATTCTAAACCATGAAAATTTTAACTACTTTAGTTTTTATAGATTATGTTTGTTCTTTTAATTTATATCTTAACATTCGCGAGGAGCAGTATACAGTTAAAGATTAATCTACGACAGACCCTGCACGGCTGTAAAGGATTTGACTGTCTACACGGAGATGCCCAAGACGAAATTAAGATCTTTACATCTCCTCTCAATACTTCATTGAGTTAAATGAGGGTAGAGTAGAAGAAGAGGAAGAAGAAGAAGACATTTTCATCGGCCGTCGCAGTAAACGTATTCAAAGCTACTCATTTCCCGTAATTTCTTAGCATGCATTCTCTACATGTTTGTTGACGTTTTTATTTATTTAGTTTTTGCGCTCGCTTGCTTTGAAATCAAGCGTAGTCCATACACACTATTTATGGTAGTGATGGACTAAATTTTGCGCGTGGATTAGCTTTCCCTATTAACAGTGTCCCACGCCATCAGGCGAACCCACTCCGACTTCAGAGGTACTTTTAATTTACCTCCCAAAGTCAAGTACGACAGGTCAACATTTTAGTCCAGCTGTCCTGTGTAGGGGTTGAATTGCTAACCTCGGTATCAGCACACCGGATGTTTAAGAACACGTGTTCTTATCCATTCGGCCATGCGGACCTGTACGTATTTATTTGATAACTTTTCATTATTTTTGTTTTTGTGGTACCGAAGTATAAATGTTATTATTCGCCAAGTTTATTAGTTTCTCAATTTCCATTTATGATGTTCATTAGTTAATTAGATTTTATTTGCACTCACTACATATAGCAACTACTACTAGTAGCATTACATATGTGGACTACGATAGAGTTCAAAGCGAGCGTACGCAAAATAGATAAATAAATACATACACTTATCATATCAAGTTCGTAACACTCTGTATGTAATAACCTATTATGTTGCCTGAACTTTACAAAGGGTGAATACAAAACTTGAACCGGCAATATTTTCCAACATTGCACAGTCGTTAAAAATACACCCTGTACAATGAATGTCGTAAGAGGCGAAGAATGAGGGTTGGCGTAAGACTGGCTACCATATCCCATGGACAATTTAGCTGTAAAATCCAGCCAATCATGAATACGTCAATAAAGAAGAGGAAAAAAAATGGTTTGCATATCCTTTACAGGACATCGCTGTCAACATCAGCATCTTTCAGCTGATTGTTGATTTCTTGGCAAGATTACGCTCAGTAGTTTGCCATTGCTTTCTGAGTGACCGGCTCCATAATCTCATAAGTCACTGGCGCGACTCGAACCGCTTCCAATTCTCGTGCGCTCACGTCAACCACGAGAGTATTCGGGGTTACGGAGAAAGCTACTAACCTCTAGGTCAGGGGAGACCGGCAAAGAAGAGGAAAGCATAAACAAAAATAACTCAGATAACCAGGATAAAAGGAGGCTCTTATAGACTATGACACGATGTGGAGAAATCAGTAACGTATTGTGATTAAGGACTTACCTCTTTCCATCTAAGAAAGTCTCCAGATGTCACATAGGAAAGTATCCAGATGCCACATAGATTTCACTTGAAGACAAAAGTCTTTGAAGATGTAAAAAAAAAACAACCTTACGTTGACTTCTGCTGTCTTTAATATATATTCATGTTGAAATTTGAAGGTGAATGAAGAAGAAGAAAAAGCAGAAGAAGAAGAAGAAGAAGAAGAAGAAGAAGAAGAAGAAGAAGAAGAAGAAGAAGAAGAAGAAGAAGAAGAAGAAGAAGAAGAAGAAGAAGAAGAAGAAGAAGAAGAAGAAGAAGAAGAAGAAGAAGAAGCAAGAGATAGAAGAAGAATATGTAGAATAAAGAGTAGAGGAAGAAATAAGAACTTAGAAGAAGAAATAAAAAGAAGAACTATGAAGAAAAAATTGGAAGAATGAGGATGAGGAAGAAGCAGAAAAAAAGAATCAGAACGATGAGCAAGATGATTGATGAGCAAGAAAAACGAAGAATCAGAACAAGGAAGAAAAAGACGGAAGAAACAGGAGATAACGAAGAGTTAGTGGAAGACGAAGGTGGAGAAGAAGATTTATTTATTAATAAATAGTTCAGGATGCTTATCAGTAGCGATTCAACATTTAACGATATCTAGTAGTATTCTGCTAGCGATGTCTCTCTGGCAATTAAGACTTTCCTTAAAGTTTGTACAAGGGAAGTAAGATTGTATGAAGTAATATTTTCTACACTATTTTGTAATTGTTCCCCTTTGTATTGCGTCACGTTTGCACCATTCGTGACTAAATCTGTCTGTCTGTCTGTCTGTCTGTCTGTCTGTCTGTCTGTCTGTCTGTCTGTCTGTCTGTCTGTCTGTCTGTCTGTCTGTCCACACCCCGGCCATTCGACTCAGTCCGCCCGCCTGTTTTCCTGCCGGTAAGTCAGTTAGTCAGTCACAATATCTCTTGCTGGTCCTTCAAATGTCCGTCTTGTCTGTATGTGGTTCCTTTGTTGTCTCTATGCAGTCAAGTGATGACAGACCTGACTAGCGACGGCACAATTTTTAAGTGCAACTATCGAATCTCTCGAGGGAAATAATTTAACAAATGATATCACCTTTTAGAGGTTACATATTTGAATCTTAGTGCACTCGAGAATCTCCTCGAGTTCCGAAGGTCCTGGTTCGATTCCTGGCTGCGTCGTTCGGTTCACGAGTTCAATTTTGTTTGGAGAGTCATGGGAGTCGTCGCGGGAGCAACGGAGTTCGTTCTTTGTACGACAATTTCGACAGGCCACCCTGGTGAAAGAGGCCGAACCATATACAATAAAACTGTGCTATGAAGTCGATCTGTGTGCCTTTGTGTACCCGAAGTTTAAAATATATCAGCAGTTTGGTTAGTTCTGTCATTTCTACTTCTACCCTTTATTTTGTATTAAAATCGATCAACACCCGTAACATTATGTATTGTCTGGATTTCATTACCATCATATAAAAAAAAATTGTTTTTAAGGGCTTGCGATTCCCCAGGGGCTAGAGCCGCCCTATGGAGTTCCACGTCCCTGAGTGTCATTCGGATGACCGCCTCTGCTGGTGGCCCTGGCAGATCAAGAGCAGATACTACACTCTGATCATAGCCAAAAGGCCGAGACACTTTTTAAAAAATATTTCCTTTTTTTCCCCATTCTTTTTAATTACCATTTTTATTCCTTGACAGCATATATTCTCAGAGGGTATAGGCGCTGTTTCCTCGGCTCCTTCTTGCTCTTGCAGGTCAGCTCATAAGGTTTGAGAACCCACGCATGGCCCTAGTCTTCTTCTGTCGGAGATCCTTGGGCTTGTGAGCTTTCTTGCGGTAAAATCTACGCAGGTTGTCCCTTTGTGTCTGTTTGATGACGCTGAGGACTCTAGCAACAGAATTTCGTACTGTGTAGATCTTGCCCAGTTTGGCTGCAGCACCGCCTGTCCATTCACGTTACTACACCTTTGAAGGTGAATGTTGTCCAAAGAGAAGTACGATTTCACCCAAAATGCAGTATTCTGTTGCAAGGATTAGATTAATGAAGACTTGACAAGAAAATATTGTAACAGCCTGCGAGCAAACGCAGCGTTCTCCAATCTAATAACGCAGTAACGCCAGATGCTGAAACACCAGACAGAAGATGTCGCTGATTACCAATCGATTTTCGAATGCTCTTCTCCGAAGCGTCATTAAAGATTTCATGTGCTGGGGAAATTCAATATTTCGGCACATTCATTTACCCTAAAAAATATGTGGTTTCTGTGTCCATACAGAGTATTTTCCCCTGGTGCAAAGGAAGTAATTGCCATAATTATCCCTAATGAATTATATATTTGTATGCCTTGAAGGATGTTTCTTACGCAAAGCAATTGCTAATTTTTATACCCACCACCCACGGTAGATGTTACAGTTTAGCCACTCTACCTCCTTTTTTTCGCCACCTCCACAGCCTCGACCGGTTCATTTCCTGTCTTATTCTTCTTTTTCTTTCGTTCGCTTGAAATATGTCTATAACTGCAATGTTGTCTCTTGTATGAATTAAACTGTCTGTTTTAGTTCACTCAGCGGTTCATAGAGTTTATCTTCTACTGTCGTCTCTCTAGGCCAGAAGGTTCGCCTGGATATGTTGTAGTTTGGGCAATCCTGGAGTATGTGCTCTGCTGTCTGCGACGCCAATCCACATGTGCACATGGCTGATTCACCAATCTTGAATTTTGTATACATGTGGTTGCGTAAATCTATTATGTCCTGTTCTGAGGCGCAGAATAATGACTTGTTCTGGTCTGTCCATAATGTGGTAGTCGTCTTGAGCAGGTTTTGGTGGCTTTCTGACTGATTTGACCATTCTTTTCTTTTGGTGTTATGTAACGGGCATATCAGGCTTAGCCTTCCTTAGCCAATCGATTAGCTTTGTCGTTTCCGGGTATTCCACAGTGGGATGGTATCCACTGTATGGTGACCTTATGGCTTATGCTGACTGCTAAGTTCAGAAAGTAGTGTCCTTAGTACTGGCAATTTCCCAGACAGGAGTGCCTCGAGTACTGATTTTGCATCTGTCAATAGCACCACAGGTTGTGTACCATGGCTGGTATTTAGTAATTTCTCTGTTGCTATCTTGATTGCCTCAATTTCAGCATCGTAGTTATGGCAGTACTTTCCTGTTGATACTCTGGCCGTGTCCCTAGTATTATTTGAGTATTCTATGTAACTCCCACTCCTCCATTTCGAACAGTATGTTGTGCTGACCCATCTGTGTAGACTCGGATCCAAAGGTCCTGTGGATATTCTTCATCAAGGAAGCTGAGAGTGGCTGTTCTGTGCTGTACACCGTTCTGTTCTTCCTTGTCAAATATTCCTCTCACTTTTGTCTGGATTTGTAGTGACAGTCTATGTTCATCTTTCCATGGAGTTCGCTCTGGAATAGTTGTCAGGGGAAACCAACTGTGGGCAGATCGGTGGTTTCTCTGCAGAGTCGTTTGGTCTGGTGGATAAAATTGCTTCTTTTCAACCGCCCCATAGCTAAGTTTTCAAATCTGTTCTTCACAGGGTGACCTGACAAGCCGAGGAACGTTTCTGCTTGTATTAGCGTTTTCGTATCTCTGCGCTCTCTCAGTGCTTGTGTCCTCCCCATCTTCTCCATATCCACTATAGGGGTTGATCTCATCCCTCCTGTGGTGACTCTAAGTGCTTGATTTTGCACCTTGTCCAGCTTTTGTAGTATGATATTTGATACTGAACACCACGCAGTTGACCCGTATTTCAGGTGTCGTTGTATGCTCTGCTGATAAACTTTGCTAAGTATTTTCGCACTGGCTCCCCACGTGGTTCCACTTAGTTTTCTCAGGATGGCTATTTTCCTTGTGGCTTTTGCTACTAATTTGTTGATGTGCTTTCTCCATGTCAGCTTGCCATCAAATGTTACTCCAAGGTATGCTGGTTCTGTATCTTCTCTAAGTGGTCCATTTATCTGGATGATCCCTGCCTTTCGATTTGGAGTGAGGGTAAATAGAGTGGTGTTGCACTTGTCAGTGTTTATGCTGACACACCATATAATTGCCCATGCAACAAATGCATCTACAACTTTTTGTAGCTATCTGGTGGCCACTGATACATGTTCATTTGTGCTCCATAGAACCAGGTCATCGGCGTACATTGCCGCTTTAATTCCATGCTGTAGATTAGCAACAAGATCGTTGATAAAGATTAGAAAAAGTGTGGGAGGGCAAAACTCCGCCCTGGGGAACACCGTGGCGCAGTAGTACTTCCTTGCTCTTGAGTCCGTCTATCTGTACTCGGGCTCTTCTATTGTGCAAGTATGCTTTCACCCATTTGTACATTCTTCCATTGACTTTACAGTTTCTCAGTTTCTTCATCAGACCTTCTTTCCAGACTTTGTCAAAGGCGTTCTTCAGATCTATCCACGCAGCAAGCCCCAGCTTCTTCTCTTGGAATGCATCCTCAATTTCTTTAGAGAGGTAGGTTGTCTGATATTCCGTAGAGTAGCACTGACTAAAGCCAGTCTGCTTTAGCACAAGGATGTTTTCACTTTCAATGTACCACTGCATTATGTGATTGACAATGCGCTCCATTGGTTTGCAGAGACAGCTGGTGAGGCTAATTGGTCAGTAGCTGGAGGCAATGGAACTATCTTTCCCTGCTTTTAGGAGGGGTATCATGGTTGCTTCTCTCAAGGCTTGTGGAACACTGCCTAAGGTCCAGTTGTTATTGAAGCTTTGCTTTGGCCTCTATTCCTAGGTTCCTGATAATTTCATTGGAGATACCATCAGCTCCTGGTGACTTTCTCATTTTCAGTTTTGATATGGCCAGCCCCAATTCGCTGATTGTGATAGGTGCCTCCGGAACCTCATGTACTGTTTCATTCTGTCCTGTATGTTGCCATTTCTCTCGAATCTCTTGTTGTTTCTCTGGGCTAATTTCTATATTGTTATCTTGTGCGAATGAGTCCGCAAAATGGTCAGCTGCTTGCTTTCCTGTTAAAATGTTTCCGTCCTTATGTAGTGCAATTTTTGAGTTTCTCCCTGTGCCCTCATCATTAAGTTGTTTTATTAGCTTCCACAAAATTCCTAGTGTCTTTTTCAAAGTTCAGTGACTCTGTTTTCTTCTGCCCGCTTTTCCCTCTAGCCTGCAGCTTGGCCCTTTGAAATTTGGCTTTTGCATGCTGGTATTTATAGTGGTGCTCTTGGTTGGGTTTGGCCTGTGCTTGCTTTCTACACACTTCCACATTATTATGCAACTGTTCCAGTTCACTACTCCGATAGGGTTTATAATGCTTACGGGCTCCTCTTGGTACTGTTTCTCATGCTGCCTGTAGTATGCTGGTGCGATGCTTGTACATTGCCCAGTCTGCTTTCTTGTAGTTCTACCTCGAGAGGGTGCTGCTTTCACTTACAAGCTCATTTTCTACAGTTAGAAAAACTGGCCTATGGTCACTGCCACAA
>OY992886.1:80085955-80114008 GCA_963921405.1 Cepaea hortensis
TGTAAAGCCCCTCGAGTGTGACATATATATATATATATATATATATATATATATATATATATATATATATATATATATATATATATATATATATATATGTACTTGTCACAAAGTAGTTTCCTGCTAATGATTTCTGATGGAATAGGATCATATCATTTTGCAGGCCTGAGATTACGGAGGGATATGCGGCCATTCCTTCTCTCACTTAGCGAGAAGGCGAACGGAGGCGTCTAACCGCGCACATGACATTATCAGCTCAGCTTTATATCAATTACGCTAACGCCCCAATTTACGCTGACAATTTACCAACCAATATAAAATTCACAATACATTAGTGTACCGTTTCCCAAAATCATTCAAGTGGCAACCAGTGTAACTGTTAGGCAACCCGGAGTAAGCTTTCGAAGCTGGAAGAATTGACATGGAAATTTCCAAAATCTAGCAATTAAAGTGAAGGAAGCAGTTGGGGATGAAGGAGAGAGAGAGAGAGAGAGAGAGAGAGAGAGAGAGAGAGAGAGAGAGAGAGAGAGAGAGAGCGAGAGAGAGCTAGAGAGAGAGAGAGAGAGAGAGAGAGAGAGAACTAGAGAGAGAGAGAGAGAGAGAGAGAGAGAGAGAGAACTAGAGAGAGAGAGAGAGAGAGAGAGAGAGAGAGAGAGAGAGAGAATTTGCAACAAGAATAAAAACTGACAACAACAAAGTTCAATATCGTGATGGTTAATACTACATCAATTTACCGCCGTATTTTCATTTAACCTTCATTAGCATGGTTTGTTTTCCATTTCTAAACATCGTGAGAGTACTTTTAACTCCCCTGTCTAGTTGTCTGATTGATGGAAATAATTGTGTATGAATTCCGACAGACTGACATTTAAAAACATTTAGAAAGTTTTGAAACAAATAGTCCCAGTGCTATTGTCTGTAAACAAACATCTGGCTAATTCACATAGGCTAAGATTTTAGAATGCCAGTTTTATAATTCAAATATAATAATGTAGCAAAGTAAAAAACAAAAAAAAACAAAAAAAAAAAAAAAACAATGGGCGATAAAAACTAGTGCTATGTAGTTGAAATGCCTGTCAGATTATAATGAATTAAAAATAACATAACAAAATATTGATAATTTCAAAGCAATACACAGCGGATACACATTTAACGAAATTGAACTCCCGTGAAACAGAGTATTTAAACTCTTTAAGTAGTAGTTGTCGAAACATTAATAATAATCATTAAAACAAAAAAAACGAAAACTATGATAAATTAGCAGTGGAAGGAAAAGGCCATCAATGAAAATCACAGTAAACGGGAAGATAATAGAACAAGTAACAAGTTTCTCCTATCCTGGAAATATAATAACAGATAATGGCAGAAGTGAAACATAAATAAAAATAGAATAGGAATGGCACCAAAAAAAAATCTTTCCAACAACATGAAATCAGCATTAACATCTAGAGAGATTAACAACCCATTACAATTAGAATTATAAACTGCTATGTATATTCAACACTACTACATGACACAAGAGCCTAGACAATGAACAGACAATTATAAAGTCGAATATTGACCCTGCACATGTGATACATCGAAGAATATGTTGTATTTCACTGGGGAGTGGGGGTGGTGGGGGTGGGTGGGGGTGGGGAAATTAAATCTAGTGGTTCTAGAAAAATTGTGAATGAAAAGACAGGTGATGACAGAAATAATAAAGAGGGAAATGAAAATTGTCGGCCACTTTAAAAGACATAACACTCTTATAAAAGCAATACTGGAGGGTACTATTTAAGGCAAGCAAGCAAGAGGTAGACAACGATACAAGTGGGAAGAACAGCAGTTTGACAGAACGTACAATCAAGGCGAGAGACAGACAGTGTTGGAGATCCATTGCAGCCAACCTTTACTGCGGAGAAGAGACCTGATTGATTGATTGTCAAAATATTGATCTTAAAGGAATGATCTAAATCAGCCACAGTTAACTTGGGGTCGAAATACCCACTACATCAAGTGACATGCGACAGTCTAAGATTTACAGGAACGTAAACAAACCGATCTCCGTGGCTAAGGGCTTGCGAACGCGGTTTGTGAGCCCGTATCCCCAGGTTCGAAACACAGCGGTGTTTTTTTTTTTTCGAAAACGGTATCGGTGCCGGTCGTTCAGAAAGCAATGGCAAACTACTCAACGTAAAAATTTGTCCAGGAATCACGAACAGCGAAAATGCTGGGGTTGACTGCTACGTCCTGTGAAGGACATGCAACTAAAAACAAGATTACTCCACTGTTTGCAATGGAAACTACTGAAGGTAAACTTGCCAAGAAACCACAAACAGCCAAAAGATGCTAGGATTGACTGCGACGTCCTGTAAAGGATATGCAGCTAAGTAACTTTTAACTCTTCTGTTTAAGTTACTCTGTAGCTGGTTCACTTACTCACAAGCTCCCTTCCACCTTTTAATTTGTCAGGGGACGTTTCCCGCCGTCTTGTCACTAATGGAATCCACCGAGACAGTCTCGGAGCGGCAGCTGTGCTAATTCTTTCATCTCTGATCTAGCATTCCTAACACATGCTCTGGCGTCTTACACCAGACCGTCTGCGGCTATTTTTGGACAGCGTCCTAATCGAAGATAAGTCATCGCCCGCCACAGCAGCGTTTCCAAACATATTGCTGGTCTCGATCTTTTGTTGGCTAGGTCAGTAACCTGTGGCACACTTTTGTGTTAGCTCAGTAACTTGTGATCTACCTTTATAATAGCTCAGTAACCTGTGGTCTATTTTTATACTAGCACAGTAACCCGTGATCTACTTTTATATTGGCCCAGTATTTCGATTCGATTTGATTTCACCATTACCCCTACCACGTTCAACTTCAAGGAGAAATTATTGTTAGGGTCCATCACTGGCTCAGAATGATAATCCTGGGTTTACCCTCACTTCTTCTTCTTCTTCAGCGTTCCGAGCCATTGAGGTTCTTTGCTGCAAATACAATCCGTCTCCATTCGTCTCTCTGGTGGACCTTCTCTTGCCAGTCGTTGATTCCAAGTGCTTGTAGGTCTGTACATGTATTATCTCTCCACCGCCTTCTTGGTCTACCTCGGGGTCTACGGTAATTTATTTCCTGAGTGTAAGCGAGTTTTGTTTCCCTATTACAGGCTTATTAATATGAAGGTGACTGTTGTCCATATGGGGTAATGGACTGAATAACGGACTGAACGTTCAAAGGCTATTCTCAGTATATACACAGCATTTACTGTACCCCTTGCCTTCTACAAACCCAGTAACATGTGATCCGCTTTTATAATAGTCATCTAACCGTTGACCTGGCTAAACACTCACTTGAAGGCTCTTTGGTGATCTTGGTTCCTAGGTCGACTTAGCATAAAATGGGTCCAGAAAATATCTTGTGAAATAAAGGCGGCTCTCTTAATGCTGATCGCATCACCCACAGAGGGGGGTCTTTAAAACAATAGGTCTGACACCATATGCTCAATACGTTAAGGTGTGAAAAGGGTCCCTTATTTGTTACTAACCCGTAACCGAATTTTACAAAAGCCAATTAACTCGCGACCCTCTTTCAAAGTAAACGGCAACCCGCGACCCTCGATTAGAATACGAGAACTGGAACTATTTATGTAGTTGTATGAGTGCCTGTTTATTGTTTGTGTGCAGAAGAAGGCTCTAGCCGCAACTTCCATTTTGTAACTTGTGATTATGTTCTTGTAAAGCTAACCGATTCCAATTTTCCGATACGTTGATTTACTCTTTTAGAATCGGCCGTGACTCGTGACTCACTTTTATAATAAGTCGTGGTCCATGACTCACTTTTATAATAGACCGTGACTGGTGACTCACTGTGGTTATGATAGGCCGTGACTCGTGACTCACTTTTATGATAGGCCGTGACTCGTGACTCACTTTTATAATAGGCAGTAACTCGTGACTCACTTTTATAATAGGCCGTGACTCGTGACTCACTTTTATAATAAGTCGTGGTCCCTGACTCACTTTTATAATAGGCAGTAACTCGTGACTCACTTTTATAATAGGCCGTGACTCGTGACTCACTTTTATAATAAGTCGTGGTCCCTGACTCACTTTTATAATAGGCAGTAACTCGTGACTCACTTTTATAATAGGTCGTGACTCGTGACTCACTTTTATAATAGGCAGTAACTCGTGACTCACTTTTATAATAGGTCGTGACTCGTGACTCACTTTTATAATAGGCAGTAACTCGTGACTCACTTTTATAATAGGCCGTGACTCGTGACTCACTTTTATAATAGACCGTGACTCGTGACTTACTTTTATGATAGGCCGTGACTCGTGACTCACTTTTATAATAGACAGTAACTCGTGACTCACTTTTATAATAGGCAGTAACTCGTGACTCACTTTTATAATAGGTCGTGACTCGTGACTCACTTTTATAATAAGTCGTGGTCCCTGACTCACTTTTATAATAGGCAGTAACTCGTGACTCACTTTTATAATAGGTCGTGACTCGTGACTCACTTTAATAATAGGCAGTAACTCGTGACTCACTTTTATAATAGGTCGTGACTCGTGACTCACTTTTATAATAGGCAGTAACTCGTGACTCACTTTTATAATAGGTCGTGACTCGTAACTCACTTTTATAATAGGCCGTGACTTGTGACGCACTGTTATGATAGGACGTGACTCGTGACTCACTTTTATAATAGGCAGTAACTCGTGACTCACTTTTATGATAGGTCATGACTCGTGATTCACTTTTATAATAGGCCGTGACTTGTGACTCACTGTTATGATAGGCCGTGACTCGTGACTCACTTGTATGATAGGCCATGACTCGTGACTCACTTTTCTAATAGGCCGTGACTTGTGACTCACTGTTATGATAGGGCGTCACTCGTGACTCACTTGTATGATAGGCCGTGACTCGTAACTCCCTTTTATAATAGGCCGTGACTTGTGACTCACTGTTATGAAAACAAAGTAGCCAGCGGTCCTATGTACTCGAAAATACTGGGTTGCAACCGCAAATATCTTTCACAACGGACAGCAACCGTGAGCGTCTTTCATAAAGGACAGGAAGCGTAAGCATCTTTCATAAATGACAGCAACCGTAAGCATCTTTCATAATTGATGGCAACCGTGACCATCTTCTAGAATAGACAGCAACTTCAATCCTCTTCAAAAATAGATGGCAACCGCCACCATATTTTAGAATATATAGCAACAGCAAACATCCTTTAGAATATATAGCAACCGCCGCAATATTTTAGAATATATAGCAACCGCCACCATATTTTAGAATATGTAGCAACCATGGACATCTTTTAGAATCTATAACAATCGCGGACATTTTTTTAGAATATTTAGCAACCGTGAATATCTTTTAGAATATATAACAACTTCAGCCATTTTATAAAGAATAGACATCAACCGCCGCGTTCATAAAAAAAAAAAAAAAAAATTAGAATAGATAACAATCGTAACCATCGGTTAGATTAGATAGCAACCATGACCACGGCCAACCCCCACCCACTCATTATGCATGGTATCATCCAGAAACATTCTTTTATAATCGATAGTAATGGTAGATAGAGGTCGATGTGGCCGAAAGGATAAGACCGCACTGATGACGAAGTATGGTTTTCAGTTCCTAAACCGGCATTACGTCGGACTTCAACTCTTTTGACTTCTAGTTCAGAAATCAATGGCTGAAATACTTCCAGCATGAGAATGGAGGTGGGAGCAGTCATAGCGGCATTCCGTTGGTTAGAGGAGACCACTGCAACACACATTGTCTTCATGGCGGACTCAAGGAGCATGCTTAGTAAGGTGAAGAAAGGAATGTTTAGTGTGGAATGGCTCATCTCGCTTCAGGGGTCACTGATTGGGAGAATTGTATGGATTTTTTGCTCTGGCCATGCGAGAATACAGGGGGAATGAATAGGCTCATAGGCTGGCAGGGAATGCACCTCTTGGTGGTAGATTAGCTATGGACAAGGGGGAGATGGTCGTGCGCCTGTGGGGCCAAGTGGAGAAGGTGGAGGAACAAATTGAGAACCCGTATGTGGAAAGGATGAGATTGCGGAAGGTTGGCAGGGGTTCTGGTAGAATCTCAAAACTAAGAGGGAAGACCAAGAGAACTTCCTATCAGATAGTCGTGGGAACGATTAGTAATGTGACTCTTTGCAGGCTGTTGAACGAGGGGACGGAGTGTGCATGGGAATGTCCTGAGTGCAGTGATATCAATTCTTAGTTCAACTCAACTCAACTCAACTGGCTAAAATACTGAACGTAAAATTGTCTAGTGAATCAACCTGAGGTTGGGGTTTAATGCAAAGTCCTGCAATGGACACGCAGCCACGTGTATAAAGCTCGTATGTCTGATTCTTTCAAACCATCTTTATTGTAAGTGTGTATAGTTGTTATTTAAAGCTGATACAGTAATTACCGGCATATATAGCCGGTCTCCCTGGCCTAGGGGTTAACAACGTTGTTCGTAATCCACGTGGGGAAAACAGCTGCGCGAGATTCGGCAGCGGATCGCGCCGCGTTGGTAACTTACGGGGGTATGTGATCCGGCCGTTCAGAAAACAATGGCAAAGTACTGAACGTAAAACTTGCCTAGTACACCAACAGCAGCTGAAAAATGCCGGTGTTGACTGCAACGTCCTTAAGGGATATGAAACATTAACAAAAAACTGTCATTACAGCCTATAGTACCTTTCCATGAAGGGCAGAAGGGCCTTGAGTCTGAAGAATTAGGGCCGACTGGCTAGTGCAGTCGCCGCGAACTGTGCAGTTTAGGGTTTTCTTCCCCCCCCCCCCCACATGACAGAAAAAAAAAACCATGAACTTACCAGGTTTCGAACCCGGGTCTTCCGAATGGAGGTCCGACGTTATAGTCACTAGGTCAGACGTTACTCTAACTAAAAGCTGATAATACAACTACACAAGTGGTGTTGGGGCAACCCGTACAATGACGGATGTTGCCTCTGTTCAACCACAGTTGGCTACAATCCTAAATGCAATGCTCTTGTTAGTTACATATCCTTCACAGGACACCACAGTCATTATGTTTTGGCTGTTCATTATTCCCGGAAAAGTTTACGTTCAGTAATTTACCATTGTCTTCTGAACGACCGGAACCCATACCATTTCATTAAAAAATTCAATGTAAGGCGGTATGCTGCTAAATAGCCCGAAGCTGTTGTTACGAATGCGGTATGCGGGATTACGAACTGCGTCCGTAACCCCTTCGCCACTTGCTCTTGTATATGGTGTATTTGTAATGACTGTGCAGTGTTTGAAAATATTGCCGTCCAAGTTTTTTATTCTACCTCTATGGAGTCCATGCAACATAATAGGTGAATACAAAACTTGGACCGGCAATATTTCGAAACACCGGACAGTTATTACAAATACACGTAAATGTAATGCTGTGTTCAGAGACGGTGGAAAGAACGCAGGCAATGAATTACCTGGGGATACGGTTTGATCGAAGCCTTGCTTATAATGTGCACATAGACCAGGTGATAACAAAGGCAAAGCGGGGTTTGGCTGCGATGCGGGTGATGGCGGCAGCAAACTGTGAGCAGCGCCATCTATGTCTTCTGTACGAGGGGCTGGTCATGAGTGTTTTTGAGTATGCAATGGCAATCCTGACTCTCAGCCATAAGCAGATAGAAAGGATGGAAAGGATACAGAATGAAGCTATGCGCATTATTCTTGGATGTACAAGAGATACAGCATGCAGGGCGATGCGCTACCTTCTTGATTTTCCAACCATTGAAGAGAGAATACAAGTTTGCAGAGCACGCGCCTACCTCAGAGTTAACGCAAACATACAACATCCACTGCATAGTGAAATTATGAAGGTGAAGGGCAGCAGGTTAAAAAGAGAACGGTCGTGGATAGGTCAAGCCGAAGACATTCTTCAACAGGTGTGTTCACTTGAGGACATAGAACCTGGCGTGGAGTGGGTACAAGTGCCAACAGATTTCTGCACATCCTTTTCAGTTTGCATCCAACTAGATAGAAAATTCAGACAAGAAAATCCGGCTGCTGTGGAGGCTGAAGTACAAGCGTTGATTTTGGAGAATTCGCTAGACGGTGATGCTGTTATCTACACAGATGGGTAGGTCGTCCGACATGTGAGAAGCTCATGGGCCTTTACTGCTCGGGCCGGAGGGAGAATTGTAAAGGAGGACTATGGTGCTTTCACTGAAACCACAAGTAGCCTGACAATGGAAGTCATGGCAGTAAGTAAAGCAATAACATGGCTCGAGACACAGACATTCACTAGGGCATGTTTCCTTAGCGACTCAATGAACATGATCAAGAGGATAGAGGAGGGATCCATCCGAAGAGAATGGTTGTTGCCTCTGGAGCGGTCTCGGCTGGCAAAGATTAGTTTCATCTTCGTGCCAGGGCATGCGGGAGTACAAGGAAATGAGCGGGCTGACAAGCTCGCAGGTGAGGCTACTGTGGAGGGCGGACGCGCCATGGACTAGACTGACATTCTGAATGCTCTACGAGAAGTAAGACTCTTGCGTGAACCAAGTGATGACTGTGAATCTACAACCATGGCCAGACTGCGAGAACAGCAAATTAAAATAGGGGTGGCCAAACAAGAACACTACGCAGGAAGCCAAACAAGATTGATAAACCAACACAGAACTGGTGTCGTTAGCCGCTACACGCTGCTGGATTGCTGAGGAGGGGATCCGAGCACTTATGGACTGAATGGTTCGATGTGCAATGAGGATGATCTTTCGACTAACTAACTAACTAACTACAAATACACTCTGTACAATGATCTACTTATCACTAGATGCGCTTTATCATAACCAGTTCCCAATTATTGTTGGAGGTCTGCAGGGTCGAATGGGTATGATTGCCCGCTCTTAAACTTTCTGTTATGTAATGTCAAGGTAGCGGGTTCAACCTCTACACCGGGCAGTTGGACTAAAATGTTGGCTCCTCGTCCTTGACTTTGAGACGTATATCACAAGTACCTCAGAAGCCGGAGTGGGTTCGCCCGATGAAGAGAGACACTGATAATAGGGAAAGCTAATCCACACCAAAATCAGTCCGGTGCACGAGACGCAGTAGAACTTGTACGGTATCCGCTTGGGTTCAAAGACAGCGAACCCAATAACAATAAAAAATAAAAATAAAACAATTGTTGTTGGTAGCTGCGGTATATAACAATTTGAGATGTGTAGAATAAATCCAAGTTATAAAGCTGATACTATAACTAACCACTCAAGGCGGTTTTAGGGGCAACCAGTTTAGTGAAGGATATTGCTTTTCTTTAACCTAATTTCCCTAAAACCTGAAATGCTATGTACTTGAGAAATGCCTGTATACATCGCTGGATTCTCTTTACCATAAACATTTTCACACTCATTGGTGGTAACTTGACAAGTGTGGAATAAACACAGTTTATAAATCGAAAACAATGTATTCTCATAGTGAATTTAAACACAAATGCCAGAAACATTATGTTGCACGATTTAATGTCTGGCAATGATTGCTACATCTCGTCAGGTGCATACTGCAGAGATATATAACTTACGAAATGAATAGATGAATAATACTTTAGCTAAAGCAATTACAAAACATAGTCACAGGTATTGTTCGAATGTGAAACATCTGTTATCTCCACGGTCATTTCAAATTGCACACGAACTCTTTCTGTTTGCACAAAACCCAACTGGAAACGCCTTATTGCTAACGTCTCACTATATTTGAGCAATCGTCTATTGTTAATCGAACACAGTATATGAAACAGGGTATTGAGCTGCACAGGTTCTTTTTGGGCCACTCCATATTGTGCAGGATATTACCTTTATTCAATATAATTTCCCTAAACTCCTAAATGCCATGTACTTTAGAAATACATGTGTTTGTATAGTGGAAACGCTTTACCGTAACCACTTTCACACTCGCTGTTGGTAGTTGCAGTATATGAAAACTTGACAAGTGTGGAGTAAACAGTGTATAAAGCTGCACAAGGGTTTATGTGGCACCCCGTGTAGTGAACAATGTTGCCTTCATTCAACCTCATTTCCTTACAACTCTAAATGCCCGCCATGTACTTGTGCAATGCCTGTAAACATTGCTCGATACTCATTACCCTAACCACTTTCACACTCATTGTAGGTAGTTGCCGTATTCGAAACGTCACACGTGTGGAATAAACACTTGCGATAAAATAAAATATTCGTGCTTATGCAGATAATATGCATTTTATCGACACGCTACGTATGAGATTTTGTTTTTAGAAACTAAACATGCTTCATTACACAATAGACAGTAAGAGACAGACAATTTTCGTGTCAGTATTTCACATTATAATTTATTTTCTTGTCAACAACTTAATGTGTTTTGTGTGATATACGAATGCATGTAAATGCACCTGATGTTGCGTACTATAGAGTAAGATAGCAGTAGCATCGTCTATATGGATTAAACAACAGTTTGTTGCCACTTTAAGTACAACATCTCAGCGAATAATCAAGTGTTGGACTATTATTTCGTGCGTCACAAAACAACAATGACGATGTTTTAAGAAACGTTTGGCAGTTTTCCAGTCAATCACGATAGGCTGGAGTTTTACAAAGCCAGGAATTTCTACAGGCAAAAGAAGTCTCACCTCATGATGTTATCTGGGTGTCAAATATTAACTGTTAAACGATGTGAAGCCTCACTGTGGGATGTGTATATCTCTGAGCTTTAATTTACTGTTCAGGATAAAGGGTTAAGTATGTACCATCCATCCATCCATCACGTGCCATGCCGATAAGCGTGGGCGGTCATGTTTTGCCATCTCACGCGACCACCAAAGTCGTGGATCAGCTCCGTGTTCCTGTCTCGATAATGCCACGTGGTCAAGCCATCCAGGTATTTACTTCTCGGTCTTCCCCTTGGTCTCTTCCCTTCGATCTTGCCAGTTGTCACAAGTTCTCCAAGTTATTTCTTCTCATAACATGCCCAAAAAATTTTGACTATTTCTAATGACTCAAATCAGTTTACGATCTTCATTCGCTCTTGAAGGAATTGTTCATTGGCTTTTCTGTCTGTCCATAGTATTCTTTGCATTTTCTTTACATTTCCACAGCTATTAGATGTTTTTCAGCTTGTCTGCTCATTGTCCACGCTTCACATCCATACAAAGGTACTGATTCTATGTAGCACTTCAACACTTTTTCTCGCTTCAATTGATATCTTTTTATTGGTCAATATGTTTTTCATCTTGCAAAAGGCTACCTTCGCAATGGCACTTCTTGTACATTGTCATCAAAATGATATCGTCAATATATGCGGTAATGTCAGCGTCTGTGGCTTTGAACGCATTTTCACAATCTCGACTTACGGTTAGAAATTAATTGTAGGCGATTTTACTATAGCAGACATTTCCGTGCTCGTATGAGGACAGTGAACACTCAAAGGTCTTTACTAAAGCTACGTCTCCGTGCTCATATATAGGCAGTGGACACTCAAATGTCTTTACTATAGCTACTCCTCGTGCTCATATATGAGTAGTGGACACTCAAATGTCTTTACTATAGCTACGTCTCCGTGCTCATATATAGGCAGTGGACACTCAAATGTCTTTACTATAGCTACTCCTCGTGCTCATATATGGGCAGTGGATACTCAAATGTCTTTACTATAGCTACTCCTCGTGCTCATATATGAGTAGTGGATACTCAAATGTCTTTACTATAGCTACGTCTCTGTGCTCATATATGGGCAGTGGACAATAAAATGTCTTTACTATAGCTACGTCTCCGTGCTCATATATGGGCAGTGGACAATAAAATGTCTTTACTATAGCTACGTCTCTGTGGTCATATATGGGCAGTGGACAATAAAATGTCTTTACTATAGCTACGTCTCTGTGCTCATATATGGGCAGTGGACAATAAAATGTCTTTACTATAGCTACTCCTCGTGCTCATATATGAGTAGTGGATACTCAAATGTATTTACTATAGCTACGTCTCCGTGCTCATATATGGGCAGTGGACACTCAAATGTCTTTACTATAGGTACGTCCTCGTGCTCATTTATGGGCAGTGGATACTCAAATGTCTTTACTATAGCTACGCCTCCGTGCTCGTATATGAGTAGTGGATACTCAAATGCCCCCTACTATAGCTACGCCTCCGGGCTCATAGATGGCCAGTGGATACTCAAATGCCCCCTACTATAGCTAGGTCTCCGTGCTCATATATGGGCAGTGGATACTAAAATGCCCCCTACTATAGCTACGTCTCCGTGCTCATATATGGGCACTGGATACTCAAATGCCCCTACTATAGCTAGGTCTCCGTGCTCATATATTGGCAGTGGATACTAAAATGCCCCTTACTATAGCTAGGTCTCCGTGCTCATAGATGGCCAGTGGATACTCAAATGCCCCCTACTATAGCTACGCCTCCGTGCTCATAGATGGCCAGTGGATACTCAAATGCCCCCTACTATAGCTAGGTCTCCGTGCTCATATATTGGCAGTGGATACTCAAATGCCCCCTACTATAGCTAGGTCTCCGTGCTCATATATTGGCAGTGGATACTCAAATGCCCCCTACTATAGCTACGCCTCCGTGCTCATATATGGGCAGTGGATACTCAAATGTCTTTTCTATAGTAGACGTCGCTGTGCTCATTTATGGCAGTGGATACTCACTATAGCTACGTCTCCGTGCTCATATACGTACAGTCGACACTCATCTGTCTATACTATAACAGACGCTTCAGTTCTCAAATACACACTCATCTGTCTTTATTATAGCAGACATCTACGTGCTCATATACGGACAGTACACACTCATCTGTCTTTATTATAGCAGACATCTCCGTGCCCACAAACGGACAGTATGCACCGTCTTAACTCTAACAACCGTCTTCATGAACAGATAGGTGTAATCAACTACTTCTAGACTCATTCTTAGACTACCAGATAACAATATGGCCCTTTTTGGCAATGACAGAGAGACAATATCACTACCCATTTACTACATTTTAAATCTGCATACATACTGTACAGACAACCTGTAACACTTAATGTTGTTTTAACCGTATCGCGTCTATATAATTTACAAGATAATGCCCATATTCTAATATTACTTCCACATGGTAGCCAAAGAACCTATCACCAGTCCACATTTGGGCTGCATGCAGTTTCCAGAACTAGACATATAATCGGCTGAACACGAGAATTTACTTTAGGTTCACTGAATCCTGATTGACAAAACCAGCTTTTACTAGAAAAATTCACAATGGCCACGCCATGGTCCCTGTCGACCCGCATACGACTGTTTACGTGTCTTTTCTTTCTTTATCGAACACTTGGGAGATGCTTACTCCACGGTTGTTGGTAATTTACAGAATGAGGTTTGCTGAAATGGTGAGGCGGAGAGCATGAAAGATTTATGAGGACGCCCCAGAACTCCTGAATCAATTTCTTAGCAGGTTTCTATTGTGAATACCAAGTTGTTCATACACGATCGTTGTCTGGAGTTTTTCGTTTGGAATATGATGTGCATTGATTTTATTTATTCTTGTTTTGTAGCTCACCCAGAAAAAAAAAACACCAATTATAGGGTGTTTTAATGTATGTATATATGGACAAGACTAGCAATATTAAAGTATTTAGAAATGCTACTACAGTAAATGCTGTTTTTGAAATATTTCGCATTTTATAGATGTTATTTCAAATGGATTATAGAAATATATATTAATTGCATTATTTTGGATATCTAGCATTTCAATGTGACAGGTTAGTATCCAGGTTATCTTTTTCTTTCGAAATGCTGCTGTCTAATTAGTCTTCTAATATCTACTCGTGTTGCCATGTCTTTATTGTTTATCAGCTATAATTAAGAATGCTATATAATTGTGAGAGTAGGATTAGGGGAGAAGGCACCCATATGTGTAAGAGATGTGGCTCTAAGACGAATGTTGCGAATTACTCGGACTGCCAGAGTACCTAACAGCAACTGCTTGAAAGACGCTAATGAAACGACCAGCACTGATACCTTTGCATAGAAACCAACGCAAGGCGGCCTGCTTCCATATCGCCAGCAGCGGTAGGCTGGATTGCAAACTGCATTCGTAAACGAGTAGCCACGGAGCCGACTTGACAAGGGACACATAACAGGATTGAATCACACATGTTGAAATGATAAAACAATGTATATTATATTAAACCTGTGTAAGGGCAATAGGGGTGAATATATATATATATATATATATATATATATATATATATATATATATATATATATATATATATATATATATATATATTTGAATAACGAAGACACAAACAATAGATTGCACGATTTATTGCCTGGCATATTTCGCTGCATCTCGTCAGGTACATACTGCAGAAATCACACAACTTACGTGAATTAACTAGATAAATCCTTCAAGTTGAAATATACACATATTCGCACAGTAATGTCAATTATCTACCACGGTAATTTTAAGCTGAATAACATGTCTTTCTGTTTGCACAATTCTGGCTTGCGTTGATTGATCATAATTGCTTCTGCAAATTTTAACAAGCGAGTATTTTGTGTGTTAAACAACACGCGAAAGGCAGTGTCTCTGTCAACCACATGGCCACTCTCAACAATGTGCCTATCAATTGAAGACGCCGGGAGCTTCCGGTGTGTCGGCTCCACGAGGCTAGTATCTCCTGTATGTTGTATCTTGTTGACCCATTGAGGTATGTGTTCTGACACTCGTTTGTTAAGCTGTCTCTCTGTTCTACCAATGTAGAAGGCCTGGCATCTACATGTGAATTGGTAAATACAATTGTTTGTGGCGTACAGAGGAACAGGCTCTTTGACTGCTGGTGTAGGAATCGGTACGGTTTTATATCTAATGACTGGAGTTGCAGCACAGAATGTTCGGCCTACTGCTGTAGTAAGCCGGTCTTGTAGACGGTGCATTACGTCATCCCCTCGAAAGGTTAGCTGGATGAATACCTTGAGATTTGGGACTGTAGTTAAGTCTGGTTTTGGTTTGGGCTGTTGGCAGTGGCGCTTTATAAATCCTGTGGAGTACCCATTCAGGTTTAAGACATTCTTCAGAGTTTCAAATTCCTCTGTCAGTGTGTCCTGGGTGCATATCTTTCTAGCACGGTCAAACAGGGTCCGTACTAAGCCCCGTTTGTACTGGACAGGTGTGAAGCTCTGAAAATTTAGGTATTGGCCAGTCCAGGTTCCTTTGCGATACACCGATCTTTGAATTGTGCCGTCTCCTCTACGTCTCATTAGAATATCTAGGAACAGTAACGCTTCGTTGTGTTCGTGTTCCATAGATAGAGAGATGTTTTTATGCGTCTTGTTCATTGTGGCCTGGAACGATGTTGCTTGTAGCTCGTCTGTGGTGATAATTAGTATATCGTCCATATAACGACGGTAAAAGGCCAAGTTGTTGATGTCTGAGGATCTCTTTTCTTCTAAATGTGCCATGAAGATGTCCGCTTGAATAGGACCAAGAGGACTCCCCATGGCCACTCCGTCAATTTGGCGGTATGACAGTTAGAAAATTGAATTGTATGTTGGCGGTACATAGTAGTAGTAGCCTCTCCAGAATAGGTGTTGGTATGCCTAATGTTAGTTGTTTGTCTTCAATGCGTTCCCTTATTATTTTCACTGTCTCCTCTAATGGAACGTTAGTGAATAGGGAGGCAATATCCTTGGATGCCATGTGTTTGTTATTTATGTCCATAGTATCCAATAATTCCACCAGTTGGAATGTATCTCTGAGTATTTTTGGATCGAAGGACTGTCGTACTGGCTTTAAAATTTCGGCTAGCCATCTCGAAATTCGGTGTTGTGCAGAGTTAACCATGGACAGGATAGGTCTTAGCGGGATGCCGGGCTTGTGAAGTTTGGGTAGACCGTACATCTGAGGAGTGTGCGAGCCACGTGGTGTGAGCGTTTTTGCAGTGGCCTCACTGATGAGTCCCGCATTCACAAGTGACTGGATCTCTTTCCTCATTGTTGCATCCAGGGCCTCCGACTTGTTTACTTTTTGATCTATCCTGAATTTGGATTCATCTGACAATATTTCATCAATTTTTCTCTGGTAGTCTGACATGTCCATCAGTACTGCACCGCTCCCTTTGTCAGGTTTCAGTATGACGAGGGTTTTGTTAGCCTTTAACGCTTTTAAGGCAGTAAGGTGTTCGTTGGTCAGCGGAAATGTCTGTTTGGAGGGTGTTATGCGATACTGGTGATCTAAATCTACCAGTTTGGCCTTCAGCCACCCGACCGACTCAGCAGAAGTAGGTGATAACTTGGAGACTTGATCAAACAACATTTCAAACTGTGCTTGCGACTCAACACGGTTGATGTGTTTAGGCTTTATGCCGAATTTTAATCCGTATGCAAAGGCCTCCGTTTCAATGTTGTTGAGTACGTACGACGAAAAGTTCCTCACATACTTCTCTGGGTTGTCTAGTACTGACGTTGTTACCTTTTCAGTGCTCAGTGATGTGTTGAGGCGAGCATTCTCTGCGATTTTCACCTTGTACACTGTTTCTGTGCAGAATTTAGTGAACTTCAAGTAGCCATACAAGCTCAATTCTTTGGTGACGTAGTAGACAGAACTATGTGTGCGCTTCAAGTTGGCCAGCTTGGACTGGGTTTCTTCTATCTGGTTTTTTGTCAGTCGTCTCGGGTTTTTTCTTGTCGGACATATTCTGTCGACCCTCAGAGATCTGAAATAGCGGTGAGGAAATATCCCCGTCCTTAGGCATTCCTCGAGAAATCTCAATCGACAATCCTGTAACGATATTTTACACTTCAGATGAAGTAATCCATCTAATCGCTTCACAGTTGGTAATGGGAGGCGACGTTTGAGAAATTCAAAACAATGTTTTCCCGTCGTGAATTTGAATAACGAAGACACAAACAATAGATTGCACGATTATTGCCTGGCATATTTCGCTGCATCTCGTCAGGTACATACTGCAGAAATCACACAACTTACGTGATTAACTAGATAAATCCTTCAAGTTGAAATATATACATATTCGCACAGTAATGTCAATTATCTACCACGGTAATTTTAAGTCACATAACCATTTATAGTCACATAACTCACATTGTAGTCGTATTTGTCAAAAATCGAAATAACACTGCACTGGATTGTCGTGTTCATCTAATAACCAACTATGCAAACAGACGAGTATGTTGACAGTATTTGGTTCAAGTGACGAGCTCGTCTTATTAACAATATAACCAGCAGATCTGAACAATCGTTCACATGGAACTGAGGTAGTCGTTATGCACAGAATGGTCTTGGCAAGGAATGCCAATTTTGAATATCGATGTTCATTAAGTTTCCACCATTGTAAATGGTCAACCGATTCAGCAACTTTCTTCTCCATTTCAGACTCCATTAGCGTAATGCTCTTTTCATTTCGTTCACATATAGTTTCATTGTCAATGCTAGTATCATTTGTTGCAGCAGTCTTTGTCTGCTCATCATGAAAATCAACTGCTATTTGTTGTTCAATACGCGACCAAGTTCGTTCTTTTGCATCTTTTGACAAACAATTCAGGTATTTGTAGCGTGGATCAAGTGCTGTTTCTATCTGTAGTATTTTAATACTTGTCATATTAGCTATACGTTCACTGAAGTCATTAACAGATGCTGCCTTAAATTTAGCTATGTAACCCTGATTATCATCGTGTACAGTCATATGCTTTGTCAACGATGGTAGCAGTAGCAATAAACAGCTACATGAAACATAATCTTGACCGCCAAGCAAGACCATGGTCTGACAGAATAAGTCCAAAACTTTGACATATTTCGACATCTTCTCCAAATCCGAATCTGACAGTTTTGGACCATTGTATTGCATCTTTTTATCTGACATGTAAGACAGCTAATGATTCTCTGGCGTGTAGAAGACGCTGTAGCATAATAAAAATACTGTTCCATCTTGTTGGTACATCTTGCTGCAGCTAACACAATGGTGACTCAGTACAGTTGTGCAACTCGGTTGTGTTTGCAGCACTATGTTCAAATTGTCAGACAATTTTTCGACATCCGGTTCATTTGTACAAGTGATGGGAGAAAAGTTTTCAATTAATCGTTAAAAACAATTAACGATTAATCGATTAATTAATGGTTAACTTCCGTAGCCCTAATATATCTATTAACTTGTAGACCAATTCAGATCATCCACCATAACACAGGACACGCTACTGAGAGAACCGAAAATGAAGATCCACCTAGCATCTGCTGGTCAAGTCGAAGACGTGATGACCTTCTTCAGTTAAGTAAGATTAGCCAGTCAAAGTGGACACAACTGTAGGCCTCAAGGGGTCTGATGAACCTCCCACAAGGATGGCACTGAGTGTTTGCAAGAATATCAGCTCCAGACCACATGTAGTCAACTTCCAACTAGATGTTAATATTATAGAAGACAAGTCAGGTGTTAACCGGGATGTTACCCGGATGGTAGATCTTTCAGTCAAATATGGGTGGTTTCTAGCATTGATATCATGTAGAACATCTCGTTGAAAACCATGGGTGGTTTCTAGCTATTATATCATGTATAACATCTCGTTGAAAACCATGGGTGGTTCCTGTCAAATCCTGACATGTTCTTTGTATAATTCCCTAGTTGGCAGTCAAGGTTTGTGATGTGCCATTTATTGGCTTCCACAACGTAAAAGCTAATCATGATGGTCATGAAAGGTACGAGAGTAAGTTAATAAGTAAGTCACAAATGGCTGTAGTAAAATAACTAAATACGATAACAACTTGAAACCAGTTTATTTATTTATTTATTTTTTTTTTTTTTTACATACATTGTCCCTTTATTTCTCAACATAATTTCCATAGTTTTATCAGTCCTCCCAAGCCGGCGGCATAGAATTGCGTGCTCTGTTTTCTAAACCACGTTGTCACTTAACATTCAACTTCGGCATCATTAATTTCTCCTGCAAAGGTGGGTGTTCAGTGTTTATGCTGACAAATGTTTATCCCGTAAAGCGGTGTACACCTGGGTAGAAAAAGTTACGAGGGCGAGTCAATAAGTAAGTCACACAGTTCTGTGGGATAGCAGGTAATTGAAAACAAAGCACGCAGTTTTATGCAGCCAGTTTGGGAGAATGATAAAACGATGGGATAAGTGCATCAATGTTGGTGGAGATTATGTTGAGAAATAAAGGGACAATATATGTTTATACATAGGCTGGTTTCAAGTTGTTATCATATTTAGTTATTTTTCTATAGCAATTTGTGACTTACAAACTTGTGGCATTTCCAAAAAGACACTTTAAGAAAATTTTCAACGAAACAAATCAGTGAATGCGGCGTAACTTGAGATTAATAATAAAATAAAAACAAGAGAGGACAATACAAGGGAGGGATTGGTAACCTTTCCCTGAGTATTTACTCAGTGTATTTATTCTGTCTGTTGGTTCTAGTACTTCTGTACTCTAGCCGGCTACGTGGCGAAGGAGTTATGGCCTCAGTTCGCAATCCCGCATACACAGCTGAGGGCGATTTGGCAGCAGGCCGCCTTAACCATCATCACCATCATCATGTGCCATATCGATAAGCGTCGACGGTCATGTTTTGCCATCTCACTCGATCACCAGTGTCGTGGATCAGCTCAGTGTTCCTGTCTCGACCATGCCACGTGGCCAAGCCATCCAGGTATTTACTTCTCTGCCTTCCCCTTATTCTCTTCCCCTTGATATTGCCAGTTGTCACCACGTTCTCCAATTTATTTCTTCTCATAACGTGACCAAAAAATGTTGACTTTCTACGTCTAATTTCTCTAATAAGATTACGATTTTTTATGAAATGGTATGGGTGTCGGTCGTTCAGAAAGCATTGGCAAACTACTGAACGTAAACTTGTCCAGGAATCACGAACAGCCAAAAAAATGCAGGGGTTGACTGCTACGTCCTGTAAAGGATACACAATTAGCGTAACTACTGTACTAATACTGCCTAGTAAATCAAAACCAGTGAATAAATTCCGAGGTTGATTGCAACGTCCTATAAAGGACAAGCAACTCACTTTACCAGCCAAATAACATCCATAATCTAAGTTTGTCATGTACCGCAGCTAGCCAGCATTCAGAGTTAGCGTTTGCTTGCATCCGAGGTTGATTTCAACATCCTATAAAGGACAAGCAACTCACTTTACCAGCCAAATAACATCCATAATCTAAGTTTGTCATGTACCACAGACAGCCAGCATTCAGAGTTAGCGTTTGCTTGCATCCGAGGTTGATTTCAACATCCTATAAAGGACAAGCAACTCACTTTACCAGCCAAATAACATCCATAATCTAAGTTTGTCATGTACGGCAGCCAGCCAGCATTCAGAATTAGCGTTTGCTTGCATACAATGATTCATGCCAGTAGCCAGCAGTACGTGCCCTCCATTATAGCCCTGGTTCCAGTAGAGTTCACTAATGTGTACACAAAATTGTCCCGAAAGCGGTTTCTGGTGCCGAACAGATAAGTTTCACTTTTTACTGGACAGATAAGTTTCATTTTATACCGGACACATACGTTTTATTTTTATTTACCGGACAGATACATTTCACGTTTTACCAGACAGATAAGTTTCATTGTTTTACCGGACACATAAGGTATTTTATTTTTTTTATTTACCGGACAGATACATTTCACGTTTTACCAGACAGATAAGTTTCATTTTTTACCGGACAGACAAGATTCATTATTTTAACAGGACAGATAAATTTAATTGTTTGTTTACCGGACAGATAAGTTTTATTCTTTACTGGTAAATAAGTTTCAGTATTTTTTTTTAAAATCTGACCGATAAAAATCTGTTGGAGAATGAGATATAACGTGAACTGTAAGGATACATCGTGATTTCCAGCGATTGGACGTAATTTGTTAGCAAACGCTGTACAAGCGCCAGCTGACCCAAGCCGTCTCCAAGGCAGGAGAAAACATGATTGATTATGCCAAGGCTGCGAGGATCGGAGCTTTGGCGATCACACAATTCCACGTATTATTTTTCTGTGTGTTTTCTGTTATGACACCCACACACATACATACACACACACACACACACACACACACACACACACACACACACACACACACACACGCACGCACGCATGCATGCGCGAACACATAAACACACACAAATATATGTTAATTACATATCCTTTACAAGACGCTGCAATCAATTCGATTATTTATTGGCGGTTTGTGATTTACTTGGTAATCTTATTTCAGTTGTTCGTAACTGCTTTTCAAATGGCAGACGCCTTATACCATCGAAGTCAACGCTAAGCTGTATGCTTTCAAATCGCCTGCACTTGATTTCAAACTCTCGAATCGGTATAACCTGGAGTCATAACACTGCACGTCTAACTGTGGCCTAAACCTACATGATCTACATCTGATCAATTACTACTGTCCAAGTGACCGCCCACAGGCACTGGACACTCTACCACTAAAAGAAAAAAATGATTGTGTGTGGCGATTTCAACAGCCACTCGCAGAGCTGGGGCTATGATCACATGGACCAGAGAGGAGAGAGACTGGAAGACTGGCAGGATGAGAATAGATTCATGTTGATTAACAAGCCGTCCGACCCACATACTTTCTACTCGAGATCATGGCACTCTACAACTACACCTGACCTGGCTTTTCATTCACCAGACCTGGAGTGGAACATTACACGAATTGTTGGGAAACAACTTGGTGGCAGTGACCATCGGCCAGTCTTTCTAACCGTAGAAAATGAGCTTGTAAGTGAAAGCAGCACCCTCTCGAGGTGGAACTACAAGAAAGCAGACTGGGCAATGTACAAGCATCGCACCAGCATACTGGTTAGAAACCTGAACACTGAGAAAGACATAAATAAAGCAGTTGAAGAGTTTGGGAAATGCATACTACAGGCAGCGCGAGAAACAGTACCAAGAGGAGCCCGTAAACAATATAAACCCTACTGGAGTAGTGAACTGGAACAGTTGCATAATGATGTTGAAGTGTGTAGAAAGCAAGCAGAGGCCACACCCAGCCAAGAGCACCACAATAAATTCCAGCATGCAAAAGCCAAATTTCAAAGGGCCAAGCTGCAGGCTAGACGGAAAAGCTGGCAGGAGAAAACGGAGTCTCTGAACTTTGAAAGAGACACAAGGAAATTGTGGAAGCTAATAAAACAGCTTAATGACGAGGGCACAGGGAGAAACTCAAAAATTGCATTACATAAAGATGGAAAAATCTTAACAAGAAAGCAAGCAGCTGACCATTTTGCGGACTCGTTCGCACAAGATAGCAATATCAAAATTAGTCCAGAGAAACAACAAGAGATTCGAGAGAAACGACAACATACAGGACAGAAGGAAATAGTACACGAGGTTCTGGAGGCACCCATCACAATCAGCGAACTGGAGCTAGCCATATCAAAACTGAAAATGAGAAAGTCACCAGGAGCTGATGGTATCTCCAATGAAATGATCAGGAACCTAGGAACAGAGGCCAAAACAAAGCTGTTGCAGATCTTCAATAACAGCTGGACCTTAGGCAGTGTTCCACAAGCCTGGAGAGAAGCAATCATGATACCCCTCCTAAAATCAGGGAAAGATGGTTCCATTGCCTCTAGCTACAGACCAATTAGCCTCACCAGCTGTCTCTGCAAAACACTGGAGCGCATCGTCAATCACAGACTGCAGTGGTACATTGAAAGTAAAAACATCCTTGTGCCACAGCAGGCTGGCTTTAGGCAGTGCTACTCTACGGAAGATCAGACAACCTACCTCTCTCAAGAAATTGAGGATGCATTCCAAGAGAAGAAGCTGGTGCTTGCGGCATGGATAGATCTGAAGAAAGCCTTTGACAAAGTCTGGAAAGAAGGTCCGATGAAGAAACTGAGAAACTGCAAAGTCAATGGAAGAATGTACAAATGGGTGAAAGCATACTTGCACAACAGAAGAGCCCGAGTACAGATAGACGGACTCAAGAGCAAGAAAGTACTACTGCGTCACGGTGTCCCCCAGAGCGGAGTTTTGTCCCCCACACTTTTTCTAATCTTCATCAATGATCTTGTTGCTCACCTACCGCATGGAATTAAAGCGGCAATGTACGCCGATGACCTGGTTCTATGGAGCACAAATGAATATGCATCAGTGGCCACCAGATTGCTACAAAGAGCTGTAGATACATTTGCTGCATGGGCAAATAGATGGTGTGTCAGCATAAACACTGACAAGTGCAGCACCACCCTATTTACCCTCTCTCCAAAACAAAAGGCAGGGATCATCCAGATAAATGGAACACCCCTAAGAGAAGATAAAGAACCAACATACCTTGGAGTAACATTTGATGGCAAGCTGACATGGAGAAAGCACATCAACAAAGCAGTAGCAAAAGCCAGAAGGAAAATAGCCATCCTGAGAAAGCTAAGTGGAACCACATGGGGAGCCAGTACGAAAATACTTAGCAAAGTTTACCAACAGAGCATACGACCACACCTGGAATATGGGTCAACTGCGTGGTGTTCAGCATCAAATACCACACTATAAGAGCTGGACAAGGTACAATATCAAGCACTTAGAGTCACCACAGGAGGGATGAGATCAACCCCTATAGTGGAAATGGAGAAGATGGGGGAGGACACAGGCACTGAGTGAGCGCAGAGATACGAAAACGCTAATACAAGCAGAAAAGTTCCTCAGCTTGCCAGGCCACCCTATGAAGAACAGATTTGAAAACCTAGCTATGGGCGGTTGAAATGAAGTAGTTTTATCCACCAGGCCAAACGACTCTGCAGAGAAACCACTGATCTGCCCACAGTTGGTATCCCCCTAACAACTATTCCAGAGCGAACTCCATGGAAAGATGAGCATAGACTATCGTTACAAATCCAGACAAAAGTGAGAGGAATATTTGACAAGGAAGAACAGAACAGTGTGCAGCGCAGAACAGCCACTCTCAGCTTCCTTGATGAAGAATACCCACAGGACCTCTGGATCCGAGTCTACACAGATGGGTCAGCACAAAATGCTGTTCGAAATGGAGGAGCGGGAGTGTACATAGAATACCCAAATAATACTAGGGACACAGCCAGAGTACCGACAGGAAAGTACTGCCATAACTATGATGCCGAAATTGAGGCAATCAAGATAGCAACAGAGAAATTACTAAATAACAGCAATGGTACACAACCTGTGGTGCTACTAACAGATGCAAAATCAGTACTCGAGGCGCTCCTCTCTGGGAAATTGCCAGTACTAAGGACACTACTTTCTGAACTTAGCAGTCAGCATAAAGTCACCATACAGTGGATACCATCCCACTGTGGAGTACCCGGAAACGACAGAGCTGATCAATTGGCTAAGGAAGGAGCCAAAGAGGAACAGCCTGATGTGCCCGTTACATACCACCAAAAGAAAAGAATGATCAAATCAGTCAGAAAGCCACCAAAACCTGCTCAAGATGACTACCATATTATGGACAGACCAGAACAAGTCATTATTCTGCGCCTCAGAACAGGACACAATAGATTACGCAACCACATGTATACAAAATTCAAGATTGGTGAAACAGCCATGTGCAGATGTGGATTGGCGTCGCAGACAGCAGAGCACATACTCCAAGACTGCCCAAAATATAACATATCTAGGCAAACCTTCTGGCCTAGAGAGACGACAGTGGAAGATAAACTCTATGGACCACTGTGTGAACTGAAAGAAAAAAAAAACAGTTCAATTCATGCAAGAGACGACATTGCAGATATAGACATATTTCAAGCGAACGAAAGAAGAAGAAGAAATCAACTTTATTTTAAAAGTGTCACAAATTGGGCACGCAGGCCCGTCTTACATTCGGCCCTTCCAATCACTTGTCTTTCGTTCATCAAGAGCATTATACATTCACATAAGAAGAAAAAAAACATTGTGAAATGAATGTTGTGAACGTAAACAAGGCAAATTACCATGTTATGAGGCCCATCTCCCACCTACCCACACATCACCCCACCCACACACCCACGCCCACCTACCCCCCCCCCCCCACACACACACCCAAGGACACATACATACCCCACAACCGACCCATCTCCCTCGAGCACATTCCCCACCCTCACATGTTCCCCCAACCAAAACACACTCGCAACCCACAAACATCCCCCACGAACCCACACATCCCACGCCCACCCACATACACATTCTAACCCTCACATCCTCTCCCCACCCACACCTCCAACCACCCATCCCCCAGCCACACCCCCATAGACCACATATTCCCCACCCACGCACACACACCCCCACCACCCACACATCACACATCCACTCACACACCCCCATACCACACACATACATACCCACCAACTGACATCTCCCTACCCACGCACACACACAGCTCCCTAACCACCTATACATCCCCAATCCACTCACACACACACGACCACCCACACATACATCCTCCACCCATCCACACATGCCCTAACCCAATCCCCCACCACACACACCCCCCACCGGCACATCACATACATCCCCTACCACGCAATATTCCCAACCCAAGCACCATACACACACATATCCCTCACCAACACATCCCACACCCACATACCACCACACATCCCCACCTACACACCACACACATATCCCCCACCCACATACCACACAATATCCCCACCCACACCCACATAGATACCCTCACCCACCCACCGCACATACCCCCATCCACACACCACAAAAATCCCCCACCCACACACATATCCCCAACCAACACACCGCACACCTCTCCCAACCCATACACACATTCCCCATCCATCCTCCAACACATACTCACTCACCCACACATCCTCCACTACGCACCCACAAATCACCAACCACCCACTCCCAACCAAACATCTCTCGATCACAATACCCCTACCCACGCACATTCTCCACCCACTCAAACATCCCACCCCGACACATACACAGTTATATACAAGTCAGTTATATACAGGGTGGGCCAAAATGATCTGACACATTTGTAACTTTAATAAAACTAAATTAGAATAAATGAACAAAAAAGTACTTTTATTTATCAAATGTACACATGATGCCATTTTGTTTTATGTTGTTTGAATAATGATGTGTGTGGGGAAATTCAACAACAGGTTCCCCGTACTGCTATTGTGATTTTCAGTGACGAGGCCCATTTTCATTTGTGTGGAAGCGTGAATAAGCAAAATTTCCGCTATTGGTCCCAAAACAATCCTCATGAGTTACACGAACGCCCCTTGCACAGTCCTCATGTAACTGTATGGTGTGCGATAGCAGAATTTGGCATTTTGGGTCCGTACTTTTTTGAAGAAGACAATGTTAAATTTATCTGTATATATATATATATATATATATATATATATATATATATATATATATATATATATATATATATATATATATATATATATATATATATATATATATATATATACATACACATATATATATATATATATATATATATATATATATATATATATATATATATATATATATATATATATATATACACACACAGAGGGTGTTTTGTGAAGTCTCACTACACTTTTATGTAGAATACATTTTAAAGATGAAGTACATAATATCATTAAAAATGTGCTCCACCGTCCATCGTGAAGCAATATGCTGCGAATGGCTGTCGTCCGCTGGAGTAATTCTCTTTATACTCCAAACATGTCTTTTGTAAATTGGGTTCCGTGTTATCTGCTTATTAAAAAAGAGAGTTCCAAGTTACTTGACAATTATAACATGTTTGGAGACTGTAAAAAAAATGCTGTGTTTCAAAGTCTGAAATGACAATGTTGACAGCGACTGAACTTCAACAGAGTATAAAAACTGACAGGGAATGACATTTTACTGCAGACATGTAACATTCATAAGCTTTAAGTCTTAACATGATAGAAACATTCACAGTTATTGATCGGCTCTTACAGTGGGAATTGAGTTAGAGTTCTATTACACTGAGAACGTGCTAATAAATAGCACGTTCTCAGTGTAATAGAACTCTAACTCAATTCCCACTGTAAGAGCCGATCAATAACTGTGAATGTTTCTATCATGTTAAGACTTAAAGCTTATGAATGTTACATGTCTGCAGTAAAATGTCATTCCCTGTCAGTTTTTATACTCTGTTGAAGTTCAGTGGTCTGTTTCCTGGAACCTTTCTAAACTATACATCTGATATTTATGGTTGCAATGTAGGTATTTTCTAAATTATACATCAGATATTTATTTCTAAACTATACATCAGATATTTGTTGTTGTAATGTAGGTATTTTCTACAACATATCTTGTATAAATCGAGGTGAGGAAAAGCGTTCTTAAGAGCTATATTAAGCTATTTCTGATATACCAAAGCGAATCATGGACAATTAGTAAAAAAATTAATAATTACGTGCAAGCTGCGGACATGTGATGTATAGAAGAATGATGAGAACGTCGAGGAAGGTTCGAAAGAACAACGAAGCTAACTCACAAAGAGAAGTGATTACTCGCATCAAAAGAAAGACAGTCCATATTCGTTGGGCATGACCTGTGAGGGGAAAGATGGATTATGTCGTCACAAGGGAAAAGTTGGAGGGGAGGAGAAGCGGGAAAGGGGGGGGGGGGAGACCAAGAGAGAAGATGCTGGGTAGTTTGACATCATGGCATGGGGGAGCATCGATATCAGAAATGATTGCCGCAACAATAGACAGAAGGCTGTGGACAGACATGATCACCAATTCCTCACTTGTCTGCTAGCTGTCCTCGAATCGCTTCTATACATTTTTCTATCATAAACTCGTAGGAATATCGGCCCCGAAATACATAATTATCTTTTTTCCGCGTTCAGTCATCAGTAAATGTGCTGTAAGACTGCGACTCTTTAAGGCAAAGACAGTCATCATCATCATCATCATCATCATCATCAAGTTCCCTGCCAGCTGGCGTAGGCGTTCATGGTTCTCCACAAATCTCGGTCTTTGGTTTCCTGGATCAACTCTGTTGCTGATATTCCTCCATGCCACCGTCTCAATCCATTCAGCAT